>OX328123.1:34567519-34585019 GCA_946811695.1 Gonocerus acuteangulatus
GAGAGCTTCCGCATGATCACTTTCTCTGTAGTGAGGGAGGAAATTTACAAAACAACGTTGATCCAAATTTACACATATATATATATGTATATATTATATATATATATATATATATATATATATATATATATATATACAACTATTTATATTTAGATTCCCCCCTATAGAGGGACGGAGGAACCGCGCTAAACATTTTTCCATCTTTTGCACACTGAATATTTCGGGTCGGATCATTCTTAGAATGCAATGCCATATCTTCCGTAATTTCTTTTATATTGCAACGAAACTCTGTATACGTTGCGACACGTCTTCAGAATCATACGAGAAACGTTTATTTTTAATAGAAACTAACTCTTTTCATCTTGAGGATGGTTTATTTCGAAAGCATATTTGCTATACTAATGAGCTCAAACCAGCCGTAATTTGTGTTATATAGTGACAAAATAGTCATAAGTCGTATGTAAAAGCAAAAAGGTATTTTTGAATAAACTAAATCACTCCATTAGATGCACGGGTGTAATACATAAGCAAATTATGAATTCCCCATACCGACCGCTATTATTACTTCCTTGCAACGAGAATCGGTAGACATGATGGCTCACCAATGAAGAACATGCCTTGCAACGAGAATCGGTAGACATGATGCCTCACCAATGAAGAACATGCCTTGCAACGAGAATCGGTAGACATGATGGCTCACCAATGAAGAACATGCCTTGCAACGAGAATCGGTAGACATGATGCCTCACCAATGAATAACATGCCTTGCAACGAGAATCGGTAGACATGATGCCTCACCAATGAAGAACATCTCTTGCAAAAAAACAAAAAAAAAAAACAGAATCTATACATCAGAAGTTGGGGTTTATTCCGGAAAAATACAAATTAATAATTCATTCATGTGTTCATTACAAATATATAATACCAAAAACATTCCTGTTTATTTTTTACTTAAGTAAGTGATTTCTAGCCAGAGTAGTAGCCCAATAGATAGAGGGGTTTCAGCTAACATTAATTCCCCCAGAATATTTTTTTTCTAATATCCTTAGGTATGGTGCAAGTACGCTGAAACCAATTTTTCCAAGTCGAAAGCCGGGGGGGAGAACATTTGGCAGGCGAAAAACCGCGAAATTTTAGCACTTTTTTTAGTTTTCTCCATTAATTGAAAAACCGTTCATTTTTATTTTTAAAATATAGGGAGTAAAGAACATTAAATTCTGCTTCACATGAACTCAAAGTCCAAATTTGGCCAGGTAAAAGTGCCGCAATCGCTAGCCAAAAAACAACACTTTTTTCCAATTTGCGGAAAACTGTGGTGAGCCTACTTTTAACGAGTTATAGCTTGGATTCATCAATTCTATTGATACACCCCGTCCCTAGAAATTAAAGAGCATCAATAACTGATTCCAAAAAGCACAAAAACGTATAAATTTCAGCAATATTAAACTTATTAAATCACTATTGAGCCAAAATGAGAATTAGTCAAATTTTCATTTTATCGCATTTTGGAAAATTTAGAGTCCTATTAGCCACAATTTACTTCTGATTCCATTCTAATCCCTAAATGCCATGGAATAAAATCATGAAAAAGTTCCCTGAAATACCTCCAGTCATTTAGTCTGTATGCAACTCGACGCTACAGGAAAAAGGGATTTAATGAAATTATTCCGTCACACGTCAGAAGAAACAAAATTAAAAGCGTCAAAAACACTACTGGACGGTAGACGGCGAAGAAATGCAGCATAGAACGACAGACACACGCAGATACAGACAGGAATAAGGGCTGGTATGACATATTCCGGATATGGAGCTGTCAGAGAACAGTATCAGGAGGCTCCCTGGGTATACAAACCTCGTATATACACACACCTCTCGTTTAGCTAAATTATACACACTACTACTAAAGCAATCCTAAATGCACCCCTAGTGTATAAGTAAACCTCCCCTTCGAGTATAAACACTCCTCAGTGTCTATAGAATGTAAACCCCTGTATACATGCGCACTTTGTCGCCTCGTTAAATGTTATCAACACCTTTTATGTGCATAATACCATCTAAGTCCTACAGTTTACGGCTACCTCGAATATTTCGAACATAAAAGCTACAGTATATTTTATGATTAACAAACAATTTTAAATTAATCCAAAAAAAAAAAAGTCACACCGAAGTTACATAACAAGACTCATTTACCTATAACATGATTTCTTAAAGTCTTATTGGTAAATAATTTGCCATTATATAACCCATAATCATTCCAAAATAACTATAAAAATTTTGCTCTTCTATATTTTTTTATAAACTTCAACAAAGAACTTTTTATTTTTTTAGTTAATTCTGTTCTGGGGTGAATCGTGACCTCTAATGCACCGATTTGCTTTTTACCGCGGTTTTTCCTTCAAACCATAGAAAGGAACCCCACTGATGAGGTTTACCAATGGTCCAATTTTTATTAACTTTAGTTGAAAATCTGTCGTCTGATTCCAAAGGTCGACTTCGTTAACCAGCAGAATCCACGCACCGGGAAATGCTCGAAGCGAAATCAGGGCAAAATCAATCGTAACACTTACGTTTTCGAGTTCAAATGTATGCAGGTACTCGTTTTATAGGTTTTTTAGCGTGGGAAAACGAATGATTCCATTTTTGAAGCGATATATGTATCTGATTATAAGAAATATTTATACAACTTAAATATTGTTCCAGTCATTTGACATTCGTCTAAGATATTTACAGTTTGATGGCATTTAGAGCTACGTAGTTTTGTTCTTTTCAACGTTTTTTTTTGTCTCTGTTTACTTCACTTTTTAATTGGTTGTTTTTTTAAATTGCATTTAACAGTAAAATGAGGGGTCTCCCGTGGTCTAATGGCTAGCGCCTTGGATTCATAAGCGGGAGATGGTGGGTTCGATTCCCAACCTCCGGCAGGAATTTTATCATCCCACGGCTCGCTGGTGAAATTCCTCGCTACACCCTGGATGTCGGCGCTAATGACCTAGATGTAGATGTGCCGTAAAAAAAACAAAAAAAAAAAACAAAAAAAACAAAAAAAAAACAGTAAAATGAGTATTTTAGTAAAACAACGTGACAAAATGTGAAGCGTATTGGTTATGGTGTTTCCAAGAGCGAACGCTGAGAAACAGCGAAGACTTATTCCCGCTAAGGATACTATCAGTGTTCTGGGTTGGCGCCTAAAATCTTACTTGGAGATTTCATTTTATATTTTTTACGAAACATCGTAACCTATCAATAGATGCGTCTACTTCTCTACTTATGTACTGGCAATATAAACGGAAACACGCCAAGGGGACGCAGTTTTTGCGAGTCGGACATTCTTTATAACATGCTTTTCAGTATTTGAGCAAGACCGGTACGGAAAATTTATTAATTTGCTTAAAGAATAAGCCCCCCTCCTAATGGACTGATTTTGCTTATTTTTACGACAAATCATTTCCTTTAGCTGTGAACGATGTTTACCTAGTAATAATACAATATAACAGACATTTCGTCCGTGGGGAGGAACAGATAGTATATATATATATATATATATATATATATATATATATATATATATATATATATATATATATATACTAGCTGAATAATCGTGCATCACCACGGCCAATAAGTAGTTTTTATATTGTGTTAAATAAGGTATGATCGAAATTAACGCTACTGCATAATTTTGTACAGATTATTATTACACGGACTTTAGAGTTACCCAGGAAACGCCCTGTGAAGGTAACCGTGCTTTTTTCCGTTGGGAAGTAAAAAAAAAAAATACAACCACATAAAAAGTTAAGTAAACAGAGACAAATACACATTCAAAAGAATAAAACTAACACCTTGAAGTTTTAAGCACTTATCTCTTCGATTGACATTGTCCCACCATAGAACATTACAACAAAATCTTTTTTGTAGAGAATTTAGTAACCTTTCGAATAGCCACTACTTCCACTTACTACGATTTCTCAACCGTTTTCGAGATATTTTAGAAAATATACTGAGATCCGAAAACATTGTATCACCATTAATAACATTTTTTTTCATACACTTATTACCTCCAAACGATATCAAAGTTTAAATATCTTAGATTAGTTGAATTTCGATTACCTGGTACAAGTTTCAAGTGAACCAATCATCGTTTCTGAATACCCATACAGAAAATTCGTTTGGAAAAGTATTTCTATCACGTTTTCTCGTAAACGGAAACAGAAAGCGCTTTAAAAATGGTTTCATTCGTTTTCCTACGTTGAGGAACCTATATAACGACTACCTGCAAGCATATGGACTCGAAAATGTAAGCGTTCCGATTTTTTCGCGCAAATTTTGCTCCAAAACCATATTCCAGTAAACGGATTCAGCTGGTTAATGAACTTGACCTTTCAAATGAGAAGAAAGATTTTTGTTCCAAATATCATCAAAATCGGACCATTTTTGAGCCGATGAAGAACTTCTTAATAATTCAAACCCCCCTAAAAACCTTTCATAGCGAGTGTTTACGTTCTAAACGGATTGTCCGTGCAAAATTTCAAATTTTTGTGTTAAGTGGTTCGGGATATTATTACCACGGATGGACCATCACCAGGGCGTAAACTCTATGAGGGACACAGTTTATTTCTAGTAATTCAAGGTCTGCCATCATAGTTGAAATTAATCTCAATTAAAAATAATACTATGAAATAGATACAGTACGGTAACAGCTGTTCTGTTATCGTCCTAGCAACTTAGGCGTGCATGCTCTAACCAACTAACACTTTAAACCCCTCTAAAAATAATTAAAATTCGAATATCAATAAATCCTTTCCTAGCTAGTGCCTACTTTCTATAGGTAGTGTCCATGCAATCTTTCAAATTTTTCTGTCGAGCGGTTTGGGCTGAGCGATGATAGGTCAGTGAGTCAGTGAGTGAGTGAATAAGTGGTATTTGACAAATATATATATATGCGTGCGTTTGTGTATATTTATAAGGCTTAAACGATATCTAGTAGGTGAGATGGATTAAAATTTAAAGACAATTTTCAAAATTCCTTTTATTTTCAATAACTAAATAGCTACATACCTTCGGAAAATATTATCATGCATAATGCAGCTTTTACTATAAATACTCGTAAAGCACCCTCGTGAGTATAAATACACTCCATCGTAGATACACTCCCCTCATTCAAGCAAAGTATTCACAAGGAAGCCGTACTCCATGAATATTAAACACACTACCATCGTATTAATTAACCCGCACGCATAATATAGAAACATCAACAACTTGGCTACAGTATATACACTCTTGCATAAACACACCGCACGTTTTATCAATATACCGTTGTAATTTAATAAAAAAAAGGGGGGGTTGGTCCTCCGGCCGTGAGTGCCAACGCGTGAGCTCTCAGTGTCTACGGTCGTGGGTTGGATTCCCACTAGGGGTGGTGGCTTCATTTTAAAAAAAAGAAAATGGATCAGCCCTATTTCGGCTAGTAAATTGTGGTAACTTGTAGATATCCTGTCCCAAAGAGGTTAACAAACAAACACATACATACAAAAAGGAGAAAACCAATTGGTGATTTATTTAATAGTAAAATATTCAATAGTATAAATGCAAGACGAGTCCAAACTAATAAATTTATAAATAGTTAAAATAACATTCCAATATGTATATATATATATATATATATATATATATATATATAATGCGCAAATTTAGCCACTTAGGGCCAATGTTGCCTGTTACTTATTGGTGATATTGAGGTTTATCGTTTTTGGTGAGGATTTTAATCTAATATATTTGCTTTGCTACTGGCAACATTACATTGCAAATTTCTGACAAGTTATTGCCTTTGAAATCTGTGGGGTTGTTTTAAAGAAAGTGTAATACCCTAAAATTTGCATTTGTTTACTTTTTTAATTGAAGTGAATAGGGACGTCCTCAATAACATGGGCACAGATATCTACTAGAAATGCTGTATACAGATCTCGTGGGACAATTTCATTGTAGACCAAGTATAAGCAAATTTTCAAACTTATATATAACAAAATTACTCTTAGTCAAAATACCATGATGAAATTTTATGTGTTGATTACTAGTTATAAAAAGGGTATCTTGTACATATTTCAAATTTCTTCGTTTAGTTATTCTTGAGATATACCCATTTAAAAATCGCCAATTTTGAAGGAAGTGCCTTTTATAATCTAAAACCTTATATTATTAAGGGGGGGGGGGGATATTCAATATGTGTATCCATTCCTGTATGAAAAAAAAATTAAAAATACAAGTTTATTGACTTTTTTACGATTTTAAGGTTAATTTTAGGCCCTTTCCAAGATACCTAGCAACTTTTTGATAATAACCTTATTTTTAGATAGCAAATAACCCTATTTGTTTGTGTTTAAATAACCTTATTTGTTTTGAGTTCAAGTAGATTGCTTAGTAAATAAAGATGATATTTAATTTATTGCTAACATCTGAATATGCTAATATGACCAAACTTCACAAACAAAATGGTTGCTCACAACTGAATTACTAATTATAAAATTGTAGAAAAAATAGTTTTGTACTCCCAGGTATAAGTACATATGGAAATTGTACTGTTAAAAATGAAATAAAACATGTCAGTAACTCCCATTGGTTGATTTGATATGGATTGACCCTTAGGCAATGTCTTCCTGATATAGTTTTATAAAATACATTTATCTTAATTATTTGAGATAATAATTCATTTCTATTATTAAAACCTTAAAATGAGGCGTCGACTCTTAAAACAGGACATATTCAAAACATACAGCTTTTCAGGGTACACAAGAAAGGTCTAAGCTAATACAATTCCCTTTGGAAATTAATATTTACAAAGCCATACTCATATTTATTTCCGTATTTATGATGAGATTTAATGAATTTCCAAAAGTTTTTGCTGAGTGAAAAAAAGAAAGAAAAAAAAATTTGATGATAAAATTGATTTAACTCATGAAATTCATCACCTCAAATATTCATACGGTAATTAATATCAGGAAAGCAATACTTTCCTACATTGCGGTAAAAGGACTGCTTGATTTAAGGTAAAATTTAGAATTTATTATGTAATTTTGGAGAATGGCTTTTGTATAATATAGAAAAAAATATAGGGGTTGCTATTCATGAAATGGCGGATCTGATTTTTCTTCCTGTTGTTTTCCAAGGGCTTATAGGCTGAAACGTTATTTAAATTAAAAATGAAAATAAAAGTGATAATGTAAAAGCGGTTATATGAAATCGTGTTTTACAAAATTTTTTACCTGTGAAGTATTAGTGTGGAAAAGATCATTAGACAATAAGGTACTGATAAAAACCGGATTCAGCCAGTGAATTAAATTAAATATTTTTCAATTTAACAGGCAGTACTTGACATTAAATGACTTATTTAAAAAAAATACACAGAAACTTTGAGAAATGGATTTTTTATTATTATTACCAATCTAAACGATGTCCTGCCTGAATAAAGCTGTAATATTCTGCTTGAAGTGTTTCCGCAGACGATCATATAGAAGGGAAACGTATATGATATTCTAAATGAATTTTAACAATATGCATCCTTAGCACGAAGTCTTCAATTGATAGATTCCGCATTAAGATATTTACAACAGAAGAAAACGTTTTGTTTATATATTTTTTGTTATAAAAGAGGTAGACAATTTTTACTTATTTTCTTTCGCTTTTCCCTCCGCTTTGAGCCTTTCCGTGTAAGTTTTCCTTGGCAGAGATGGAATCTACACCACCTCTGCTTCAGCCTGTAACAAGATAGCTGCTCTTTGAGGTGAACACCAGCCAAACACCTCCCACGATCCAAGCCTCTCAAATAGATATGCTATCTTTATATTTTACAGGACTGTTTGCAAATATATATATATATATATATGCACGACATAAGTCGGGCGTCACTTTACACCTCTTAGAAGCTTATCGCGTGGAGGTGTTATCAGCTGCTATTTCTCAAGCTTTTCTAGGATAAGCACATGATGGGGTCCGACATGATGCAAATACTATCGGTCGAACACAGTTTGATTCAATAACGTGGAAATTATTTATTTTTGACACCACAGCCCCTCCCTCATTATTTTTACGTAAAAAACATTTCAAAATTTTTGAACGTGTTTTTACTTTTTGGGGTGATATACCTTCTTTGTCCCGTTAAACAATATGTATTTTTTTTATTACAATTATTTTCAAAACATTCTGAATTTATATTTTTCAATTTATGTATATTAAACTTTTATGACTTCATTATTCATTTTCAGTATGCATTGAGAAATAAATGGACCCTAACATGATAACCGAGAGATGTCTATCATAACTATATATATATATATATATATAGAGGGGAAGGTGTTATAACTCTGACAATATTGTACCTTTGACCACCAAGGCTGTGGCGGCATGTAGCAACATTTTATAAATTTTGGTGTAATTAGTTTTAAGCTCTTTCACTAGAGGGCTTGTGTAACCTACTTTGGATTGTTGAAGTCCAAGAGGATTTTTGCAAAAAATACTTATCCATTTCTATCATAAAAATGTAAGTTATTTATTGATGACGTTTTGTCTCATAATACTTTTTGTTTTATGTTTTTTTAGATTGAAATAATTTGACAAAGGAGCTATTACAATAAGAAATAAGGTGTAGCTTCTGAAATTGATTTACCTTAACCTTAAAATTTTTATCATGCTTTTTAATTTGTACTACAAGGGTCTTGAACCTCTGAGCACGACTAGGTGTTGTTCCATTGACCTGGTCAGAGATAAAACACACCTGAGTAATTTTTTCATAATTCAATTTTTATGTTCTACTGCTTCAACTTTCTATAAATAATAAATAAATATATATAGTGGGACATGGATAATTCGAAATCATCTTTAATTCGAATATTTCTCTCGGTCCCTAGAATTTAGGGCATAAACAATGTAAAAAAATTGTGGTTAATTCGAACAAAATTTTGGATAATTCGAATTTTTTACGAGATTTGAAAAAGGAATAAAGAAAAAATCTGAAATTGCCAAGGACTTTAGAATTCCTCTTAACACTTTATCAACATACCTGAAAAATAAATAAAAAACTCTTGCCCATGAAAATGACTTTTTTTTCAAAACAATAGACTTTTATTTTTAATTTTTTTTATAAATTATTTATTACTTATTTACCTAATCATCAATTCATGAAATGTTTGTTCTTCTTTAAATAAAATTTATTTTTTTTAAAAAAATTAATGATGTGAAAATTTGAAGTTCGATTTTTTAGCCCTTTATTTTCAAAAACTTTTGTAATTCGAATTTTGGATAATTCGAACTTTTTCATCGGTCCCTAGGGGTTCGAATTATCCAAGTTCTACTGTATATATATATATATATATATATATATATATATATATATATATATAGAGAGAGAGAGAGAGAGAGAGAGAGTGAGAGAGAGAGAGAGAGAGAGCGAGAGAGTTGAACTCAGAGCTACAAGTACCAATGACCAAATCTAAATTCTAAATTAATTACAGCGAACATAAATATTAGTTAAAACCGTTTTTCACAGCCAAATGTTTTAGGTGAGAAACTCAATATGCTTGAAGCGTAACTCAAACCTGCATCTCTTTTGGTAGGAAACGGATCCACCCCTACAACACGAAGACTCCTTTTCTATGTTTCAATGTTCTTAAATATCATAATAAAGAAAAACTGTGTAGAGACGAGGCCCGTTGGCCATGAGGGTTAAGGCGTGGACACTTAACACTCCGAGCCAACTTAACACTCGAGTGGTTTCGATTTAGAAAAAAGAAAAGGCATCAGCCCTATCCTGGCTAGAAAAGGGTGGTAACCTATAGATAAACCGTCCTAAAATTGGTAGTTAGTAATAAATGGACGTTAAATAAATAAATATAACTATGTAGATGCTGGCTTAGTAACCAACGTGTTCAAGAAATACCCAAAAACGCATGAAGTGGACCGGTGACGCCTTAATATGTACCAATATTGTGTGGATGTTTAGAGTACCTTCAGTTAGTCAGAGATGGGCATAATTTTATTTATAAATAAAAATACGAATTTATTCGTACTTAATATACCTGTAAATACGAATATAAATAAATTCGTATTCATGAGTGTGAATACGAATTAATTTTTATTCACGTATATTAAATATAAAAATACAAATAACATTTTATTCGCAAATTTTCCTGCGAGTAAAAATAAATTCACAGAAAAAATTGTAAAAAATCACAAAAAATGTGATTAGAAAAAAAATCACATTAAAATATACGAATACAAATTTCTACAATTGTGGTTGGTTGGCTGGTGAAGGTTCATCATAGTAAACAGGATGCAAAAACAAGTCAACACACCTCCACTGTTTAATTCCTTTAATTTAACAAAACGTTTTCGAGGTCAGCACCTCATCCTCAGTGTCCTGTTAACACCCATCAACAAAGGCAACATTACAATCAAATAAAATAACTTAACTTAAATCACATGGGTACGTCACATTATACACTACGTCAACAATTAAAAACAACTAAAAACAATA
This sequence comes from Gonocerus acuteangulatus, assembly GCA_946811695.1. NCBI lineage: Eukaryota > Metazoa > Arthropoda > Insecta > Hemiptera > Coreidae > Gonocerus > Gonocerus acuteangulatus. The sequence goes on from OX328123.1 coordinate 34,578,042, forward strand.
AAAATAACATACAGTACAATTCATATTTAAAAAACCCAATCGTTGCCAGGAGGCACACATTAAAACATTTATAAAAATTTAACAGTACTAACAATCAATAACAACCAACAAATCATAAATACCCCCCAATTAAAAACCACACCTACCTCCTATAGCGAGGTTCACTCGGACCTTCCTCCGACTATACTGGCCCTTCTAGCCTAGCTAGGTGGGGGAGGCTGACGTTAGGAACATGTTGAAAAATGCCTCCTTCACCTCTGCCGTTTAAACATTGTCTTGACGTGAGGGAATCCACTTTAATTTCCACCTGCTCCAGCAGGTCCATCATCTTTCCTTTATTGCATTGATGCAGGACCTGCACTTCCAGCGAAGTTTCAGCGTGTTGCTCCGCTCTAAGGTGCTTCTTCACTTCGGAGTCACTTCTTGTCGGGTGTTCCTTAATCCGAGTGCGCAGCTTACGCCCACTTTGGCCAACATATGAAGCCTCACAAGAGGAACACTCCACCTTGTATACACCCGATTTATCCAACGGTGGTATCTCGTCCTTAGTTTTTGACAAACGGCTTTTGAGAGAGCCCTTACTCTTAAAAGCGGCCTTTATTCCCACTTTTCCCAAGAGATTACCAATCTTATTGGATATGGCTCCCATGTATGGGAAACTCACCGCGCCCGGGTGTCTGACAGCAACCGCCTCACTTACATCACCTCTCTCTTGCTTTTCCAACCTCTTCTTGAATCGCTTCTCCAACATCTTACCGACGTCCACTTCTCGGTATCCGTTTCTCACTGTCATGTGCTTAATGTAGGTCACCTCTTTTCGAAAATCTTCATCACCAAGAGGCAAATCCAAGATCCTGTCCACCATGTAGATGAATGCAGACATCTTGTATTGCCTATGATGGTATGAGTCAGCAGAGATCATGGAGTCAGTAGTAGTTGGCTTCCTGTATAGACTAAATGAGTGAGTGCAGCCTTCCCTTCTGATTTCCAAATCGAGGTTCTGCAACGCGCCCTCTTTTTCTTTTTCTAATTTAAATTTGATCGACTCATGACACCCATTCATATAGGCCAGGAGACCTTCCAACTCGTCAGCGCTCCCCGAAAAACTAATTATCACATCGTCTACGTACCTCCGATAAAAATCTAGTTTTCCAACAAACGGGTTTCGTGTACACAAGATGAATTTCACCTCCAAATAGTCCATAAAAAGACTAGCTGCCAAAGGACTAATAGGAGATCCCATAATGAGCCCTTTCTCCATGGAATAAAATTGATTTCTAAATTTGAAATAATTTTGTTCAAGGCAAATCGACAGCAGTGTTAGAAATTCCCCAGATACGAGAGGACTAATTTTTTTAATGTTGAAAAGTAACTCAAAAATCCTCATAACATGCTTGGGCGGAATGTTCGTAAACATGTTATCGACATCCATTGAAGCGAGAACCCGATTTTCAGGAAACTTCCTATTCGGGCTGTTCATTATCTTTACAAGATCTCTGCTATTTTTAATGGAGTAAGTGGGATTAAAATCCACTAACAGGTTAAACATCTTAACCAATCCTTTAGCAAGCTTCTCGGATGGAGCAGACTTGAAGGCTACTATAGGGCGCATGGGAATACCCATGTGTGTTTTCGGCAGACAGTAGAGTAGGGGTGGCAAAGGGTTCATTTGAGTCAGGTATTTCCTATCCATATCAGAGAACAGGTTCGTAGAGTTCTTTGCCGCCCTCTTGACTTCCTCGTTATATTTGACCGTAGGATCCTGATCAAGTTGTACGCACCCCAGATCAATGATAAGCGCCATGGTCTTAGCCTCATATTCATCTTGCCCCATGATGACGCATGACTTCCACTTATCTGCTTTTGTAATAACAAGTTCTTTATCCTTGATTTTATTTCCTGCTCCTAGCTAGGACCGGAAACATCCTGGCTAGTAGCGTTATTACTGGGCAAATTATAATTATTTACAATATTATTGTCCAAAATATTGTTGTTTTGAGCCTGGAAACCAACCGCCCCCTGGGTGTCTTCCCTATCAGCGGAGATAGTAGCCGAGGTATTAGGGAGCCTATTGTTCCATGGCTGCCTAGTATTAGTACGAGATACTCTCAGCCTTCCTATCTTCTCCTTAACAATCTTACCTTTTAAAGCGATTTTATACCTGTGTGTCGATATCACAGTACTTTTAAATGAATTCCATTCAGTCTCATTGCTTTTTGAAATAATAAGATTTTTACTTATATTCAAATAAAATAAGAAACTATCTCTTATACTGTACCACATTTTTAACTCAAATCGTAATAAAATATTACAAAACTTATCTTTTACAACCTTAGGAACCCACAAATTCTTTAAAATATTAATTACATAGTTAGGTATCATCTTAAATCTGACACATGCCTGATTAAAATAAACATTTTTACAGGCCAAAGAATGCTTTAAATACAATTTGGAATATGTAACTCTAAGGTTCTTAATGTCCATAAGATTCATACGTTGTACCTTATTTCGTGCGATGGTGTGCCAATACGTAAGTTGGAAAACTAGATTTTTATCGGAGGTACGTAGACGATGTGATAATTAGTTTTTCGGGGAGCGCTGACGAGTTGGAAGGACTCCTGGCCTATATGAGTGGGTGTCATGAGTCGATCAAATTTAAATTAGACAAAGAAAAAGAGGGCGCGTTGCAGTACCTCGATTTGGAAATCAGAAGGGAAGGCTGCACTCACTCATTTAGTGTATACAGGAAGCCAACTACTACTGACTCCATGATCCCCGCTGACTCATACCATCATAGGCAATACAAGATGTCTGCATTCATCTACATGGTAGACAGGATCTTGGATTTGCCTCTTGGTGATGAAGATTTTCGAAAAGAGGTGACCTACATTAAGCACATGGCAGTGAGAAACGGATACCGAGAAGTGGACGTCGATAAGATGTTGGAGAAGCGATTCAAGAAGAGGTTGGAAAAGCAAGAGAGGGGTGATGTAAGTGAGGCGGTTGCTGTCAGACACCCGGGCGCGGTGAGTTTCCCATACATGGGAGCCATATCCAATAAGATTGGTAATCTCTTGGGGAAAGTGGGAATAAAGGCCGCTTTTAAGAGTAAGGGCTCTCTCAAAAGCCGTTTGTCAAAAACTAAGGACGAGATACCACCGTTGGATAAATCGGGTGTATACAAGGTGGAGTGTTCCTCTTGTGAGGCTTCATATGTTGGCCAAAGTGGGCGTAAGCTGCGCACTCGGATTAAGGAACACCTGACAAGAAGTGACTCCGAAGTGAAGAAGCACCTTAGAGCGGAGCAACACGCTGAAACTTCGCTGGAAGTGCAGGTCCTGCATCAATGCAATAAAGGAAAGATGATGGACCTGCTGGAGCAGGTGGAAATTAAAGTGGATTCCCTCACGTCAAGACAATGTTTAAACGGCAGAGGTGAAGGAGGCATTTTTCAACATGTTCCTAACGTCAGCCTCCCCCACCTAGCTAGGCTAGAAGGGCCAGTATAGTCGGAGGAAGGTCCGAGTGAACCTCGCCCAGCTATAGGAGGTAGGTGTGGTTTTTAATTGGGGGGTATTTATGATTTGTTGGTTGTTATTGATTGTTAGTACTGTTAAATTTTTATAAATGTTTTAATGTTGGCCTCCTGGCAACGATTGGGTTTTTTAAATATGACTTATTTGGGTTTTTTAGAATTGTACTGTATGTTATTTTTATTGTTTTTAGTTGTTTTTAATATTTGACGTAGTGTATAATGTGACCTACCCATGTGATTTAAGTTAAGTTATTTTATTTGATTGTAATGTTGCCTTTGTTGATGGGTGTTAACAGGACACTGAGGATGAGGTGCTGACCTCGAAAACGTTTTGTTAAATTAAAGGAATTAAGCAGTGGAGGTGTGTTGACTTGTTTTTGCATCCTGTTTAATACAAATTTATTCACATTATAATTTGTGAATAAAAATTGATTCACAATAAAATTCGCAAATAGATTTTGAATTTATTCGTATTAAGATGATATCACGAAACTTATTGAAGGTAATTTTTTTTAAGGCGCTTAACGGCTAGGTTTTTTTTTTTTTTAAAAAAATCAAGACGCTGACAACCTATAAGCGCTTAAAAAAAAAAAAAAAAAAAATGACCTTCAATAACTTTTGTAATATCATCTTAATACGAATAAATTCATAATTTGTTTGCGAATTTTATTGTGAATCAATTTTTATTCACAAATTATAATGTGAATAAATTTGTATTAGTATATTTTAATGTGATTTTTTTTGTAATCACTTGATTTTTTGTAAATATTCACATTTTTTGTGATTACTTACAATTTTTTCTGTGAATTGATTCGTATTCGCAGGAAAACTTGCGAATAAAATTGTATTTGTATTTTTATATTTAATATACGTGAATAATAATAAATTCGTATTCACACTTATGAATACAAATTTATATGTATTCGTATTTACAAATATATGAAATACGAATAAATTCATAGTTTTATTTATAAATAAAATTATGCCCATCTCTGCAGTTAGTATGTCGTGAAGGTCGTGAGCAATGACTCAGTCCTTCCGCAATTAATCTGTCAGCTTAATGGTCAAAGTCTCATTGCAACTTCCACAGGTTTGTGTGTGGTTATTTTCCATTATGTAAGGATGTGTTAGTTTTGCATCGTCCAATAAGAAGGCTAGTCAAAATCTCTTTTTTAAGCGGGGTAAGGTGTTCATTTGACCAGGCTTTCGTAGTGTTTTTAATTACTCCTGATAATGAGACTGATCTCTGGCAGTATAATTTATCAAAAATGTTAAATATTAATGTCCTGCTGGGGTCTCCCGTGGTCTAATGGCTAGCGCCTTGGATTCATAAGCGGGAGATGGTGGGTTCGATTCCCAACCTCCGGCAGGAATTTTATCATCCCACGGCTCGCTGGTAAAATTCCTCGCTGCACCCTGGATGTCGGCGCTAATGACCTAGATGTAGATGCGCCGTAAAAAAAAAAAAAAAAAAAAAAAAAAAAAAAAAAAAAAAAAAAAAAAATTAATGTCCTGCTTATACAGATTTTTTGGATTGTTTATTTACAGGTTATCGCCCTTTTCTAATGAGGGTAGGGGTATTGCTTTTTCTTTTCTTGTATTAATATTTCAAGAGTTCGTAAGCTTAACCCTGGAACACTTGCCTTAATTCATCCTACACTATTACTAACCTGTGAATCAATTTGACGTATACAGAGGAAAAAGACCCAGAACTTGATTATCAGGGATAATGGAGAAATTTGTTGCTAAAAAAATGAATATATCTCAATATTTAATACATTTGTCAATACAAAATGTCGGACGGGGGACTGGGACCGTTTCCGGGGTATGGAATACTAACATTTTAGAACTTGGAATAGCTTACACCTAAAATGAAATATTTTTTATGAACTAAGTAATCTTATTTTATTTATTTTTAAAGGTTTTATGACACATTTTTACCGATCAAAAATAATTTCGGATTGTGAATGTGAAAGGCCCCCCTTTCACAAGAAATAATAACTGTAATAATAATAATAATAATACATAATATAATATCCCAATGCCTTCTCGACTTTTAAAAGAATTACTGCGTTAGCAATCATTTACATAATTAATTAATAGTGTAATTATATTTTAGGTGCTCGTTACTAACTCTCTGTCAAATTGATGCAATTTATAATGAGTCTTTATTACTACCTTTACGTCAGAGTGACGTAGACTTAAGGCTCATATTACTAACAGTGCATCAAAATGACGTAGAACAATTTACGTGTATTACTAACCTGTACGTCAATTTGAAGCACTGTCTTCTGGGAAAATCAAGGTCACACCTATCTAATCTCTCGCTGAGAGGTGAAATCATGCTGGATGGGGGAAGGAGAAATTGCTCCAGGAATAGGTGGGGGGGACCGGCTCTACCCCCATTTAACGGAAGAACATGACAATTACAGTCATATGCGTCAAAATGACGCAGGTTAGTGTTCCAGGGTTAAATACAGGGAATTAAAGCATGCTGCAAACTATAGGTACATAGTACAGAACAATTAGTGTGTCCTACTTAAAATGAAATCAAGTTTGCTTAGTGAAGTTATATATGAAAAGTGAGTGAGTGAAGAGACATTGCTATTGGTGGGGAGACAAGGGCTGACAGAAACACCCATGGGAGTTAACGAGTAGTAAATGGTCCCCGAGTTACACCGTCCTTCCCACAAGGCTCGGGATAGGACAATTTTTCAAATTCGCCCCTAAACTCCCTCCCGTTCAACTACACGGCGGCCCATTCATCACAAGCTCGCGCCTGCGCTCCAACCCTTGTAGTGAATATCTTTCCCGGGCAATTTCAGCACGATAGATCAGAGTTAGTGGTATTATTGCAGGCCTACCAACACACCCGATAAATACATATAAATGACTCCGGGGGAAATGGCTATTAGAACTTCTAGCGGCTTAAAGGAAGATCTACTGCTGGGCAACACTGCTCTTTAGCAACACTACATCAAAAAGGCAACACTGATTTCTCTGGCTTTTAACGCAAATATTCAATAAATGAGTTACATAGGATACAAATATTCTAGAGTATTGCTTGAAATCACTTTTAAGGATACATATATAATACACACTTCTAAGGGGGCGCCTACATTGGAACCAATCCGATAGCCACCGACTGTCGAAAGAAACACAAACACATTCATCTCAATGGATGTGCGTACATTGGTCCTGACCCGATCTGATCCGATGGCCATAGATTCTCGGCCGTTCAAACTTGTTTGATTCTAGACCGATTTCGGACCGACGAAGCAAAATGGCACCACACCTTCTTATGAATCTTAACCGATTTCAATGCATTTTTTTTTTTTTTTTTTTTTTTTTTTTAATAAAAGCTTATCAAATTTAGAACAGCTTTGTAACTTCTCATTTTTGTTTTGTATACCCTTGTTTATTAAATTCAAACATAAAGATGT
>OX328123.1:34590019-34702701 GCA_946811695.1 Gonocerus acuteangulatus
AGCTCTGTCATTATGTTATCCACCTTTCTGACTGCTAAGTCCAAAAAAAAAAAGACAACATTTGCTGCTTGTAACAAAATGAATGACGGTTTAATGGCATTAGAAAGAAAATGTAAGATGCGTTCCCGAAGTGGCTTCAACGAGGGGATGAGGAGGATCTGTTTATCTGTTATATCATTTCACTTTTGTGAGTTTTTGGCCTTAGAAACTTCTGTTCCGGTTAGAAACCCCAGGTACTTTTTAGACAGGTATTATTGGACCAAAAGCGCAGTATCGTACCATTAAAGCCATCAAGTCCCTGAATAGCCAGAACGACTTCCCTGCACTTCCTGAACACGAGGCGCGATACTAAACCTGCCTGTCCTACATGAACAGGAGTGAGGTTTACGACGCCCTAACCTTCCTGACGAGTTAGCCTGCTTCTAGACGGACAGGCTGTTTCAGGTCGAGCCAGTAATAGTTTTAATGATGCCCGCTAGACTAGATAAGAAAACCTTAAATTAATCAAGGTGTACACGCGAGGGAATCCTTATCTCCCTTCCACCTTCCATGATAGGCCCGACACCTTCCCCGCAACTCCATGCATAGGGCAGGACAAGGGCGGCCAGTTTTCTCTTCTTTCTTTACACTGAATCATTAACCAAAATAATCTCACTTTAGCCATAATTTCAGGTTTCACTACTTCTATCAATCACGAAATATCATCAGTCTATCGGCATTGTCCCACTTAGACAGAATTCTTTGAATCACTCGATTCGTATAATAATCTAGATTTTAAACACGTTCATCAAAACTTAAAATTATTCTTTCAGCGCGGTTCCTCCCTCCCTCTATAGGGAGGAATCCCACTTATGAGGTTGACCTCATAACGCAATCTGAAAATGCCGACACGGAAATTTCATGTTTCACATCCAATAGATCAATAATATAACGATGGTTCAAATTTGTACAATTGAGAAATCTTTGTAAGTTGATGGTGACCATTCGAAAGCTTACTAAAGTCTCTACAAAAAATGTTTTAATCTAATTTTTTATGGGATAGCTGTAAATCGGAGAAAGGACTTGAAAATACGCAATTGTTAGTTGTGCTCTTTTGAACGGGTTTTTGTTGCTAACGTTTTAACTGATTGTTGCTTATTTTAATTGCATTTAACAGAAAATGTAAACATTGTTATAGTGTTTCCAAGAGCGATCGAAGAGAAGGCGGGGGAAGTCGTCATGATAAGTTTCCTGATATGGCGCCTTAAATCTATTTTCTCCTCGAAATTTGATTTTATATTTTTCAAGAATGACCAAACCCCACCAATAAGTGGTACTATTCCTTTACAATTAGCACTAGAGGTATGAACGGAACCAAGCTAAGATGACGCAGTTCCTGCGAAACGGACTTTTTTATTATGTTTAATGTTTATGAGTTGTTACTGAATAATTTCAGTACATTAGTTTGAATATATCATAACTAAATCAAGGAAGTTGTGTAAATATTGTAAATAGTGTACATAGTTCAACCAATTTTATTGGGAGTAGGAGTAATGTCTGCCTTCTCCCCTCATCTCATCCAGTCTGTTGCCATTGCTAGATCAAATTTACTTATTGTACATATTTATACAGATTGTAAATATCAATAAAGGAGATATTGAAATTGAAAAAAAAATCAAGGAAGAGATGTTATATATATATATATTAATGCCAACGGCCATAGCCACGTTGAATACACCAGTTCCCGTAGATCACCGAAGTTAAGCAACGTCGGGCATGGCCAGTACCTGAATGGGTGACCGAGCACTTGTTGGCATTATAGAAAAGGGTGGCAACCTGTAGATAGCCCGGCGTTAATAGCTCTAATGTTGATACGCTAATCAACATTAGAGCTGAGAAAAAAAAATGATTTTAACCAGCCAAATTTATTGGTTGTACTGGTAGGCCATTGCATATATTTTGTGAACTCTTCCCAATTTATTTATATTTATTCTTCTGAGAGAGATCTCTGTTTGTATATCATAATATATATTTACCAAATTATCGAGGCAAAATATCATAAACATTGAACATGTAAAGCATAATATTAATTTTTAAGGAGAGTATGTTTAAATTCATATGTTGTGGCCTACTTTTCCTATCCGTTACTGTTAATCCTCTCAGCTAGTAAGTAGCTGAAGACGTTTGATTGAAGTAGCTGATAAGAAGGAGAGCAATGATTGAGACCTAATCCCATTGGTGACTGATTGAAACCTTTGAAGCCCCACTTGTGAGTAGGAGTGTGGAGTTGTTAGCCCATTTCCAGCAATCTCTCTATCCGATTCCCCTGACATTCCTATCCGCTATCCTTCAAGTAGGCAGATGCCTCTGGCAAGGGACGAAACACGCTAACTGAATAATCCTGTCGCAGTCATGAATACCTCTCTATCCACGTGTAATTACTAAAGTCTCTTTAAAATATTTTAGTATTATCAAACAATGCTAGTCATTAGTTACTCATGATCGGCTTTTCCGACCGAATTTCCTTTACGATATTAAGAATCAGTAGTAAAGAAAATTATTTAACTATATATATATATATATATAGTAAAATAATTTTCTTTACACTGCATATATATATATATATATATATATATATATATATATATATATATATATATATATTTATGAAGGTGCTTATCGCTGAAATATTATAGGCTTAGTTATACTAAAGGTGTTTATCACTTTGATAGAGTAGGCTTGGTTTCAACAATGCATTTTTCGCTGAGTGTAGACTTGGTTACATTAAAGGTGTTTATCGATGGCAGAGTGTAGGCTTGGTTAAACTAAAGGTGTTTATCACTTGGATAGTCCAGACTTGCTAACAATAAGGTGTTTATCACTGAAATAGTGTTGGCTTGGTTACACGTAAGACGTTTACCGCTGAAATAGTGTAGGCTGTTACACTAAGGTTTTTCATCTTTTGGCCAGTGAAAATTTGGTTAGATTAAAGGTGTTTATCTTTTGGATAGCGAAAGCTGGTTCTATGAAAGAAATAATAAACAGGTTTGCTTTTGCAAATCAAAGAAAAAAGAATGTTATTTCAAACTTTGGCGCATTTTAGTATTTTAGTGCTAAAAACCTCGCAATTCTTGTAGATCTTTATATTTGTATACCAAGAATAATGCAGAAAGTTTCAAGATACCCACATAACATTCCATGTCACGCTGCGGATTATATGGAACTTCGCTATGATGACCCACTTCCCACTAGTCGGACAGCAGTGACTATGACTATTAATTAATGAGTAAGTGAGTATGTGATTAAGGACTCAGAACCCTACCATGTGCTAAATAAATCCATCTTCCTTCAAGGAATGATTTGAAACACTAACTAGATTCGGTTTGTTGTATGGAGTTCGTATTCCGGATTAAATTTCTTAGACTCTTCAACTTCAGGTCGAAACAAACTTCTGCATGAAAATGCTTCAACTTATTAAAACAACTCCCCAGAAACTAATAAGACCCGAAACTAGTTTTGATTTTGTTAGTATTCATTATGTAAAGCCTAGAAGCTAGGTACATGTGAAGGGCAACAAATATGACGAATATTTTGTTTCTGGAGTAGCTTCTGGTTAATAATTGGTAGATATTATATGTATATTTACTTCAATAAAATGAAATAATAAAGAGTTAACCCCGCAGGGGCGCCATTTCTTAATAATAATAAATTTTGTTCTCATAAGTGTAACCACATGACTGAATTATCTGAGGAGTTGAATTTAAAAAGGTCTCTTGTCCATTTTTAAATATTTTTGGGGCATCATAAAAATGAAATGGGGGCCTAGAAATGCTAACAATCTTTCCATTTTTTTTTACCTCCTAATTGTATGTGCAATAAAATATGATATTAAATAAATAAATTGGACCACGTTAATCAGAAAGAAGCCAAGCGACAGTATGAACATTCTGAAAAAATTGCTCTTTAAGTTGCAATATCTTAGAGATTCACTTAATTATTCTTTTTCAAGTTTCAAACTATATAATATTTTACCATCTATTTTCATGCTGTTTCTATTTAGAATAACATTTCTGACAATTAAATAGCTGAAAGTAAATAACACTTATTTTTTTCAAAATAAGGCGATTCGTTCCTTTCTGATTAACATGATCCAATTATATGTATTGTGAAATACCGAACTGGTGCAATATCAGTAATTCAATAAGAATCTCTCGTATGTACACCGTGCAGTTCACATCTCGGTTCAGCCAATCCGATCGAAGATGTTCTCGAAAAAGCGAGGCATTGTTCAACAAAACCATGGCATTTTTTTTTTTTTTTTTTTTTTTTTTTTTTTTTTTTTTTTTTTTTTTTTTTTTTTTTTTTTTTTTTTAATATTTTTTCCAGAGAATCAACTAGTGGAATATTAGCTTCGGGCTATCTATAGGTTTCCAACTGTTTTTAATCCCAACGACACGTTATTTTCCCAGACGGTCACTCATTCAAGTACGGGAGCCGAAATACCCCATGCTCGAAATTTGTCAACTTCGTTGGCCAACGGGAACCAGTTTATTTGTCTGGCCGTTTGCCTTAATTTCAAAAATATAAATATAACACATTGATAATTAAATTATGAGTATCCAGAAACGCCCATGCATGTGATTAAGAAGGACCTTGAAGATTTACTAATTTGAAGAGCTACTAACGTTGCAAGATGTTGCTTGGTATTCCTTGTCAAATATGCTTTGTAGAGAGAGCTCCGGATAAGGTTTATGGAAAATCCTATTGCATGCTTGATATGGATGCCTGTGGATGTATAATTGCATACACGGAGAGCGAGAAGTGAAGGCCTATTACACAGCGGTGGGGAGTCGACGGGCTTTCTCAAGGATAGCTTAGGGATAATAGAGTTTTAGGATCAAAGCCCAGGAAAACCGCTTATAGGATCCAATGTCACCCAAGGACACTAACTTACTCCACACGAATCATAACTAAACCTACCTCCTACATTAATACATTTTGATTATTCTTCACATCTTTAGTCATTTTCATTATTTGCTTTGTTTTTATTTCATTGTGATTTGGTACTTCCGACAAAAACCTTTCCAGAAAGTCAGTTATCCTTATGTTTCATATCCTGGCAGTTTCCATGTGTTTTCCATTAATACACGAAAATCCCAAAACTTTTATTTATGCCTAGTTAGGACATATTTTATTTCTAGTACTTCCTTAACACCAAATGGAACCAAAATTTAACTATCTAAAATTAGATGGATGTCAAACGCCTGGAACAAGTTTCAACTGAATTAATCGTCTCCGAATAGCCAAAATGAAAATTAGTTTGGAAAATTATTTGCATCAATTTTTCTCGCAAACTCTCCGTTCGTACTCTAGGGGTTAGAGGGAGGAACCCCGCTAAAAACACTAAGCATGAATTTTCATTGGAAAAGGCGAACTACAATAATTATAATTATAAATAATTATAATTATTGTAGTTCGCCACTACGGCAACTTGACTCCTTCAAGGTGGTACCTATATGGTCTGTTACATCAGCATTCTGATTAACATTTGATTCTCTTAGTCCCATAAACAGAGGCTTTGAAAATGTAGGTAATAGGCCTAAAAGCTACTGGTTATTCAGGCAATGAATTCATAAAATCTGTATTGTAGTCTACATAGATTGTATACTTTTGTGTAATCTAAGAGAATCTGTATTGTAGTCTACATAGATTGTATACTTTTGTGTAATCTAAGAGAATCTGTATTGTAGTCTACATAGATAGTATACCTTTTGTGTAATCTAAGAGAATCTGTATTGTAGTCTACATAGATTGTATACTTTTGTGTAATCTAAGAGAATCTGTATTGTAGTCTACATAGATTGTATACTTTTGTGTAATCTAAGAGAATATTGTGTTTATGCACTGAATGCTGTCTCAAACAATTCCTCATGTGTTATTTCAAGGTTATTTCCTGCATTCCGTAAGTAGGTTTTGTATGGTAAAGTCTCCATTGTTGTTTTATTTAGTCCTGTCAAGCCCTGTGTGGCCAAATCTCAGGCAAGCAACTACAATTTATTTTTGCATGTTATCACGGTAGCTTTGTATTTTGTATTTGCTTTATTTTTGATTTTTCAGAATTTATTGTCACTTAGTCCAGTCCAGCGATCCCTTCGGCTAGCTAAGTTAAAATTTCCGCCAGAAATGGTTTTTGGAGAAAAGGATTTGGGTTAGTTTAAAAGGAAGTTTTTTATGCAGATAATCATTAATTACATATTTAAAATTTAATTAAATAAATTGGCTAAGCTAATTATTATTCAAACATATTACAAGACAGAAAGGGGCAAGAGTTATGCTAATCCTGCAGTGTCTGTCGGCATTGCTGCTCAGTGTCTCCTGTTATTCCTTCAGATATTCAGAAATAGTTTGGATGACATTTTTATTTTACGCGCACCTACATCTGCTCGTTTAGGGTCAGGCTATTTATACCGAACATTCATGGGGGATTAGGGAGTCAAAAGATGAAAAAGCTCCACCACTTCTAAGCTGAATTCGAGCCCACATTTCTTTAGATAGAAATCTACCACCAAGAGCCACCTCGTTCAAGGTAATCAAACGAAAAATACACTCATAAATTATGAGTGCACGTTTTAGGCAGATGTTAAAAGAATAAAAGGTAATGATATATCGTGTTGATGAACCTATTAGAAAATAAAAATACTCTATCGCAGGTGCAATTTTCACAGTGAAGTAGCCCTTTCAATAAACATACAATGTTTTGCTCAATTATAATTATTGACTCACTAAATAATATAATAATAGTATTTTAAGTGTTCATGCATAAGATGGATTATATTTCCTATATGGATGGTTTATAAACCTACGGAATTACATATATCTTCTTACGCACGGTAATAATAACATGTCAAATTAACTAATTTACAAATTATTCTGAAGAAAAATAATTTTAATTGGGAATAGAGTTTGAGGAGAAGTAAAATCAAGAGACTACGTGGGTGTGAGTACATTGTGGGCGGACGTACAGATCCGAACTTCATTACATGATTCCTAATTATGTAACTTTTAATGAATTGGCTGGCTAAAATATACTATAGAATATAGGCCTGTTTCACAATGTACTCTGTAAGTTTGTTAATACTGCCGGAAAGGAAATATTATTAGAAGAAAATGGTAGAAAAATTAAAGAAATCATTCATGACACAGAAGAAAAATTAAAAGAATGTAATACATGTCCAATCAATCTACAGTTGAATTTCCCGTGCCACTTCTATTGGTCAGAGTGAGATCGGGCCAGTTGGGAGGGACGCTAAGGGTGGGTTTACACTTGCTAGTTATTGCAGGAAATTTATATCAGACAGAAATTGCGACTAGTGTAAACCATAAGCAATTTATGTCTGAGATATATATTTCTATCCCGAGCAATAAGTGTCGACACTTCTATATCGTCAGGTGAATACGCTGATTATAAAGAGAGAAATAAAAGTCAGACAGAAATATCTTGGTTTCTAGCTATATTGCCGAAACTTCTATACCAAGCAGAATGGACTAGTCAGGACATATATGTCTGAGTGTAAACAGGCCGGACATTTATTGCAAAGCGAGAACCGTCCTATACATATCCATGACATAAATGTCTAGCTATTTCTGTCCGTATGTAAACTTGCAAGAGAATATCTATCCGACACTTATATCGCGACATATATCGTGACATATATTTCCTGCCAGAAATATCAAGTGTAAACGCACCCTAAGCTTTGCTGCAAAACTGGTATCAGTGTTCGCCAAGCTTTGGAAGTAGCAGGGTATCCGTTATTGTAAACCACTTCCAGCCAATATCCATTCAGTCATGACGAAGACCTAGTGGTTGATCCACTAAGACGCCTTCTGCGGCGAACACAAATCATGGTACAGCCGCTTGAAATAATATGTAGAGGCCCAATTTGTGCCAATCAGTTCACTAAAATACTTTAAAACATGATATTGCAAGACTTTCAGAACGCACCCTCTATACATAATGACAAATACTGAAGCAATATAGTTTATGAATTTATTGGTATTGTACTAAGTTGGAAGGAGATCTACGTACAGCTAGAGTACAGCCATTTCGGCAAAATTTTCTTACTGATTTCAAAAGCTTAAACTGGTTAATTTCATGTGGTTTACTACTCATTACACGAATATAGTTAGTGTCTAACTTCTAGTTACGTTTTGAATTTTTTTGTGTTTAACCCTGGATTGACACCGTGGGGTGAAAAATACCCCACATTTAGTTCTATGGCGTGTTTCTTAAATTCTGTAAATCATAGAGACTCCCTCCTTCTTCCTAAATAATCGGAAGTGTATTGTCTGTGTAATATAAACAACGCCAGTTTTCAGCTAATCGCTGCATCGAGAAGGTCGCGAGTTTTGTATGGGGTATTTTTTACCCCACGCTGTAGTTAACGTATGTCTTTTTCGCCCATCTGATAAATCTTCACGGGTCTATTACTTTCATATTGCGGCTTTCCAAGTAACAAAATGGCCTGAATACTGCCCAGAAAAGATGTTCTCTTTGATTTGGGCTAAAAACTGGTGAAAGCTCATGTGATTGTTAGTGCCCAACTAGAGAACATACCAAAACTACGATGGACCTTCAACATCTTTCGATATCTTGTACAAACATTTGAAATGTTTATTTTGTAACAGAAAACATTTAGGAAGACGAAAACGCAATGTTCTGTGTGTAGAAGGGCCATGCACACCGATCACCAAAATGCGTAAAAGGTCAAAGAGCCTCAATTGGACATTTTATTTTTCTAAAGTTCCTATTTTTTTATAGCTTTTGATCATTCTAGTTTATTGTTCGTAAAAATATTTTCAGTTTAGTAAAATTTACAGGATAATTATTTGGTGTATGAACTATATTGAGTTTTAGGATTTCCTAGCTATTTTGTGATTTTACTTAATATTCGGCAGATTTATTCCTCTTTGAATTTATTTCTTGGTGTTCCTACTCTATACATTGCTCTTGTATAAAAAAGCAAAAGACAAAATTGAAATTTAATTATTTTATATATGGGGGTAAAATTTACCCCACGGTGTAATTAACGTAGATGTCAATGGCAGTGTCAATCCAGGGTTAAATCTCCCTGGTGTTTAAGGGATAGTACTACCTTATGAGATCAACATCAGAGTAATTTTCTCCAATTTTTAAATAAGAGATAAATCAATATTTTTCAATTCTTTTTTGGCGTAAGTATTTTATGGGGTTTAAAGTAGCCAAAAAAATGTTTAATTTTTTCAAAAACGAAATGAGGGCGCTGCGTCTGACAAACGAAACCCCCCTTTTTTCCACTGGCGATAGTCTGCAGGCGGAAATATTCACTCTAGAATAAATAACTATAATTATTATGAAAGAAGATGGTAAATTCTAGTAAAGTATGTAGGATTTTTAAGAAATATTATTTTTTTCGAAAATTCTGAACAATTCTTCATTTTGTATTAACAAATACTTACTTTACTAGCAATATTATGAGAAGGCTAATTGTAGTTTATTGGGTAAAAATTGAAGGCCCTAGCTTATGGCCGGATTTGAAAAACAGTTTTGACACAATTGGCTCTAAAATGTATTATACTGAAAAGTTGATTTTTCTTTTTCTTTTAATGATTTCTTGTGGCAGGGATTAAAAAAAAAATGGTTTTAAATTTTTAAATGTATCGGGACTACATAAACACTGCCACTTTTGATTAGTTAAGGAAGCATTTAACGCCATAAGAAACAAAATGGTAAAAAGAGAGGTGCAAGGAATGATATAGAAAATCATATTAGGAGGAATTAATTAAGTAATTTTTTTTTACTTTCAGTTGTTCAATAAATTCTTTCATAAGTGAATCCTCAACAGCACACTTTCTAGAGACTGTCCTCAAAGTGTTGGATAATGTTATTATACAGGCAGAGAGAAGACTTATATTTGGCTGGACAATATTTCAGCTGTGCATTAATAATTATTAGATTAGAAAGAAGAGGGAGTTAGTAGTGCTGATAGGGGGCTTTATCATGCAGCACATGTAGCTCTCAAGGGCTTGCATACTAATAGCTCTGTACATATAGCTCCTTCCATGTACAGCTGTGCACCATATACACAGAATGGCCAACTTCTCCTAGCACAGATGAAAAACATTAAATTCAAATTATCCTTCTCTCTCTATTGCTGCAAATGTCTTCTACCAGGTCATTGGTCAGGAGGATTTGTCAAAGAAATAATTACAGAAGCATAAATAATTATTCATTATTATGATAAAAATATCTCACCCGAAACATACACATGAAAAATTTTAAGAGATGTATTTTGTTTAAATGAAAAGAAAACCAATAGTATTTTCATGGTACGTTTTGGATATTTTACTATTTCCATGATATTTATGTAACTATTGGCCAACCAGTATGATAATTGTCATCAGCCTGTGCAGATTTAGAGTAGGGGAGAGGGTAATTTGAGCCATGGGACTACTAAACCAGATTTAATAATCGAAAAAATTGATAAAATGAATCAACCTCGTAGAATTATATCCTAATATATTAAATAAGCTAAATATAAATTTGAAATCATTGTGATAAATAAATGTAAATAAAACTCAGATTTTTGTATATTAAGGTGTGCACAATTTTTTATCGACTCGTGACGAATTGTTCAATAATATTTGAACTTTTTAATGCTATCATATTATTCCAATTGAAATAGTTTCATATACTCATACTTTAGAGTTCATAACTTTATTTTTTTTTTTTTTATTTTTTTTTTTTTTTTTTTACGGCGCATCAACAAATCGTAGCTATTAGCGCCGACATCCAGGGTGCAACCAGGAATTTTCTCAGCGAGCCCTGAGATGAGAAAATTTCTGGCGCCGGTGGGGATCGAACCCACCATCTCCCGCTTATGAATCCAGCGCGCTAGCCACTAGACCACGGGAGACCCCTCATAACTTTATTAATAGGAAAATCACGTTTTATTAATTTATCATTTATTAGTAATATCAATAACGTCAAATAGGGTCAATTGAATCACCAATCCCAGGAGCAGTTGCGCAACGCAGCTCATTACACATGTGCGCTCATCTTCACAAAATACTAAGGAAAATGAAAAAATGTAGGACATTAGTTCATGACGAATATAACAAAGAGTCTTACTATACAATTGAATCCTCTAACTAAAAACAGTAATCGCAAATTGCTTGACAAAACTAATCTTGATTTTTTTGAATACTTGTACTTCCTCACAAATACTCCCTTTTCCACATACTACATCATCTAAGAATAATGAAAGTCTGTAAAACTGTCAGTTATAACGACAAGCCTGAAATATTAGAAATAGAAACAACTATCAACAACAAAATTTCTGGATTAAATTCTTGATAAACATATATGTTGGTGGCTGCACATAGAGGAAATAAAGAAAACCCCAAATTGTACTAATCAGATTAATAAAAATACTAAATTTTGAAATATTCAGTTAAAATGGGTCTTCCCGTGGTCTAGCGGCTGACACCTCACGTAAGACATGGGAGTTTGAGTCCCATCTGCAGACTTTTTCTCATTTGAGGGCGCGTTGAGAAAATTCCCTGTTACACCATGGCTGTCAGTGCTAATAGCCCAGGTGTAGGTGCGTCGTCAAATAAATAAATAAATTAATTAAAATATTCAAAAGGAGTTAATGATGGTGAAAAATTGATCCTTTGATTGAATTCCTTCCTCTTTTGATTGAATTAAATCTTATTTCCGAATATTCTAAACAAAATTATGTACGATGTTAATTTTGGCTTATGCACCAGAAACGAAAAATGTTTTTATTATTCAAAAGACGGTTAGATGAAGAATATGCAATTTACAGAGAATATGCTAAGTAAATTGCGTTCATAACTAAAAGACGTGTAAGAGAGCATAAGTATTGTTGGCATGAAAGTATCTTGCCAAGTGATAAAGAACAGAAATTCCTGCCCAATGTTATTATTTGTTATTTTTGTTCTATGTATATTTGGTTGTAAGATTTTATTTTTATGTGTAATTTTTCTTCTCTGACCCAACACCCAACATTCCTCATAGATGCATTAGCTTCCTTCTCTTCTTGCCTGAGTCCTTGCTAGTAGAGCAGCGATCCGCCACCTCGGTATGCCATTACCCCCTCTCTGTCCTCGATGTAATTCCGATATCCTATTATGAAATTCCATTAAGGTATAATGGAGGCTGGTAGGGAGGGAGAAAATCCCTTCTTTTTTCCAGACGAGCCCCGCGCGGCTTGTTATTGGCCCTTGGGCTCTTATTGTATTTTTAATGGGATGCAGAATGTCGAACTCGCCCCCAACCCACACCTCTTCGTGTTCAATCCATTAAATTAATTCTTTAGGACCTGATTGAATAGAGTATTTAATTCAGTGCTTTTGAAATTAAATTTCACTAGCAGGCCATTATCTGCGTTTTAGGGGCCCTTGTTTATTGTTTTTTGTGAAACATCTAAAACACAGGATTCAGGAACGCATTCTTATTATTTCCTACAGTTTAGCACATGTATCTACATCTATTCATCAGTTAGTTTCTTTTAATATATTTAAATATCAAACTTGTGTACAAAGTAACTTAATATGGGATTTGATCGTAGCTTTTAAGTTACGTGCCTAAAAAAGTGTGACATATTTTTTCTAAGAAGCCAAATAGGCTCTTAACCATGTGAGAGCCTATTGGATAATCGTTCTAATTAAGATTTGAAGAATTGTGTTCAACTCGCAACTTGGCGTTTTTATTATTTTTTAGTTAAAAAAAAATTAAAATTTATCCAACGACGATTTAATTGTACTATTCTATTATGGTCGTTATTTAAAAAAATATTATCTGATAATGATCATTAATTTGTTATCGCTTTTTATTAATTTCATGCTACTTATTAGGAGGCATGCAGATCATGTTGTTGTGTATAAGATCTAAAATGAAGGGAAACTAAAGTGGTTCTATTTGAGTAGTACTTGCTCACTTCTTGTCTAACTCATTCCCCATAATGCCTCTATGGCCAGAAACCCATTGTATATTCCGTTAAAATGTGTCCATATCTATATACGTTACCAGGGCATTGGCCATAATTTTTGTTTTCTTGTGATCTAGTATTCCCATAACAAAAAAGAGCCTAAGTTCATAAAACCAAAATTGGTCAATCTAAAGGAACGGAGGGTTACTCTGTGAATCAATTATTAATTATAATTAAGGGTGGCACTGTAGCATAATATAATTATATTATGCCGCAGGGCCACTTATTATATTATGGAACGACGAAAATCGGGGCCACTATTGTTCTTGTGTGTGTGCGTGTATATGTATACATGCATATAATTGTGTGTGGTCGTGTTCGTAGATGTATCAAGTGTACGGAGTTTCATTTTATGGAATAGTAATACCTATATTTTGGAGAAATCAAGGAATCACAAGGATATTCTTACTGGCGTAGAGAGGAGAAGGGTTGTAATAATAAAATAGCTATGTAAATTGTGGCAATGATGCTATTGGTAATTGTAAAAGTTTTGTACTTTTTCGCAGTGTTTAGGAAGCCAAAGTATATCTCGCGGAAAAACTACTGCTGAAAGTAGGAGACTAAAGAAGTGAATCGAAGTAAAGAATTTCCTTTCTTATAGTAGGCAGTTGGGAAGTTTTCCTCTGCTCGTTTCGAGTTATCCACCGGCCTAGTTTCTTCCGGGAAGGATGAGGGAGGACGGCCCATAAAGCGGAGGACAATAAAGGAGAGATAGAGCAGTAAAAACAGGGCTCGTTCTTCCCGAGGGGAGTGGGCTGATATCCACTTCCCGAATAGTCAGATCATCTACCTTACCTGTTTCATCTCGGCCTTGTGGTACAGTGTTAATTGATTCCCGGCACTTTTCAGAGTGCCGTGTGAATGAATTCTGGGTTCTTCTCAGGAGTAGAGTACCGTGTGAATGAATTCTGGGTTCTTCTGAGGAGTAGTGTACCGTGTGAATGAATTCTGGGTTCATCTCAGGAGTATAGTACCATGTGAATGAATTCTGGGTTCTTCACAGGAGGAGGGTACCGTCTGAACAGATTCAAGGTTCTTCTCAGGAGTAGAGTACCGTGCGAAGGAATTCTGGGTTCTTCTCAGGAGTAGAGTACCGTGTGAATGAATTCTGGGTTCTTCTCAGGAGTAGGGTACCGTATGAACAGATTCAAGGTTCTTCTCAGGAGTAGAGTACCGTGTGAATGGATTCCAGGTTCTTCTCAGGAGTAGGGTACCATGTGAATGGATTCCAGATTCTTCTCAGGAGTAGGGTTCCGTGTGAATGGATTCCAGATTCTTCTCAGGAGTAGGGTTCCGTGTGAATTAATTCCAGATTCTTCTCAGGAGTAGGGTTCTGTGTGAATGGATTCCAGATTCTTCTCAGGAGTAGGGTATCGTGTGATCAGATTCAAGGCTCTTCTCAGGAGTAGAGTATCGTGTGAATGAATTCTAGGTTATTTTCAGTAGTAGAGCATCGTGTGAATGAATTCTAGGTTCTTCTCAGGAGTAGGGTTCCGTGTGAATTGATTCCAGATTCTTCTCAGGAGTAGGGTTCCGTGTGAATTTATTTCAGGTTCTTCTTAGCAGTAGGTTACCGATCGAATCGATTCTAAGTTGTTCTCAAAAGAAGCGAACCGTGTAAACGAGTTACAAGTTGACCATCTTTAACTCCAATCGTTTTTCTTTTGAAGACAAATAAGATTATAGTGAATAAGACTAAAATAAATGTACATTTTAGGATTTGTATTGGATGAAGTGAAGATACACCGAGAGAGGGTGGATCTGTTCCCGTGGAATAGGCCTCTGATTGGCCAATGAGTGACTATCCTGTACTTTTTACCTGGCAACAGGCAGTCTAGCCAGTCTCAGTTCAAGTCTAGACAACGGAACACTCTACGTACTCCAGCACTTAAGGATTAAGCGTCTTTCTGTGTTCCAGCTTCTCTTTGTTCCTGTTGCTCAATTTCTGGAATTACTGCAGTTGGATAAAGGAAGTGTACCGCTGTTTTTATACTTTAACCCATCTCTATCCCAAATCCTTGTTAGGCAATTTCTCAAAGTGCGGGTTTTTGCGACTGCAATTTGGAACCTTTTTTTCACTTTGTCTCTAGGCATGCTGGTAGAACTTTTATTTTGTGGGTAATGTTTCGTGCGTATATATGAGTGGGACTCGTCCTGTCTCGAGACCTCGTTGATTTTTTATCGTCTATGGAAATACCCCACAGAACGTTATTGAAGAGATTTAGCGCAAGGTGATTTGAAACTCATTCCCAAGCCTTTTCATTTCCAATGAGATCTACTAACGCTATGGCTCTTCTTCGCTTTATCTCCTGAGCCCGTAAAAAGAACAGGATAGTAAGGAGAAAGACTGAAAAAAAATAGATGCTGCTTGAACAGTCTCATAAATTGAAGAAGAGATGGGTAGGACCGAGCATGAGAGTGAGATCTAGTGACGGTACACATGAATGAACCTGGAGAGAGAGAGAGAGAGAGAAAGAGAGGGACAAGGCGAGTGAGTGGGTAAGGCCGAGAGAGTGATTCTCAGTGAAGTGGAAGTTTGAAGTAGGAACATTAACTATTTACAGGGGAGAGAGAGGATAATGGACTAGGCTTCCTCCGGGGCCATTTTCCTTTTAATACTAATAGATGAAGGTGTAGTCCACTCTCCAGGTGTGGAGGTTGTGTTCATCACTATCTGTGTTCTTGCACATCTGTACACGTTACTGTCTCGTGTCGTCGTGATTTCGGTTGATATCACACAGCGTTGTTTAAAGAGAGATTACAACACAACACTGCCTGGAGAATTGTTGTCAGGCGCTACTCCTGGGAAGTGTCGTGTGCCTAGTCATCAAAACAAATCGCTTTTTGCGTGGAGTCTTTAGGAGAGAGTAACTGTGGTGAGGCCATATTAAGAAGAAAGAACTGCCGGAAAGCGTGGTGTGCCATTTCCAAAAAAAAACAAAAAAAAAACGAAAAAAACAACACTGATCAGAGATGTCGGGACTTTCGAAGACTGTATTGAAAACTTGTCGAAATTAAGGTATGGTTGCTAGAAAGGAGGGCGGTTTGGAGGAGGTTGTAGAAAATGCAACACTGCACGAGTGTGAGCAGTTTTTCGGAGGTGTTCCACAGTACAATCGATATGTTATAATGGACTGCCTCGATATGTGATATCCACAAGTGGCCATTAGCAGCACATTTTCGAGATGTGGTGCGGTTCTCTGATACTATTCGAGACTGGCAGGAACTGAGTTGTAGTAGGCCATCACAAAAAAACACTACGATAGTGAATTTGTTTATCACCAATCAAAAGAATTGCTTGCATTTCTAAGGAAAAAAATGCTAGTTTGATCTAAGAACCAGATTAGTCTCGTGCAGCCTACGCTATAGCGGGATGCCATGGTGACGAAATAGGCACAATTAATGTAATGTAATTAATGTAATTTGGCCATCCTTAGTATTTCTGCCTTGTTTAAATAACACTCCAAAATCGAAATATTCCAACACAGCCAGACAAATATAATCTCTAGATGGACAAAATACAAATACTATCATAATGTAGACTTTTTTTTGAGCTAACAAAATTCAGAAGACTAGAATGCAGCAAATGGGTTTTCGCGTTAATTTGCTTGCAGGTACTCTTTTCATAGGTTCTCTGAGGTAGGGAAACGAATTAAACCATTTTCAAGGTAATATCTCTAACTGTTTTTGAGAAAATAGTTGAATAGTTTTTCAAGCTAAGTTTCTTTTTGGTTACTTAGAATCGTTGGATTCAATTGCAATATTATCTACAAGTTTGAAATTCATCCAAACTAAAAATTTTAGATTTTGGTTATATAAAGACATACGGAAATATTAGACAAAAAAATGTTATTAATAGTCACGAAAAGTTTCGGGATGTTCTTACGTATTTCTAAATCGGTTAGGAAATCGTGGTAAGTGGAAGGTGACCATTCGAAATTTTACAAAAAAAAAATCCTAATTGTGTTTTTAGTTTGTTTTCCTCATTTTTTAAATTATTTGTTTTTTCTTTTAAAGTGCACTTAACACTAACAGTAAAATGGGAATTTT
This sequence comes from Gonocerus acuteangulatus, assembly GCA_946811695.1. NCBI lineage: Eukaryota > Metazoa > Arthropoda > Insecta > Hemiptera > Coreidae > Gonocerus > Gonocerus acuteangulatus. Next base: position 34,607,101 of record OX328123.1, read on the forward strand.
AATAATAGTAAGCAAAAGATAAATAAATTGGTAGTAGTGTTTTCCTATAGCCTTCATTTAATATTTTTCACGAAAGTCCAAAAGAGACTAGTAACTTCGATTAATTTACTAATGGAACTAGGGATATGATCGGAAACCGCTAAGATGATGCCGTTACTGCAGGTCGGCCTTTATAATAATCTTTTTATAAGAAACACTACTCCTTAGCGAATTAACCTTATGTCAACTTCAAGATAATATAATAATCCTTTATAATCATCAATCTCTCCTCCATAATCTTCGACCAAACCCTCATAACTTTTAACCTCACAATCTCAAAAACCTAAGCCAATTGCTTATTCACACATTTTGTATTTTTTTTTTCTTTTGTATTTGTTTTTCTCTCCTTTAAGGGTAATCCGGTCGAATTCGTGAGTGAGTTTTTCTCCTTGTAAATGTTAAAAATAATCGTGGCTCATTACAACTCCATATAAACGCCTATTCCTGATTGGAATTTCCCTGCAGAAGTAGCTACAAAAGATGGCGGAGTCTGACCTCAGGAAGAGAGCAGAAGATGAAGTGGCGATGTAAATATACAACTATTGGACAACAGTTTATTATCAGTAGCGAATATGAGGAGGGAGCTGAGGTCATTATTCCTCCTAAGAGGTCGTATAAATGACTTATCGTAGCATTAGCCCCGGATAATGAGGTCATTGTGCCCCGAGATAAGTTCCTGATACGTGAGTCAGGAGTTGGAACTGCTTCGTCTCGACTAATCGACTCTAACTTCGTAACTCCGCCCACTAATCGATCTTTGTAATAGACTTGAGGATTGAATTGTGGCTTGTCTCATGGTCATCTATGCTCTCAAATAATGCCCTTTCCAATCATTAATAATTCGGAAAAAAATAACGTTCCACTGAAGTTACGTGAATTTTTTTATCTGTATGTTTAACGGCGTATCAACACTTGGGCTATTAACGCCGTAGGAATTGTTATTTATTGTTTATAAGCATATACTATTGTTATTATTTAATATCTGTTACAGTTTCTTTGGTATTTTACCTTCAATTTGATTATTTCATTAACACTTTTGCTGCGGGTGTCCTTCAAGAAGGACACTAGCGATCCTACCCGCTTAAAAGTGTCTCTTCGGAAGGACACTCCATTATTTTTCTCTTTAGATTTAAAAGGCTCGTAAATGGAGGGGATTCACTTTTACAGCTACACGTAAAGACAGTTGCCTTCAATATTGTTTGGGCTTTCCGACAGTGTTTTCCGTTTTCAAATCGACTGACTGGAAGATTTTTTATTAAAAAATAAGTCTACAACATTCAAACAAAAAATGCACCCGTTACTTAAGTATTCCCAAACAATAACAACCGCAGAGAAAGTGTTAATAATATAATATGTGTTTTATATAAATAACGCTGCCCAATGGCAAGCAGTTTCGAGCGCCTCTCAATTCTAGCCAAACGGCTTGAAATCAGTCAGCATGAAATCAGTGACATGGGTGTACATATGGGGTTGGGGACTGCAGCCCAAAGATGGCCATGTGGCCTATCCTCAAGTTATTGAGTTTATCTCCAACTACACCGGACAATAATGAAAATGTTTCGGACTCAAAAATAGTAAACTCATATGTCTTTCCATTTGCTGAATTAAAACATCCTCATAATGACCGATTAGCTCTTTCTTTGGAGATAAGGTGGCATTTCTGAGCTAACACCTATTACTCAACTGAAACAACCCTTAATCAAACACATTTTCCTGCAAGCCCGCAGATCACCATTTTCATATTGAGGAAATTAGTAGAGCCATCACTGAATCAAGAAGAAATAATCTAACAGTGGAATGACAGCTTAGGCATGAAGCAAGCACGACTTTTGAAGACAAGATAAAATAATACCTCAAACTACCGCGGACCTAAAAAGAATAGGATTACTAAAACATAATCTACTTGATGCCTTGAAAAGAGGGAATCTCAAAATATTTACACTGCATGGGTGGCATTAGCTACAGCACGGTAACATAACTAAGACATAAGAGAAGCTTTAGCTTCATTCCAACAGCTGAAAAATAGAATAGGATTGAAAAACGATATAAGATAGATCCAATGAAATTGCATAATCAATTAACATTTTCCCTGCTACAGAAATTTCGAAAAACGGCCAAATTTCTAAATTGAACCGAATTATATTAAAAAAACTTTCAAAAACAAAGGAAGTAAGTCGAGTCCGCCTGAACCAACGATCCACTTGAAATACAGCAAAGGTAACTTATTGCCAGTTAAAGTTTGTAAGTTTTTTCCACGGGACAGGTCATGGATAGTCAAACTTCGACGCGTAGTCGGGCCCGGTACACGGAGAGACACTCATTCATTGTCAGACTATTTGTCGGAACTGGCAGTCAAGTCAGTAGTTCGAAGTAACTATTTTATTACTTTATTGTATTGTATCACCGAATTAAGTGTTATTTGATAAATTCACTTTCAAACAATTTAGTCAAGCACCAAGCATCAATGGTACAGATTTTTTAGAGGAATGTTCAGTAGTCTGGAACAACATAACTTGAACGTGACTGTTTTCCAACGTTTCACATTTCACCTTTCTGATTTGTCTTGCAAATTGTCAGCTTTTGAAAGTCTAATTGACGAGTTGGCTGTTTTACATCTTTCTAAAAGAAAAGTTAATTAATTAACAGATGTCACGTTCTTTTCCCCTTTTCCATTTCCCTTTGTTGTCCTTCTATTCGTTAGTTGGGTCTATGGTAGTTTGGAAATAGCTCTCTATAGTGTAAATAAGAACGCTTTTCAGTACGAAGATAGAAACCAACAAGCAGCAATGAATGTAACACCTCTTCAATGATTGTGAAGAGATTTGTTTTAATTTTTACGATTTGCATGTGTTCCTCAACATATATATTATATATATATATATGTATATATATATATATATGTATATATATATATATATATATATATATATATATATATACATATATAATATAAAACATGTTGAACAATCAATGTCTTGAATGATAATGATTTTCCATTTTATGCTTTTGAGAATTTATAAAAATGGAATTACTAAATCCTTAATAGGTATGTCTGGTTTAAAGAGTTAGGGGGCTGATATATGTGTGTATATATATATATATATATATATATATATATATATATATATATTATTTTGTGTGTGTGTTTAACGGCTTATCGACAATAGGGCTATTAACGCCGTTAAAAATATATATATATATTTTTTTTAACGGCGCATCGACAATTCTGGGACGTTAGCGCCGACATCCAGGGTGCAGCCAGGAATTTTCTCAACGAGCCCTGAGATGAGAAAATTCCTGTCGCCGGTGGGGATCGAACCCACCATCTCCCGCTTATGAATCTAAGGCGCTAGCCACGAGACCACAGGAGACCCCGTTAAAAATAATTAATATCAAATGTAAATATAAATCGTGTTTTGACTTATTCCATAAAATATAACAGAGAGAGTAGATACAATAAGCGGTTTTTGTATCAATACTTCAAAACAGGATCGTGGTTTACAGTTTCCCGCCAAGTTAAACAAAATATTCCAGATTTTCAAACTTCACTTCAACATATTATTCCTTAAATGTAAGAAATATTGAGGATAAAACATTTAGAACAAACACTGTATACAAACCATTTTATCTATCTTAAACTACCTGAATACCCGTGCTTCGTCACGGCAGATAAGCAGTTATTTTATTACGTTAAATAATGTATCATCAAAATTAACGCTACTATATAATTTTTTGGAGTTTGTTATTGCTAGTTTCCGGTCAAACTATATGTTATTCACCAATTGATAAGTACTCAGAGTATAATGTTTCTTGATACTGGGGTGCTCCGGACCAGTGACAAAAAACAGATAATCTAGAGATAACACATTATCTATAGGTAACCAGTAACAGGGGTTTAAACAGTACAGGTTAAAATTCGTTGTGAATAATAAATTGACGTTAACATTTAAAAAAGTCCGTCACGCAGGAGCTGCATAACTAAGCACTTTCCTCAGAATTTGGGTAGTGTAGACTGCTTTCCAGAACAATTTGCTTAAAATATCCTACATAAATAAAATAACAACATGAATAGTTCTCTTTTAATTTTGTAATGAGTAACTGATAAATAATTAATTTGCTTCCAGAGTTATGTTTACACATGGTACCTACTACACTACGTAATAAATACAAAAAACCTCATATTATCGTATTTTGATCTAACGCAGGAACCGTATACAGTCCCTCTAGCGCTCCTTGCGGCGCCTTTGTGGACCTATGTCTGGCTGGCTTTTCTATTGAAATATATTACAAAGTAAACCCCCCTTTCCGATTGACCGATTCAGCTCATTTTTATAACACTTCTTTCCCATGAGTTACCCACGTTCACCCAGCAGAAATTACGACCAGTATGAGTATATTAGTAATTTGGGTCCGGAGTAAACCCCCCCCCCCCTCCTAATGAACCGATTTAGTTTATTTTTACATCACATATTTACCTGTAGATTACCACTACGAATATTGAGTTTCGTCGAAATATACCAAAAATCACGGTTGGTAGTGGCGAATTGGTATTGTGGGTCTGGAGTAAACCCCCCCTCTTAATGAACCGATTTAGTTTATTTTTACAACACATATTTACATGTAGATTACCACTATGAATACCAAGTTTCGTCGAAACATACCTAAAATCACGGCTGGTAGTGGCGAATTGGTATTGTCGGTCCGGAGTAAACCCCCCCTCCTTATGAACCGATTTAGTTCATTTTTATATCTCACTTTTTTCTCTATATTACCACTACGAATACCAAGTTTCGTTGAAATATAACAAATATTACGGCTGAAATGGTCAAATTAGTGTTTTGGGTTCTGGGTAAACCCCCCCCCCCCCTTCCGGTGGACCGATTTTGGTGGTTAACGAACTCGTTCAATCGTTTGCTAATTGAATGCTATATACCAAGTTTCGTGACGAAAAAACAAAAACTCTGGCCGCTATCGTGTTAACAGACACACACACACATATATATATATATATATATATATATATATATATATATATATATATATATATATAAATTTTAACGGGGGTCATTTTCGGTGTCTACTAGGTAGGATCGATAAAGATTTGAAGAAATTTTTCAAAAATTCCGTCATGAGTCCAACCTCAATAGCTACTTTCCTTCGGAGGAAAGTGCTAAAAATATGTTTCCAAGATGTCATTTGGAAACACCCATTATATTTGCGACCATTACCAAGAAGTGTTCTCACTTACGGGTGAGGAGGCTGTGCAAGGGTTTGAGATCTTATTACCTCAGATACACCATCACCAGGTATAGCGTAAACTCTATGAGGGACAAAATCAGTTTATTTCTAGTTATTCAAGGTCGGTCATCATACTTGAAATGAACCGCAAATAAAAATGAATATGCCAAAAAAACCTTTTTTAGCTAGTGTTTACATTCCCAAAGGGAGTGTCCATGCAAAATTTCAACATTTTCTCTCAAGTGTTTTGGGCTGGGCGAGGATAGGTCTGTGTGTGAGTGATTGAGTGGTATTTGACAACTGTTACAATTTGCTATAAAATAATAATGAACAAGCAATTTATTTCAAGTGTTTCTTTTTTAACATGCCAAGGACAATTATTTGATTATTGAAGACACTTTTCTTGATCTTGCCTTTTTATCAATAGGAGAGTTTTTTATCTAAAACAATTTTTGGATACATTGCGCATATACCATTGTAAATATTATTTGTTTATTTTTTTCAGTTATTTTAGCTGAGAAGGCTGATGAAGAGGAAGCAGAGAAGTATGAGTGATTTTTTTTATTAATTATCTACACTATTTTCAACATTTTAGGTTTCTCATTATTGCCATAAATATTATCTTAAAAAATAAAACAGTCATATTACTTTTAAATAACATTTTAATTTTTTAAGAGTATTTAGGGCTGAATAGGTTCCCACGTCTTTCAATAAAAGGAAAGGTATCAGCCCTAACGGAAAAGGGTGGTAACTAGACACCAATCTTTATAGATGACCTGTCCAATAATCTGTGTTGTTTAAGTGGAAGTTCAAATTCAAATAAATAAAAAAAATGTATTTATATTGATTCGTTTTTACTTTAATTAAATTTTCCCTTTAATACTTTAATTAAATGTAAAAACGTATGATTTCTCTAAATTGACACCAATCAATAAAATAAATAAATCATTTTAAAACATTAATAAAAAAAATTGTCCAAAGCACAGCCTTGTGGAAGTCCTACTTTAATGTTATGTTGTATGTGTGTGTGGTTACAGATGAAGAAGAGCGGTTGATCAGAGTAAGTGCTAATGGAGAAGCTGGCCACCCACGGACATCAATCCCATGATTACAGGCAAACAGAAGGCCGCCATGTTGTATTCGCTCGAGTGGACTCGGCAAACATCGGCCCTATCCTGCTTCGAGTAAACTCATACATATTGGTGATTAGAAATTGCACCTGTATTGGCTCTAGATGGCCGCGTTATTAGCCCTTCCGTATTCGGCAATAGATTCCAATTGGACGAATGTCGTATGAAAAAAAAGTCAGGAACTGCATCATCTTAGCGCGGTTCCGTTCTTATCTCTGAAATGATTAAAATAGAAGCTGTTATTATTTTGGGTCTACATTTCTAGAAAGCATGAAGATTAGATAGTTAGCCGTCGAGGTGATAAGTAAATATGGAATGGTTGGGATTCGGCTAAAGAAACCTCAAAACGATTTTTGTTAAAAAAATCTATATTTAGGACGTTTCGGCTACTCATTGGCAGCCTTCGTCAGCAATGAAAATGCCGGGAGGCAGAGGAGGACCAAAGTTGACAGTTCCATCTTTACTTTCAAGAAAGGTCTTATTTACGATCCTACCTGGATGGGTCCCCGCCCTAGGAAGGACCCTGCTAGGCAGTTGAAAAGCTATATCTTGGAAATCCATATCTCTAAGATTAAATTGTTTTTCTTATTTTTCTTAACCTGATTTATTATCAAATACATTATCCAACTATAAGCAGTTAAAAAATAACAAGGAATAAAAACAGACAAAAAGAACAGTTCGAATAAGCAAAATCAATTACTTTAAAGTTTTAGGCACTTATTTCTCCGATTGACATCGTCTAATCAAAACTTTCATCAGAACCTTTTTTGTAGAGCATTTAGTATGCTTTCTAATGGTATTCTTCCGTTTACCAAGATTCTCAACCTTTTCCGAGGTATTAAGGAAAGTATACAAAGTTACCAAAACTTTTTATGTCTGTTAATAAAATATTTTATTCTAACCCTTCCTTAACTCCAAACGTAACACAAATTTCAACATATTAGTTTTAATGAAAGTAGAACATGCAGAAAATGTTTCAACTGAATCCCATGATTCTAAGTACCCGAACCATAAACGGTATTCAAAAACTATTTTTCCAGTTTTCTCGAAAACGGTTAAAGCTATCGCCTTAAAAATGGTTTCATTCGTTTTCCTAGCCAAAGAAGCCTATAAAACGAGTGCTTACAAGCTTATGAACTCAAAAACGTAAGCGTTACGATTTTTTTTTGCGCGAATTTCGCCCCAAACGCCATCTTCCAGGATTTTTGTACCAAATTTCATCAAAATCGGACCATTCGTCTTCTACCTAGAGAGCGAACAGACAAATATATATATATATATATATAAATAAATATATACATATATATATATATATACATATATATATATATATATATATATATATATATATATATATATATATATACCATCATTTTCGGTCTCTAGGGGTTCTGAAACGCAAAATTTTCTAGTCGGCACTTCTGGATTGCGTCATGAGATCAACCTTATAATCGGGGTTCCTCCCTATGGGGGAGGGAGGATCCGCGCTAAAAATGTGATCAAGCTTCATTCAGCGGCAAGTTTGATTACTATCCAACCAGATGATAAATTACACCATTTTATTTTCAAAAACAAGTGGCTAATATTCGGTTTAGAATAAGTAAAGAATAGGAAGATTGAAATCAATATCTGGCCCAAACAGTAATTTTTTAGCTGGAAGTTACTGCACAAAAAGGAAGCAAAATAGGCATATGACCCCGTAGGAAGGTCAGAGTTTCGGAAGAGCATGACATGCTTCTACAATAACAGTCACATGATAGTAAATTTAAAAGTGTGCCTGCCTGCTCATAATCAACCATTTACAAAATTGAATCTATTTCGATAGAATTTGAAACCGGAACTTTTTCTAAGAAAATAGGCCGCCTTCCTCATGCAGCAAAATCCACCAAAAGGACCACTGTTGTAACTTCGACGAATTTCGAGAGAAAAATACAATTTGTATGGTTAAGATTTTCCTAGGGAAATCGAATGAAATCATATTCCAGGCAACATTATTAAATGGGGTTCTTGAAAATTGTCTTCAAAAATTATTAGTTTTAACATGAGCCCTCAAACATTTGCTATACCTAACTTTAAAAAAAAGACTTGCTTATTATTATTCCTATACAAAATGTATACATTTTGGTTAGTTTTAGAGTTAAAGTATTAAAAAAGTCCGACTCGCAAGGAACTGCGACACCTTAACGCGTTTCCGTGACTTATTTTTTCTTTTCTTTTTTTACTGGCGCATCGACGTCTGGGCCGTTTGCGCAGAAATCCAAACAGCGAGGAATTCTCTCAACGAGCCGTGAGATGAGAAAATTCATGCCGCCGGTGGGAATCGAACCCACCATCTCCCCAATGAAAGACTATAACGTTAGCCACTTGACTACGGGGAAGCCCTCCGTAACGTTCTTATACCTAGTGTCATTTAGGAAGCCTGGGATAGGTATAGTTACATTTTGTGAAAAAGTTAAATACCTAATCCAATGAAATCTTCAATAATTGCCCAGTGAGCGTTTAGTTTGTCATATATGTAGGCTAAGCTTCGAGAACAGCTATTTTATTTATTGTAATAAATGTGTGGATTAAAAACACGTTCGGCGAAAAAACACTAGAAATAAGCCAACCAGGAAAAAAACGAATTTCGGGAGGAAAAATACGAATTTCTCTATAGGGTTAAAACCCGAAAATGTGGGAAAAACAAGTCAAAAGAATAATAATGGTTTGAAAGAATTAACAAAAGTAGAAGTGGATAATGGGCAGAAGCAATGGAGATCATCCTGAAAAACATCAGCAAGTTTAATCCAATCGAATTTGAGCATAAAATTAAAAGTTTCCTTGTTGTTGTTTTTTTTTTTTACGCGAAGTGAATAGTCATCTGACAGGACTTAAATATCCTGCTATTCAGAATTATAGAAGAGCAGGATATAAGAAGGCAGGAGGCCAAGGGAAAGATAAGGGAGCCAGCGAGACTTCGAACCCACAGAGGTCCAATAAAGCAGCTCCAGCTAGGCGAAGATGACAATACATATGGCCTTCAAAATAGCTTCAATATATTCCCCACGTTGCATTACTTATAAAACATCTATCTGTAACCCTAGTAATACAAAATCAGTCCACTTTATTATTTATGTATGTGTGTGTATATATATATATATATATATATATATATATATATATATATATATATATATATATATTGGGGTTTGTTACATTACGGCTAAGAAATTTCCTTTAATCGAGAATATTAGAGATCGCAATCAAATTGATTCTCGACAGATGAAGAAAAAAAGCCTAGTCCCTCCGGTGAGTGAAAATTGAACGAGTGGAGAAGGAACGGCGGAGTCACGTGATAAAGCCCGCCGATCTCTATCTCTATGGACGCGCGGGAAGATAATTGGCGGGAATTAAAGATGAATTAGACACTCGAGCCGGATTCTAGCTCTAATCGCCTATCCGTGACTATCTACTCATTCTATTTTCACTCTATTACAATAACAGCTACGGTGATTGAATAAAACCAGTCATGGCTATTCGTCAAACTGCACGAATGCTTTTTAAATTCAACAACATTTACATTGCAATCCATCTAATTTCACACTGCAACAGCAAATTTCAAAAGATTGCATTCACGTTAAATGTGTTACACAAATCGTTCTTAACTCTACATATTCGGTTCAAAAATTACGATGTGGATAACGGACTACAAACTCAGGACAAGAAAACTTGTACACTTAGTAAGCATTAAATCCCTGCTAATGAAGTTGAAGTTTATTGAGGCATACATCGAATAATTGGCTCTCTTTTGTCAAAATAATGTGGAATGGAGTTCGAGTGACTTTCAAACTCCTTGTATGAAGAAATTATGGATTACTCATGTTTTATTGGCCAAACTGTGGGAATCCATTGTCCAGTTCAGAAGCAATAAAAAGTAACTGAATGAAATTGTTGGAAATGTTTTCAAATAATATTAAAACAAAAGAAAAATATTGCGGAAGGCTAAATACTAATCCTCAGTTCGTCCGCAACATTTGGTGGAAAGACAAGGCCACATTCAGAGGGATGGAATATTTAATAGTCGCAATTCGCATAATTAGTCTCCTGGTAAGCCTTATGCTGTGCGAAGATCACACAAGCTGTATCAGTTGAATTTTGGACGGATGGATACACTGTCCAAGTGGACTAAAAGTCCTATTGCTATTTCGGCAAATTTAAATATTTCTATCATATTAGCAAATTGTTTAGTGTTCTCAAAAGAATGGCAACTAAATAACGCAAAAGATAAAACAATTACAATTTGGAAAACGCATGTGACATATCTCTCAAATGAAAAACTTTTTCAACAATTTCTCGTGGTTACTTTTTTTGACTCTGAACAGGACAATGGATTCCCAGAGTTTGGCCAAGAAAAAAAAGAGTAATCCATAATTTCTCACACAAGGCATTTCAAAGTAACAAACGCCACTCCAAATCTTTTGATAAAAGGGAGCCAATCGTTTAATACATCTCAATAAACAACCACTTCATTTGCACGGATTTAATGCTTAATCTTCTATCAATAAAATCACTGGTTTCTTAAATAACATTTTGTCTATTTTATGATGACATAATTAGAATTTAATTATCTTGAACAGTTTTTGAGCAATCCTTTCTTATTCTATAAAAAATATGTCTACGTTAAAAAACAGAAAATTGGACATAACTCCTTTTCCCTTTGGAATCAGACCATACTTCAAATAAACCTTTTAGTTTGAACGTATGTCTAGAATTACCTCCTACAGTTTGGTTACTTAAACCTGAATCACCCTATATATATATTACCTAGTTTTACATTGACTTTATTACGTATATTTTTATTTATTTTCTTATTAAGAGTTTAGGTATGAATATTCCTTTAAAAGCACTTTTCGCCGAGACTGGATTTATTCTAGAGAGAACACTCCTTGAGATGAACACTAAGTCAGGCGGGACAGGTTCCATTAGCAATTCTAGGTCCGCGCACTAAACTCCTCTACAAAACCATCGGGTTCTATTTCTGGACGAGGAAGGTTTTAGTAGAGTTGCTCAACTACCTTTAGTACTCCGCCTTCAGGGAGCTACAATAATACACATCCTCAAGGTTATGTGCATCCAATGATAGGTGTGTGTGTGTTCCTAAATTGTCGAAACCACATATCCATCATATTTTGCTGGCACTATCCCAATAGATTTGCTTGACGAAATAGGGAAATTTGTTACTACTGCGAAGTTATCCTTAAATGAGAGTGCGAAAAGGACGTCAGCCACAATAGATGCAGCATGAATACATTACTTGAAGGCTAAACGTCCTGGGAGTCCCAGCATATTTTATTACACTCTTAGATTCTGCAACGCCCGAGGTTGCTCAATTTCAGAATTTGAAGACGGACGATTTTGAGCCACGGACGAAACATTTCGGAAGATACTTATGTACTTCTAATTATCAATGACTCTATATAGTGCCCAAATTCTCTAAAGTCTTCAGATTTTGCTGCAGCCGGTCCTTCAGGGTCGGACTTGGCTGGATAGCAAAGAAAATTCCATCTGGGTTGTAAGAAAATGCGATTTCACATTTGTCTATGAAACAATTATTTGTTGTGTCACTTTTACACATTTTTCGTTATTCTGTCGTGACAGAACACTAATGATGGATTTGTTTTTCTCTGAAAAATAACTCTGGAATAATTTAATAAGGCTCGTTGAGATTGTGTCCATTTTTTTTTTGTTTTACTTCCGTGTATTAGTTGTTTGTTTTTATGAGAAATAGAGGATCTTCCAAATACAGGTTGGACGTCCCCAACGGTCCAGGAGATGGAATGACTCTAGAACCCATCTTGTTAATGGACGTACCATGACTACATGAAGGACGAATCAGATTCAGCAACTAGAGCAAAGTCGTTTCAGAAATTCTATATTAGCCGAGAACAATCAAAGCTGTTCTGATTAGGAGCTACAATGGAAAGCCCTGGATGGCCCTTTCAAACCTAACGGGGTGAATTAAGTTTCCCTGCTTGCTGCTTTGTCTACCGAATTAGAAAGGTCTGTATTGTACATTATGTGAAGCGAGGTTTGGGATAATCGAGTATTGAACCTAAAATCGAATTGTTGGCCATCGCCATTGATAGAGCGAGTAATTACCTCATCTAGGACATGGCGAGGACGAAAGCGTGCCTTCAATGGGATTCCATTACCCCGGATGTCGTTCAAGGTTATCTAAGTATAACATAGGATAATGACCACTACATTTAAATTGCTACATTCAATGAAAATAAATTGCCAAATAATGTACATATATTACACTCACAGACAATTAACAATATTTCATTGTTTAGGTACTCCTAAGCAGTTATTATAGGTAGATTGTGTGTTTTCTATTTTGCAGGTAGCATTACGAGCTTCTTCGGACGTAAACATTTTTAAATGATTGACAAGTTCTAAATAAAGTTGAAATTAGTAGGCGTAAATATTAGTGCTAAAGAGTACATCGGACGATAGTCATTCTCTGACTAACACCAAGCCTGATGAAGCAGGAGAGAAATCGTGCGAAATATTACAAAATGAAGACGAGCAGCAATGGTGGAGAGAGAATCTCACACACCGAACTAATGAAAACCAGCGAAAACATTTAACAAATACAATAATATTGATTGTGTTGAAAGCTTATGTTCCTTTCTTTTAATATACCGATCACAAAATTATTGATATTGTATGGCCTACCATATAGAATGTGTTCTAAAAATGTTGACTAATGGTCAGAACTTTCACTTTGACGGAATAAAAATAAATCAGTTATTTTTTAGAATTTAATGATTTCGGGAATTGATGTGTTTGAAGTATTAGCTTAAAGGAGACGTTAGGAAGTTGTTGACTATTTGCTAAGGAAAAGGCTAAGGGAGGAAGAAGAACCAAGAACATGCATATTGAATGCCAAGGAGGTAGGATGAATAAAGCAGAGGGCTGTTCAGGGATACTACAGCTACTCCGGACTACTAAAGGCTCTATGGATTCTACAGCAACTCCAGTGTACTATAGGCTCTATGGATACTACAGCTACTCCGGACTACTATAGGCTCTATGGATACTTCAGCTACTCCAGACTACTATAGGCTCTATGGATTCTACAGCAACTCCAGTCTACTATAGGCTCTATGGATTCTACAGCAACTCCAGTCTACTATAGGCTCTATGGATACTACGGCTACTCCAGTCTACTACTAGATATCCTTCGTATGTCTAGTATCCCTCTAGTGTCCATAGAACCTATAGTAGTCCGGAGTAGCTTTAGTATCCTTAGAGGCTCTATGGACACTCTAGGCTTTGTGGATACTACAGTTACTCCAGACTACTATAGTTTCTATGGAGACTAGAGGCTCTAGGGATACTAGACATACGAAGGATATTACAGGTTCCAAGGTTACTAAAGTAACGAAGGATATGGGAGGTACTATGGATACTACAAGTTCTATGGATACTAGACATACGAAGGATACTACAAGTTCTGTGGGTACTAGACATGCGAAGGATATTACAGGTTCCAAGGTTACTAAAGGAACGAAGGATATGGGAGGTACTATGGATACTACAAGTTCTATGGATACTAGACATACGAAGGGTACTACAAGTTCTGTGGGTACTAGACATACGAAGGATATTACAGGTTCCAAGGTTACTAAAGGAACGAAGGATATGGGAGGTACTATGGATACTACAAGTTCTATGGATACTAGACATACGAAGGATACTACAAGTTTTATGGATTCTAGAGGCTTCAGATACACTTTGTATAAGTTTCTAACACACGTAAAGGATTGAACCCATTTTTAATGGGACATCTATACACGTATTCGTGAAACATTAATAAAAGTAGTTTTCCTAATTAATCTTCGGTTCGGTTACTTGGAAACGATAAATTCACACACACACACACACACACACATATATATATATATATATATATATATATATATATATATATATATATATCACAGATACCAATTAGCACAAAATATCCTTATTCTGCAAGAGGCCTTTCAATCGTTATTTAGTAAATGAAACGAGCCCAAACGCTGTACTAGTACCATCTATTACTACCCGGAGCACAGGATGATGGAACATATGTGTTGAAAGGCATTGTTCAAAATTAACAAGTTTCGTGGGAAGACGAATTTGGTTCAACTTCTGGTACTAGGGAACACCACTAAAGGTATTAGGTAAAAAAAACTGTATATACAAATATAAACGAACTGTTTCGGAGGATTTTCAGTATTCAGTAAAAACAATCTATGAAAATTTGAAGAAATGTTTCAAAAACTCCTTTTTATTCAAAAGATAATTAAATTTCCTACAATGAACCATAGAATAACCACAATCGTAAATAACCGTTCTAATGATGGAAAACTGCTAGATTCGTTCCATTCCTCGTCTTCTATTGAAATAATTCAGTTTAATTCAGTGCTTCTGAAAATGTCCAAACAATTATCTTTCCTAGATTGAATCGGAATAACTACTGATTTCCCCAAGAATCAAGAAAGAAATTACCCTATTAATGAGGGTCGGCCTCCTTAGAGGTGATCTGATATTTCACTTAAGTTTAATTCTTAAGCTCATTTCTGGAATGAAGTTGACGCCTTAAGCCCCAGATAACTGTTACTGAAAGGTTTATTGGCCGATTATCAGTTTTCAATGTACAGTCTCCTTCTATTAGCGACTATCGGAATAAAGGCCTTCAACCAACTTCTACCGAGCCAGTCTATTTCAAGGATTCCTATCAGTTTTTCATTAGACCCCAATTAGGTCTTCAGGAAACTTTCTAAAATCTCCCATGCCTGTTTTTTTTTTCTTTTAAATTGTCGCCGTTATTTTCCCACTGGAACTGGTTCATCTTAACCCATTTTCCTCCTTATCCTTAGTGTCGGTTGGAAAACTTGGAATAGAAAAGTTAATTCTTTGTTTGGCATTTTGTACAAATTTGAAAAAACGAGATTTAATTGCCACAATACAAAGGCAACTGGGAGCAGTCAAGCGGATATTACTCACGCCACCTCCTCGAATAGAAGCATTACGAACATGCTGCTTATTTATTTATTGTGTTTTAATGACAAAATTCCTAGCATGAATACAACAACCGACACAGACACTTTCGCTATGTAAGCACCGATTTCTTCGAAGGACATCACTCCATCAAAAATTACATAAGAACCATTTTTTTATGAAATGTATTTAGGTTTAAAATATATGCTTTACACTTTTCACGATTTTCAAACCGATTTCGAGATATTTGCGACAATATACCAAAATCCCCAAAAAAGGTCTGATGTATTCCACTTTTTTTCAAAACCCTGTCTAGATAATGCTTCAATTTGATTTCTCGCATAAAATTACTTATAAAAAGTGTACCTGAAAAAGTATAGAGGCAAAGTCGTAAAATCTACAATTTGTTTTTCCTGTGAATTTTGCCGAAACAGTTTTCCAGTCAGAAAAATGATTTTTGTGCGTTATTTCTTCAAAATCGTACTATTTTTAAGCCTTAACACTAATACCGTTATTTTCGTTGTCTATGATACATAATATCTTCTAGTCGGCACTTCCGAAATGTGCCATCGGGTCAGCGTAATAAGCTTCCGTTTGGAAGGGAGGAACCCGTTAAAAAGAGTATTTCACCAGAACATTTTTGGTCCATGGAAGAAATTGTAAATTACAAAGGTTTTATTTCTTAGGGGGTTTTATTTATTTGTTTTTTGCCAGAATTCACTTCTATAATTATAGGAGTACATTATGATTATGAGTGATTATAATCAATGAACTAAGCTCTGACAAAGAATTTAAAACAGGGATGCAGAATAGAAAATTCGGGTAGCAGCACTTAGAGAAACAGTTTACAAACTGATATGGAATTAGGCTGGCCATCATGCCGGAGTAAAAGATGAAAGATTGTCAAAATTAAGTCCAAAGTAGACTTTAAGAGACCTGACAGTAAGTGGAAGGAGGCCCGTGATGCAGTGTACCGACGAGTTTTCCCAGACAGTTAGGGATAACTGGTGGAAAAGACATTTAATTGAAAGAAAAAGAAAACTCATGATTAACAGATATGAGCATTTTTGGGATTTTCATATATCCTAGATACAAGTACAAAGTATCGAATGTGAAAATCACGACTTTCTAGAGTGAAAAAACTTTTATTTATTAATATGCTTTTAGATAGACAGATTCAACTTTTTGACAGTGGTAACTCTCCGCATTCACTAAGTGAACTTAGATTCCAGAGTTTGCCGTCCATTAGTCCTACAGCCATCAGTATAGATTGAAAATGAAAAATGCATTTTCATATTCGATACTTTGGATTTGTATCGACGATATTTCCTTATATAACTCGAAAACAGTTGGCTAATCGTGGTATATGGACAGCAAGCATCCGAAAGCTTAGTAAAGTTCCTACAAAACAGTTGGCTAATCGTGGTATGTGGACAGCAAGCATCCGAAAGCTTAGTAAAGTTCCTACAAAACAGTTGGCTAATCGTGGTATGTGGACAGCAAGCATCCGAAAGCTTAGTAAAGTTCCTACAAAACAGTTGGCTAATCGTGGTATGTGGACAGCAAGCATCCGAAAGCTTAGTAAAGTTCCTACAAAACAGTTGGCTAATCGTGGTATGTGGACAGCAAGCATCCGAAAGCTTAGTAAAGTTCCTACAAAACAGTTGGCTAATCGTGGTATGTGGACAGCAAGCATCCGAAAGCTTAGTAAAGTTCCTACAAAACAGCCTTTAAAGTGAATTTCGACGATGATATTCAGAGGAATCGGTGCTAAAATTCCAAATTGTCGTTTTCATTCTTTTGGAGTGTTTTAGTCTCTTTTTGCCACCATTTTTAATAAGATTTTTTTATTCCATTTAACAGTAATTTAAGTAAAAAAAATAGTAGTATTTTAGTAAAAAAAAAGCAAGATAATAGAAAACATTTTTATACACAGAGACATTTTTATAGGCGAAAGGAGTAATGTCCACTTATGATGATTTCAGTTTTCTTGAGATTTTGCTTTACTTTTTTACACCTGATTACAATTTTCATAAAAAATTGAAACCAAACCAAAATCGTTTCTACTCTAAGCTTTCGAAATGACACCAGTGATAATAACAAGAACGCGCGAAGATGACGCAGTGTCTAATAGTTATGCAAACTGATGGAATTCACTTTCTCTAAGGGAGAAGCTTTTGACTATGTTTCAATAAAGCTTTATAATTATTGTTACTAGATCATTTCTGAAAATTTAGTCGTCCTATTTGTAAAGATACGTTGTTTCTCAAAAGTCAAAAAGCATAACCAATGGGTAACAATTTTGGTGACAGTGATATTAGACATAGAATAGGTGCCCTAATATTATTAATAACAAGCCTTTTAATACACTTTTTAAGGGTGTTGCTTGAGTATTCAAATGTGAGATGAAATTGTCTTTGATTTCTGAGCAAGGCATGTCTGACCATCACATCCCTTCCCCCACTATTTCTAATTACCCCCCTGGAATGTATTTGCTATCGATAGTTGAACCTTTATCAAGTCGATGTTTGGAGAAGGGGCACCTGTTTACCTCCAATCAGCCTGCCTGATGAGCCTCTCTTCCATTGACCGTTCCCTTCGAGTCGATTAGCTCTCGGGATCGAATCTACTATCGACTCCTACTGATAACATCGGCATTACCTTATTACATCAAATCATGATTGAGAAGAACAACAAGCCACCTATTTAAGGCCTACAGTTATTTTTCATTGCAAGCAAATAGTAATTTATCTTCTTATCCGGAATGCTTATTTAGTTCCTGCATCTATCACAAGTCTGACCTCGTTATAACCAAAAACCAAGAAACGTATTTTCCAAAACCAATTTTACACCAACCTCCTACAGGTATTTTAATTTTTTTTCAGAACGTTTCTGGGACTTAGCTCCATTTTTAATGCCCTGAATAATGACAACAAAACGTCATCCTAGCTACATCCTGCCGAACTTCAATCATTGTAGGCATTGCTGGATGGTGGAAATTGAAGACCAGAATAATTCCAAAATTTCTATAGGTATTTTCCCCCAAAGAAAAAAAGTACCCTGGTTGGCAGATTCTGCTAATTAGGGAACATATCCTATCCTTTTGCACAAAGTATTTTTTTTTTTTTTTTTCCAATTTTCATCAAATGTGGACCGACCATTTTTTCACCCGCCCAACGCGAACTGAAACATCTCAGCTTTAGTATATATTAAGGTGACCCGGATTTAAATAGCAAAACTTAAGGAGCGTATAGGGGACCATAAAACTAAGACAAGTCCTTTAAAGTCATTTTTACATTTCTAATGCAAATTTTTGCAAGAAACCAAATACTAATTGTCAGTCTCTTGACGTATAGTTCGGTTTCTGCTACGGTAATGCTTTAGAAGCGGTGCCAGAGTTTGAGCGCCGATTCACAAATAGAAGAGCGCGTAATCTACGAGTATTTTTATTAATTTTTAATAGACTAGGAGAGACTGTTTATTTTCTATTATTTACTTTTTTTTGTGTTATCATCTATTTAATGTAGATATTGCTCAAAATGTTGTCTTCTTGCAGAATTCCACTTAGTACCTAAAAACTTTCAAAACATTGTTCTGGTGATATTTGATGTACTGCATCTATGATTTGCTGTCTTAATTCTTCTTTTGAGTTGATTGACACCAAATAAACTTAGCTGCAGGGTTCCCCAAACAATGAATTCCATGGATGTCATGTTAGGTGTTCGGGGTGGGCAAGGTTCTATTCCACGTCCAATCCATCCTTGTGGATAATTTATGTTCAGTCATTTATGTATTTTAATCTATCAAGTAACAAATATGATCCCACAAATAATACCCTCCAAACCCCAAGCCAAACATTTAATGAAAATTCATTCTGAACGTAGGATGTTCATGAGCCCATACATAATAATTTCTTCGGTTAACGATTCCTTCTCTTTTAAAGTTCATCGGTCCATATTATATTCAATGAAAATAAATTTTCATCGCTAATTATTTCAAGAAACCAAGTTCTAAAATTCAATCTCTTGACATAATCATGAGGTAATAAATTCTAAACTTTTTGAAAGTGATGTGGGTAGCTAAATCTTTTAATGTTCGTCATATCGCCTGCCGCAATATTCCTAATGTAGCTGATGCTCTTGGGATGCTAGTCTCTGGTTTGTTATCGAAGTGGTGTTGGACACAATTTATTCTCCGACAATCTGCTCGTACTGCTGCCTGGAATTGGTCACCTTGATTTCCAAGTAAGAATGGCCCAGTCTCTTGTAGTCTATTAAACGTTAACAACAAGATTCGACGATTAGGCACTTTTCCATTTGGAAATCGACTCGCTAACTCTCGCACCGCTTCTAAAGCATTACCGTTACAGGAACTCTACACAAAAACTGCATCAGCGTATAGAATTTTACATTTTGTATTTGGTTTCTTGAAACGATTCGCAATGACAATTTATTTCCATTAAAAATATAAGTAAGTAAGTACAAAAATGAAAACTTGTTTCTTTTTTTTTTTTTGTTTTTTTTTTACGATTTTCTCTAAAACGACGCAAAAACGAGCAAATCTCTAAAGAGCTTATTGTCTTACGCTCATGAACTTATGCCATTTCAATTCGGAATCCCTTGTATATTAGTGTAATGAATAATCATCTGTTTTATCACTTATGAATATAAGATACTAGCTGAGTACCCGTGCTTCACCACGGCCGATAAGTAGTTTTTATATCGAGTTAAATAAGGTATGATCAAAATTAATGCTACTACATAATTTTGTACAGCTTATTATCGCACGGACTTTAAAGTTGCCCAGGAAACGTCATGTGGAGGTAACAGTGCTTCTACAAATGTGGTTGGTTGGCTGGTGAAGGTTCATCATAGTAAACAGGATGCAAAAACAAGTCAACACACCTCCACTGTTTAATTCCTTTAATTTAACAAAACGTTTTCGAGGTCAGCACCTCATCCTCAGTGTCCTGTTAACACCCATCAACAAAGGCACAATTACAATCAAATAAAATAACTTAACTTAAATCACATGGGTACGTCACATTATACACTACGTCAACAATTAAAAACAATAAAAATAACATACAGTACAATTCTAAAAAACCCCAAATAAGTCATATTAAAAAACCCAATCGTTGCCAGGAGGCCAACATTAAACATTTATAAAAATTTAACAGTACTAACAATCAATAACAACCAACAAATCATAAATACCCGCCAATTAAAAACCACACCTACCTCCTATAGCTGGGCGAGGTTCACTCGGACCTTCCTCCGACTATACTGGCCCTTCTAGCCTAGCTAGGTGGGGGAGGCTGGCGTTAGGAACATGTTGAAAAATGCCTCCTTCACCTCTGCCGTTTAAACATTGTCTTGACGTAAGGGAATCCACTTTAATTTCCACCTGCTCCAGCAGGTCCATCATCTTTCCTTTATTGCATTGATGCAGGACCTGCACTTCCAGCGAAGTTTCAGCGTGTTGCTCCGCTCTAAGGTGCTTCTTCACTTCGGAGTCACTTCTTGTCAGGTGTTCCTTAATCCGAGTGCGCAGCTTACGCCCACTTTGGCCAACATATGAAGCCTCACAAGAGGAACACTCCACCTTGTATACACCCGATTTATCCAACGGTGGTATCTCGTCCTTAGTTTTTGACAAACGGCTTTTGAGAGAGCCCTTACTCTTAAAAGCGGCTTTTATTCCCACTTTACCCAAGAGATTACCAATCTTATTGGATATGGCTCCCATGTATGGGAAACTCACCGCGCCCGGGTGTCTGACAGCAACCGCCTCACTTACATCACCCCTCTCTTGCTTTTCCAACCTCTTCTTGAATCGCCTCTCCAACATCTTATCGACGTCCACTTCTCGGTTTCCGTGGACGTCGATAAGGGCTGGAGCAGGTGGAAATTAAAGTGGATTCCCTCACGTCAAGACAATGTTTAAACGGCAGAGGTGAAGGAGGCATTTTTCAACATGTTCCTAACGCCAGCCTCCCCCACCTAGCTAGGCTAGAGGGCCAGTATAGTCGGAGGAAGGTCCGAGTGAACCTCGCCCAGCTATAGGAGGTAGGTGTGGTTTTTGATTGGCGGGTATTTATGATTTGTTGGTTGTTATTGATTGTTAGTACTGTTAAATTTTTATAAATGTTTTAATGTTGGCCTCCTGGCAACGATTGGGTTTTTTAATATGACTTATTTGGGGTTTTTTAGAATTGTACTGTATGTTATTTTTATTGTTTTTAATTGTTGACGTAGTGTATAATGTGACGTACCCATGTGATTTAAGTTAAGTTATTTTATTTGATTGTAATTGTGCCTTTGTTGATGGGCGTTAACAGGACACTGAGGATGAGGTGCTGACCTCGAAAACGTTTTGTTAAATTAAAGGAATTAAACAGTGGAGGTGTGTTGACTTGTTTTTGCATCCTGTTTACTAACAGTGCTTGTTTTCGTTGAGCAGTAAAAATAAAAAAATAAATAAAAAAAATACAACAATCACTCAAAAATTTCAAATTTTTGTGTCAAGTGGTTCGGAATATTATAACCTTGGATGGACCATCACCAGGGGTTAAACCCTATGAGGGACAAAATCAATGTTTATTTCTAGTAATTCAAGGTCTGCCATCATAGTTAAAATTAACCTCAATTAAAAATAATACTATGAAATAGATAGTGTACGATAACAGCTGTTCTTTTATCATCCTAGTAACGCATGCTGCCTTGGCTTGCCTGCTCTAACCAACTAAAACTTTAAACCCCTCTAAAAATACTTGAAAATTCGAATATCAAAAAATCCTTTCTTAGTGAGTGTCTACGTTCTATAGGGAGTGTCCATGCAAAATTTCAAATTTTTCTGTCGAGTGGTTTGGGCTGGGCGATGATAGGTCAGTGAGTGAGTGAGTGAGTGAGTGAGTGAGTGGTATTTCACAAATATATAGTAGATACATATATAAATATTTAGATGTGTGTGTCTGTTGTGACCTTGCGTGTTTGTAAGCCTTTCCGCTAATTAGTTTTTTTTTTTCAGCTCTTTTTATGGGACGTCGTCGTTTCTTGTCATCTGTTCCGGATATCGTCAGCGATTCGACTAGGGTTTGGATTACTAGAAGATTTATTAAAATCGGCACTTGAAACAGCTGCACAGATAAACGTGATATTAATACATTAAAAATCGAATGAAACAAAATAAAAACGGTAATATATTCAAACACTCGTTGGATAGTTGATTGATTTTATGCGTAATCGGCTACAGAAACGAAAACCAAAATTACAAAATATGAACAGTAATGTGCTGACTTTGAATATTTGAAGGTACTAACCATCTAAATTCATTATTCCATATAAAAAGAAAATTATAATAATGTAATTTCAAATTAATATTCCATAGGATTAAAAATGAGAGTCCGGAAAATACAATCTCAATTGGAGATAAATATCTCTGACTATAGTAAAAAGAGGATTACAAAAATGGAAAAAACCCTGACACATTTCAATTGATTGACGGGCCTTATCCAGAAAATCTTCAATTCCATTTTAAAATTTGATTGACAGATTTTATCGTGATAATGCCCTCTTGCGCAGACAAGCTCTTATCCAAACATACTGGCATGAAAGAAATTAGAACTGAAATATTTATAAAAACGGATATTATACATTGACCTTTGCTGGAATTTCGGAAATTTCTTCATATAAAAATGTAAAATAAAAGATAACTGAGAAACGACGAAACATACGCCCGTTAAAGATTACATTACTAATTAAAACAACATTAATTACGAAACCCACGCCCGTTAAAGATTACATTACTAATTAAAACAACATTAATTACGAAACACACGCCCGTTAAAGATTACATTACTAATTAAAACAACATTAATTACGAAACACACGCCCGTTAAAGATTACATTACTAATTAAAACAACATTAATTACGAAACACACGCCCGTTAAAGATTACATTACTAATTAAAACAACATTAATTACGAAACACACGCCCGTTAAAGATTACATTACTAATTAAAACAACATTAATTACGAAACACACGCCCGTTAAAGATTACATTACTAATTAAAACAACATTAATTACGAAACAAACGCCCGTTAAAGATTACATTACTAATTAAAACAACATTAATTACGAAACACACGCCCGTTAAAGATTACATTACTAATTAAAACAACATTAATTACGAAACACACGCCCGTTAAAGATTACATTACTAATTAAAACAACATTAATTTCCTCCAATTTCCACAATAAAATAAATTTCTGCTTTTAGCAGCCACTATGAACTAAAATTTATGCTGCACCCGGTCCCTATTTGGTAGTAAGGTCATATTTCCCACTACCATTTATTATTTACCCTAAAATTAGTTTTATAAAATACTAGTTGAATACCCGTGCTTCACCACGGCCGATAAGTAGTTTTTATATTGCGTTAAATAAGGTATGATCAAAATTAACGCTACTACATAATTTTGTACAGCTTATTATTGCACGGACATTAGAGTTGCCCAGGAAACACCATGTGAAGGTAACCGTGCTTGTTTCCATTAGGGAGTAGAAAAAAAAAATACAACTACCTAAAAAGTTAGGTAAATAGAGACAAATACACGTTGAAAAGAATAAAACTTACAAATTTAAAGTTTTAAGCACTTATCTCTTCCAATGACATCGCCCCACCGAACATTACAACAGAATCTTTTTTGTCGAGAATTTAATAACCCTTCGAATAGCCACCTTCTATTTACTACGATTTCCCAACCGTTTTCGAGATATTTTAGAAAATATACTGAGATCCGAAAACTTTGTATCACCATTACTACAATTGTTTTCCCATATACTTCTTAACTCCAAACGATACCAAAGTTTAAATATCTAAGATTAGATGCTAATTACTCTAGCAGTAAAAGCACCCATTTAAAAAAAAGAAAATAAAAAAAAATTTAGATTAGATGACTGTCAAATATCTGGTACAAGTTTCAAGTGAACCAATCATCGTTTCTGAATACCCAAACAGAAAATTAGTTTCGACAAGTATTTATATCAATTTTTCTCGTAAATGGAGACAGAAATCTCTTTAAAAATTGTTTCATTCGTTTTCATACGTTAAGGAACCTATATAAGGCGTACCTGCAAGAATATGGACTCGAAAATGTAAGCGTTCCGATTTGTTCGCCCAAATTTTGCTTCAAAAACCATGTTCCATTAAAAGGATTCAGCTGGTCAATGAACTTGACCTTTCAAATGAGAAGAAAGATTTTTGTACCAAATGTAATCAAAATCGGAACATTTTTGAGCCGATTAGGAACTTCTTAATAATTCAACCCCCCCCCCCTAAAAGAACTTAAACATTTGAATATAAAAAAAAAACTTTCTTAGCGAGTGTTTATATTATAAACGGATTGTCCTTGCAAAATTTCCAATTTTTGTTTCAAGTGGTTCGGGATATTATTACCTCGGATGGACCAGGGCGTAAACTCCATGAGGGACAAAATCACAGTTTATTTCTAGTAATTTAAGGACTCAAATCATAGTTTAAATTAACCTCAATTAGAAATAATACTATGAAATAGATAGTGTACGGTAACAGCTGTTCTTTTATCGTCCTAGCAACGCATGCTGCCTTGGCTTGCCTGCTGTAACCAACTAAAACTTTAAACCCCTCTAAAAATACTTAAAAATTCGAGTATCAAAAAATCCTTTCTTAGTGAGTGTCTCCGTTCTATAGGGAGTGTCCATGCAAAATTTCAAATTTTTCTGTCGAGTGGTTTGGGCTGGGCGATGATAGGTCAGTGAGTCAGTGAGTGAGTGAGTGGTATTTGACAAATATATAGTAGATATTTAGTATATATTATCACTGAAATTTATTTACAACTATTATTAAAATTTTGAGACTATATTTAAAAACAAATGAACTATTCAATATTGTGATGAACCTGTAAATATTCGGACACAAGGATTCTGCTGGTTATCATATCGTCCCTACCATGTCAAAATCGGAGATGCAAAATCTCGTATTTCAGATTCGAGACTTTGCTCTTGGATTGTGGACGATACGGCATGTCGTGAATTGTCGGAGCTTTAACCCCTTTAGAATAGCCGGAAATGCCTTAAATAAAGTATCGAATAAGACCATTTTTTAATATATTACTTTGTCAATGGATAGAATATGTTCGTTCCCTAGTTTGCTCCGATTTGCATATTCAATAGTTTGATATGGTAGGGACGATTTGAACTTTTCATAAGTATTTTTGCAAAAAATTTCATCAAATTTTCCCGGAATAAATAATATATGCTTTACAGACTCCAAGCCGCTAAAGAATTAATTCTGATTTTGATTTTGATTTTTGTTTTTTTTTTTTAAATCAGAATTAAATTACTGATTCAATCTGATTTTTTTTAAAAATCAGAATTAAATAATTACCATCATTATGGGGTGGTGGTTTTTCTTTAGAAAAGAGAAAAGGCATCAGCCCTGTCCTGGGTAAAAAAGGTTGGTAACCTATAGATAACCCGTCCCAAAATTCGTAGTTAATAATAATGGTCGTTAAAATTTAAATAAATAAATAACCAATTTAGTGGTGACATTTCTTGTCGCCAAGTTCGGATTGCATCATCGCATCGAGACCCCTATACGGTAACAACAACATTAGGTTCAAAAAGCGTAATTTTAAACACAAATATATTACCTGCACAGATGTGGAAGGGTGGGCTGGATCTACTTACACCATAAATGTGAGATTAGATCGAGGTGTTCTCGGTCCTGGCGGCCCTTATCGTTCCTGCTATATTTTTCCTATCGTACAGTTGTTTAAACATAAATTTTTCTTCTCTTTGTATGTTCCTTCGTCCATTGACCGTTTTAGGAGAAAGAAATACGAAAAATGATAAGAGAAGCCGTTTGTGGAGAGTGCTGAGTCCAGACCGCATGTACGCTTCAAGAGCTGTTGGGGTTCAGCTCTTCACGCACTACCCTCGCCGGGGACTTGAGCCCATTCGGCTGTCCGACCTCAAACAGAAGAACCAGAAAGGGCGTGGCAGCAGGGTGGCTATCCTTCCCGCACAGCGCGTGCGCACTTCCTGGTTCTTTTCTTCGCGATAGACCTATAGAGCGCTGAGGCCACTGCTTTTCACGCCAGCAAATATGCGCTCAGAGCGTTTGAAGGGTTAATGTAGCATTCGTAAGCCGTGCCATTCTTCTTGAAGTTACGTAGCATTCAGAAATGCGTATATTATGTGTGTTGATTCTGTCATCGTTGTGTATCTATTCATTTTGATTTGGCTGGAGGTAGTGGACTTTTCACATATTCCTAAAATCCTTGAACACTAATCCATCCAACTAATAATTGTATTGTAGATATACTGTTACTTACGCCAATTTTCTGGTTTCACTTTACCAATACATTGTTATGTATTTTGCTTGATTTTGATTTGGCGGTACCTTCCCTGGAGGTGGTGGACTTTTCACATATTCCTAAAATCCTTGAACACTAATCCATCCAACTAATAATTGTATTGTAGATATACTGTTACTTACGCCAATTTTCTGGTTTCACTTTACCAATACATTGTTATGTATTTTGCTTGATTTTGATTTGGCGGTACCTTCCCTGGAGGTAGTGGACTTTTCACATATTCCTAAAATCCTTGAACACTAATCCATCCAACTAATAATTGTATTGTAGATATACTGTTACTTAAGCCAATTTTCTTGTTTCACTTTACCAATACATTGTTATGTATTTTGCTTGATTTTGATTTGGCGGTACCTTCCCTGGAGGTAGTGGACTTTTCACATATTCCTAAAATCCTTGAACACTAGTCCATCCAACGAATAATTGTATTGTAGATATACTGTTACTTACGCCAATTTTCTGGTTTCACTTTACCAATACATTGTTATGTATTTTGCTTGATTTTGATTTGGCGGTACCTTCCCTGGAGGTGGTGGACTTTTCACATATTCCTAAAATCCTTGAACACTAATCCATCCAACGAATAATTGTATTGTAGATATACTGTTACTTACGCCAATTTTCTGGTTTCACTTTACCAATACATCGTTATGTATTTTGCTTGATTTTGATTTTTCATTGTTACTCCTTACTTTTCTTTGTTTTGATTTTTCTTATATTTTCATTCATAATTATGATGGATAGACGCAGGAGTAAAAATTTGTCATGCTAATAATTATTAAGGGGCGAGGTTAGGGAGAACCTGAGTTCCGAAATTCCGAAAATCCGAGCAAGCACTAAAGAATAATAATGATATATTCTGTGTATATTTTATTTGTACAATAAACATTTTACTCATTCATTTATCTATTCCGTTGTCCGGTTGCTACCAGAAATATATTCTAAAATTTTGTCAGATAATGCTTTTTGGCTCTGCTCAATGTGAGTAACCTTTTCTACATATTTACGAGAAGGTTAACTTCTTTGCCATCGGGTACGATTTCTAATCATCATTTCATCACGTTGATAGGAACGTTTATGATAATTTGATGATTCCTTCATTCCGGGTACAACTTATAAACATCGTTTCGAACATTAATAGGTATATACCTATACCCGTATTCTTTGTATCCCAGCAGTTTTAATAACAGGAATTATTTAATTTGTTTAATGTCAGGAATTATATTCCTAATTGCCTCACAAGCTAGTTTTCGGAAATTCCGGGTTTTCCTTCTACTTTTTTGGGATATTTTGCATTACTAAAACGGACACCAGGCGAAACATACAATTTACAAAGCCCTTCTGCCCACGAAGTAAGCACAGGTATATATCACAGTTATCTCCAATAGCAGCCTAAATTAATATTCTACTCCTTTTCCATGTTGCTTTGTCAACCCCTCAATTTCAATTTAGTCTCCGTTCTATATTGCTCCTGCGTCACATGGATTTTTTAAACACACACTCATAAATAATATATCTACTATATATTTGTCAAATACCACTCACTCACTCATCTATCAACGCCCAGCCCAAACCGCTCGACAGAAAATTTTGAAATTTTGCATGGGCACTCCCTATATAACGTAGGCGCTCGCTAAGAAAGGATTTTTTGATATTCGTATTTTTAAGAATTTTTAGGGGGGTTTAAAGTTTGAGTTGGTTAGAGAAGGCAAGCCTAGGCAGCCTGCGTTGCTAGGACGATAAAGAACAGCTGTTACCTTACATTATCTATCTCATAGTTTTATATCTAATTGAGGTTAATTTAAACTATGATGGCAGACCTTTAATTACTAGAAATTAACTGTCCCTCATAGTTTTAATTGCGTTTCTTTTCTGCCTGTCCCCGTCAGATAGGCTTGCCATATTTTTGGAGAGTTAAACCGAGACACATTAATATGGGATGGGCATACCAGGGGGGGGGATAAAAAGAGTACAAATTATAAGCAAAATGGTTGGTGAGTTTTAAGCCTAGCAACTAACGGGAAGGGGGAATCCTAAACTGTTAGTCTACCCAAACCTTAAAAATAAGAAGGGAACTTTTTGCTACTTGATTTTCTTAAAACAATCTCTCAGCCAAATAGTAGTGTCTGGCAGCTGGCAGCTCTGTGCAGGTAGTTCCAGCGTTTTACAGTTAGATTACTTCTCATTTCTTTGGCACTGTGAGCAGTAGTAAAAATGTTAATTGTAGAAAAGTAACCGATTTAAAAAAGATTCTTATAAACATGAATTCATTACTTTTTACATCTTACAGCCTTTTCCGGGACATTGATAAAACTGGGCGGGACACCGAAACAATTACAAAATACCGGGACAGTCCCGGTCAAACCGTGATGCATGGCATATCCTTAGGTTTTCCAGGCGAGGTAATAATATCCGGAACCCTTGCACAGCCTCCTCGCCTATAACCTTGGTAATACTCGTAAATATATTGGGTGTTACCATATGACTTCTTGGAAACATAAACTTTTAAATTTTAACGCCCATTGAATAAAATATAGTATGACGGGAACCGTGCTGTAATAAACTGCACAGAATTGTATAGTAACGTAATTTTAATGAAACATTATTTAACGCAATAAAATAACTACTTATCTGTCGTGACGAAGCACGGGTATTCAGCTAGTTTATTTATATATATAGCTTATTTATTTATAGGTTTCAGACCTGGGCGATCAACGATGGATCACATATTCTCGATCAGGCAAATGCTGGAAAAGTCAACAGAGTTTAATGTCACCCTTCATCATGTTTTTGTAGACTTCAGGCAAGCGTACGACATCATCAACCGGAAAAATATGTACAAGTGCCTTAGGATACTGGGAGTGCCAAAGAAACTTATCAGACTGGTACGGGTGACATTGGAGACAACAAGATGCAGGGTTAAATTAGGTCAGAAATGTTCGGCCGCATTTGACGTTAGAATAGGACTTAGGCAGGGCGATCCACTCTCCACTTTACACTTCAACCTTTCCTTGAGCATGCCATTAGGAAAATGAAGTCAAACCCTGGTGGAACAATTTATAATAGGCTGACCCCAACATCTCGCCTATGAGGATGATCTTATATCAGGCAGAACATTCGCAGCTGTAGCCGGGGCTCTGGATGAATTCCTGCTCGCTGCAAGAGAACTCGGACTGAAGGTAAATGTAGAAAAGACGGTCTATATGAAGACAGCGACGTCAGAAGAAGCCCGAGGAGAAGTTGTCGTCTTTGGAGAGTACTCTTGCAAGTTCCGAAGAATTCAAATACCTAGGTAGCAAGCTGGCTGAAAACAACGATATAACAGCTGATATAAAGGCAAGGATTGCTGCTCGAAACATATGTTTTTTTGGACTGCAGAGAGTACTCAAGTATAAAAGCCTGTCCAGATGCAAGGGTACTGGTATATAGAAGTATCCTAAGGCCTACAGTTACTTACGGCAGCGAGGCATGGACCCTACCTTCAGAGTCTATGCGTATGCTGAGAGTTTGAGACTGAAAGGTTCTGCGGCGGATTTATGGGCCTGTGAAGATCGGTGAGCAGTGGAGGATGAGGAGAAACCAAGAGCTGCGGGATCTGTATGTAGAGCCGGACATAGTGGCACACATAAAGACTGGGCGGCTGCGATGGCTTGGCCATGTGGAAAGGATAGGACCTACACGACTCCTGTACGGCAAGTCTGGAGGAGGACAGAGGCGAGGGAAGCCCCGTCTTCGCTGGCTGGATGACGTAGAAAAAGACCTGAAGGATCTGGGGATTAGTCGTTGAAGGAGATTCGCTGCCGCCCGGGAAGAATGGAAGAAGCTCCTAGGAGAGGCTAGCCTTCACCCATTCTAGCGCCCGTCAGTAAATAAGTATGTAAATATACATAGCATGTATTAAACCCAATAAAAACAAAAACATAACTTTGTATACCTGTAGGTAAAATAGCAAGTTGAAATACTTGAAATTTGAGAGCTATAAAAACTCTATCATATATTTTGTAGAAATTGAGCAATTTCCTACATATTGGCTCTAAGGAAACGGTACTACATCTGGTTTGACCTCCAGTACCTTCGTCCTGACATAAATTCTCTTCCACGGTAAAACGACATGTAGGGCAGGGTGCCAGGAAAAAGAGACAGGCTCTATCGCTTTGTCTGAAACATTGTACTGTGCAGTAATTCAATAAAAAAAGAAAATATTAAAAAAAAAAAGTTACAAGGTAGTATTGCCCCTTAGGCGATTTTCGGAATGTACAAGATCTCTAGGATCTTTTTTATCTCTAAGTAGAACATGACTTAATTTTCCAAATAGCAACGTACACAACTAATTCTGTGATTGGTCTCTGATCCTGGGCGTGTCCCAAGGTGTAGCTCCAATCCCTACTCTGTTAACATTGTTAAATGACGTATACTCAAGTAAATATATTCTAGCATTAGTTCACGAAACCGCAACAGGTAGCTCGATAACTAGATAGTATACATAATGTTTACTAGATTCCCCCAACAGATTATCCATAAACAGAGGATCAGAGCAGTTTGCAGCACCTAAGCTATGTAGGTGATCTTGATTGACGTGTATCGCATGATAATCTGAGGAATAATTACTGTAACATAACTAACGAATCATGAAGTTCAGCTCTGTAGATAGCCATTTCCTTTCCTTTGTAACTTATACATTCTATTTATTCCAATTGGGAAGTTTCGACAAAATACCCTTATTATAAATGAGAATATTTCTTAAATGAGAATTTCAGAGACAATTTTGACGTTGTAGAAACATATTTTTGTTAATGGCAGGCTAGATATACTTGCTTTTATAAAATCTTGCAAAAATGTTAGTTTGGAAAACCTAAATAAATTAAAGATATAGCAAACTTGTTTCATTCATACGTCCTGGTCCTGGATAGTTATATCAGTTGTTTGGAAAGCTTCAACAGACCTGAAACATAGAAATACAAACAATGCATTATTACAACTGATAATATAATGATAATAAGCTGTATTAACAATTTACCTGGTGTTTTTTTTTTTTTTTTTTTTTCAGTACGAACCTCTGTATATATCAGATGTAGATATCTGGTTGGACGAATTAGTTATCCAGCATCTTTCCCACTTAAGAGGTGGTATAAAGTTAACGCAAATCACCAAGAAACATAAAGGTGTAAAACTAGTTATGTATATTTTGTATTTATGAATTTCTTGTAAGGGTTACTTTAATAGATTTCATCAGGTATGCTCTTGAGTTTGGATTTATATAGGTTATTTTAAACGGATTTATCAGATATACAGGGTAAACCAACCACATTTATGAGGAATGTGCTGAGTTATGAAGCTGCTATGTGACAGAGACTTTCAGTCTACCATTGCAAGACCGCCAGTGAACAGTTCTTAGAGGATTTATTCAGTTTTTTCTTTATTTTTTATTTGTCTAGATCGATTACTTTACCTCTTCAGGGGGTATTATCTTCCAGAGTAGTGTATTTACGTATATTCTTCCTGCACTGAAATATGAGCATTGCATAACTCAATTTAGTAGGGAGGATTGAACCTAGATCATGACCCTATTCCAGATATCTACTATATATTTGTCAAATACCACTCACTCACTCACTGACCTATCATCCCCCAGCCCAAACCACTCGACAGAAAATTTTAAAATTTTGCATGGGCACTCCCTTTATAACGTAGGCACTCACTAAGAAAGGATTTTTTGATATTCGAATTTTTAAGTATTTCTAAAGGGGTTTAAAGTTTTAGTTGGTTAGAGCAGGCAAGCCTAGGCAGCAAGCGTTGCTGGGACGATAACAGAACAGCTGTTACCGTATTTTATCTATTTCACAGTATTATTTTAAATTGAGGTTAATTTCCACTACGATAGCAGTCCTTGAATTACTAGAAAGAAACTGTCACTCATAGAGTTATAATTGCGTTTCTTTTCTCCCTGTTCCCGTCAGATAGGCTTGCCATATTTTTGGAGAGTTAAACCGAGACACATTAATATGGGATGGGCATGCCAGGGGGGGGGTTGGGGATAAAAAGAGTACAAATTATAAGCAAAATGGTGAGTTTTAAGCCTAGCAAGTAACGGGAAGGGGGGATCCTGAACTGTTAGTCTACCCAAACCTTAAAAATAAGAACGGAACTTTTTTTGTTACTTGATTTTCTTAAAAAAATCTCTCAGCCAAATAGTAGTGTCTGGCAGCTGGCAGCGCTGTGCAGGTAGTTCCAGCGTTTTACAGTTTTTTTTTGTGTGTGTGTTTTACGGCGTATCAACATTAGGGCTATTAACGCCGGGCTGTCTAGAGGTTGCCGCCCTTTTCTATAATGCCAACAGCACGTGGTCGGTCACCCATTCAGGTATTGACCACGCCCGACGTTGCTTAACTTCGGTGATCTACGGGAACCGGTGCATTCAACGTGGCTATGGCCGTTGGCAGCGTTTTACAGTTAGATTACTTCTCATATCTTTGACACCGTGTTGATTGAAATGTTGATTGTAGAAAAGTAACCGATTTATAAAAGATTCTTATAAACATGAATTCATTACTTATTACATCTTACAGCCTTTTCCGGGACATTGATAAAACCGGGCGGGACACCGAAACAATTGCAAAATACCGGGACAGTCCCGGTCAAACCGTGATGCATGGTAAGCCTATCCTTAGAGTTTTCTAGGTGAGGCAATAATATCCGGAACCCTTGCACAGCCTCCTCGCCTATAACCTTGGTAATGCTCGCAAATATAATGGGTGTTTCCAAATAACTTTTTGGAAACATAAACTTTTAAATTTTAACGCCCATTGAATAACATATAGTATGTCGGGAACCGTGCTATAATAAACTGCACAAAATTGTATAGTAACGTAATTTTAATGAAACATTATTTAACGCAATAAAATAAATACTTATCTGCCGTGACGAAGCACGGGTATTCAGCTAGTAGGCTATAAGTACTAGACAATATGGAAGATACAACAAGAACAGAAGTTAGAATCTCCATGGATACCGAACATGGCGGATAGAAGCACAAGAGAACAATAAGATTTATCATTTTCTCTTTATAAAGTTTGCAGCCCTGATTGTGCACTCCTTCATTCACCCCTTATCAGCACTTCCCTTATCTAAGCGCCCCCCCCTTATCAGTATTAATATTCCCTATTATTTACGTTAGTTGCTGCTTATTTCTTCCTTAACTATCCCCTAAAGGGGTTGTAGCTTAACTTGCCATTTCTGCAACATCCAAACAAACTTAATTCTTGTCTTTAAGATTTTACACAATTAGGAACCAGTTTATTGGCATATAAATTAATCTCATTGTAAGTTCCCTTTACAATTTTAGTAAATTTATTTATAATCCCCCTCCCACTTCAATTTATGTATTATATCCCCTAAAGGTTTCTCACCTTTGTAGTGGAGAACATTTTATAAATAAAATAACGCCTTGACTTTACAAGGACTAAAAGAATCCAATAAGGCATAAATTAGTAAGCTGATCAATAATCGATTTGTCATAAGGTTAAAATTTATTATCAGAAGAAACATAGTAATAAAAACCAATAGCACAGTCTTAGTTATTAATTAAACTATATCGCCTTTTCCTAAGAACCATAACGAAACTGCAAAAATGTTTCAGATGTTTCAACTGCAAATAAGTCCGTAGATAGTATCAGAAACATATGCCATTCACATAATTCCACTCAAGACCGCTAGAGAAAAAATTCAACAGAACAACAGACAGAAACTTTGTTTCCTAGAACAACGAAAAATCTTTAGAGAAACAATGACATAACTGCACTTAAGGGTTGAAATTAGGGTGACCATAACGGTGAATGAAAGCAAATCTTATATTGTACATACGCCAATATAAATATATAATATATATTCTTTCTCTACATTCATTGTTCGTTTTATACAACTGCAAATCGTTTTAATTCCAGGCGTTTTTGCGCTTACGTCACTTCTTCCGGAACGGCGATACATATTGTTTATTCGAATAAATTGCGAATTAAATTTCGCCCACTTGGCCAATTTATAAATTAAGGTCAAGGGTCATTTAAAACCGGTAAGTAAAAATTATTTAATCCTTTTCTCTAAAGAATTTCCATTTCTTTTTCCCTTCTAGTCAATAATTTTCTCAGCAGTTAAAACATAGAAGGAATTCGGCAACAATAGTTAGTGAAGGGTTAATTCAGATGTTTTATATTATATTACATATATATATATTACTTCTAAAAATATCATTTTCCATTGATATTTTATACCTGATGGTGCAAGATCGACTGCACAATCTCTTACGTTATCAGCTTCTTGAGTGTTTATGAAGTTGGGTTTTTTAATCGCTTAAGATGTTGTTTTTTTTTCATGTGACTACCCAGGAAAAGTCTAGGTAGTTCTTTATATTTTTAATCCAAAATATTTTTTTAGAAAAGGCTTCTCGTTTTTTTTTTCAACCACCTGGGGAGAATGAAAATGAAAGAAACGCACTAATGCGGCGGCATATTATTTCTAACGCCAAAATTATTCAATCATAATAGGGAAAATAAGCTACACATTTTACTCCTTAGAAAGCAAGACATTAGACATTTTTGACTCTTTACTTGTCTTAAAATCTAAAGCCATATTTTACATTTCTAAGCCATATTATGACTTTTGTTGTACGCCCAAAGACTAAGTAGTCCCTCAAATCTGAATCTTTTTTTGACTTATTTTTTACTTTGGAATATTATGGCCTTGGTTTATATTGTGTAGCTGAGGTGGGACTGCCTCTCTATAAAGTCGACTTACTCAATGAATATCTGGGATATCGCAGATTTTTTTAATCGATAGTGGTGTGAAACTATATCAATAAATATTAATACTTTTGCCTAGAATGGAAGAGTAAAAGAAAAAAAGGCGTGTATATGCAGATGGGGAGTTCAGCACGGACCAATCAGAATGAAACAGGGTGAGGTGCTTCTGCTATATACGGGGAAATAATAGAAGCAGGTTGTGTCGTTTTCCCTGTACATGCTGAGAAATAGTCGCTATATATAAGTGAGGGAAAATTTAAGAGAGGAGTTGGCAGTACTGGCTGATATGTTGTGCGGTGGGTTGGTAGAACTGATTCAGGCTGATCTAGGAGGCAGTGTTACTTTCACAGCTGTTTCCAGCCACCATTCCACTATACATTGTCCTCAATTGTTGTTGACAAGAGTTATGCCTGAGGAAGTTTTCCCCGTGATTTTTCCTGACTGATATAAGGGTATTCGCCCATTTTTGCAGCTTAATAGGAGGAACTCCATTTATAAACCTTATCACAAATTTAAAAAAAAAACATAAAGGTAAAAAAAAATTAACTTCATATTATTCGATTATTTAAACTATTCTCCAACGGTATAATATATATATTTATGTCTTCTTCCATTTATTTATTAGCTCATACATCATCATAGAAACTCAACAAGGTCTGTTGGTCGACGAACTCGTGCAAGCTACTTAAGAAGAAAATCCTGCTGTAACCAAATGGTTTCATTGATTTTAGCGCGGTTCCTCCCTCCCTCCGTAGGGAGGAAACCCGCTAATGAAGTTGAACTCATGACGAAGTCCAGAAGTGCCTAGTAGAAACTTTAATGTTTCGGAACCATGTTTAGATCACGAAAATAACGGCGGTTTTAAAGCTGTCTGAGAAATGGTTCGATTTTGATGAAATTTGGTACAAATTTTTTTGTCTAATTTGAAAGGTCGAGTTCGTTATCCAGCAGAATACGTCCACGGAAAGATGGTTTATAGAGCGAAATTCGCGTAATAAAAATCGTAACGCTTTCGTTTTCCAGTTGATATGCTTGCAGATGCTCGTTTTATAGGTTTCTTGACGTAGAAACGAATGAAACCATTTTTTTAAGCGATACCTGTAACCGTTTTCGGGAAACATTGACCCACCTAATTTTCCAAACTAATTTTCAGTTTTTTTATTCAGAAACTATTAATTCAATTGAAGCTTGATCCAGACGTTTCATATTAGTCCAATCTAAGTTGGATACATTTTGGTTCCGTTTGGAGTTAAGGAGGTACCAGAAATATTTCATTAACAGGCATGAAAAGTTTTGGGATTTTCTTATATTTTCCAAAATATCTCAATTGGACAATCGTGGTAAGTGGAAATTAACCATTCGAAAGCTTACTAAATTCCCTACAAATAAGGTTGAAATTTAATTTTCGATGGAACGATAAATAAGTGCTTAAAACTTCAAAATTGTTAGTTTTGTTATTTTCAACGGGGTTTTATCACAATTTACCTAACGTTTTAATTGGTTAATGTTTTTTTTAATTGCATTTACTAATAGTAAAATTAGTATTTTCATAAAATAAGGTATAAAATGAGAAACTTAGAATACTATCAGTTTCCCCTTGCGGCGCCTTAAATCTTCCTTCTCGTTTAGAAGTCAAAAGATCAAAACCTACCAACAACTGCTTCTACTCCTTTGCTAATGACACTAGTGATATGAACGGAACCGCGCTAATGTGACGCAGTTCCTGCGAGTAGCAGTCAAATAGAAAACCGGTGACCGGTTAAAATAATTATTGATATTAAGTATAGGAATAGGATACGTAGCAGAGCATTTTATGATTAGGTTTGAGGTGAGAGAGATGGAGCCCGACAAAGCCTCTGTTCAGATAAAAGGTGCAAGTAGAATCCTGCCACGAGGATATTGTACAAGGATATTGTAGGGAATAAAGCGAGGACTATAGCCGGCTATAAAGGATAATGCGGTCCCTCATAGAATAGTATCACATATTAGCTATAGACTTATTGTAGATTGCCTTTAGCCTTTCGGCTGTTAGCAATAGCCCGTAGGATTGTCTAAAGGCTGGGGATTGCCTTTATTTTCCCCTGCTCGAAACAAGATGGCCACTCCAAATATTTGTCTTGGGGGATCGTTAGCCGAGCCTTTATCCTACAAATACCTATTGTTGTCCTCCCTTATTATCCCCTCAACCTCCCCCCCCTTCCTAGGACGATACAAGAACAGCTGTATGGCAAGCCAAGAACAGGGCTACGGTACAGATTTACCTCCTCCCACTCTTCGCTGTAAACAAGTAACGCGGTGCCAAACGCCGGATTTCAGGAAAACCCTTTAGGTATTTGAAACCTTCTGATTTAGGGATCATTCTTGAATTATTTTCGTAATTAGTCTAATGACACAACTTGTAATTCAATAGAATAATTGAATTTTGCAATACATAAATCATCTAACTCCACTTCTTCAAACATTTCAGGAAACACTTTGAAATTTCTGGATTCTAGCTGGATTAGAATAAAAAAAAGTGTTTTTTATATAAAAGAAATATTCTTTTGTGAATTTTGTTTGATTAAAAAATAAATAAATAGAATAAAATAAATTGTTCTATTCTTTTTTTTCAGTGATTGATTGATTTTTATTGATAATTTACAATCTCTACACTTATGTACAATAAGTAAATTTGGTCAAACTATACATACCCCGGCCAATATATACATTATTATTATTATTATTATTATTAAAACGGGTGCCCAGATAGAGGGAGCTCCACCGAGGCCACCCGACGAAGCCAGCCTGTTACACCAACAGCGCCGTATCCGAGATGAACCTTAATAGAGTCCGAAGGTTCAGTTCAGGTTGCCTTCTAGGGTCATCTATGAAGTCTGCACCAAAATACAGGTATCTCTTTGCTGCAAGATCTGGACATCTGCTTACGATGTGGTACGGCGTCTCGTCATCTTCAAAGCATAGTCTGCACCATGATGTCCTGGTCAGCCCCATAGAATACAGGTGCCGGTGCATTCTACAGTGACCTGTAAGAAGAGCTGTTACTAGTCTTACCTTGGACCTGCACAGATTAAGGAGAGTCTCCGTCCTCTTCTTGTCCACAAAGGAAAGGAACAGCTTCGCCTGTCTCTGGGTGGAGCTGCTGCACCACTTCCTCCTATGCTCAGCTTCCGCCCACCTTCTAATGCTTAATCTGGCCACAGCTGGTGCAATCCCACATTGAGGTTCTGGTGATAGGGGGATTGTCGCTGCACCGATATTGGCCAACTCGTCTGACCTTGTTACGTCGTCCAAGTAAGTTTAAGCTGTCCTTGCATTGCTGTACTACCTTTGACCTGATACTATTCGTGGATAGAGCTCTTATGGCAGCTTGGCTATCGAAGAAAATAGTGAAGCGCCTGTCTATTGGAGAGCCGTTGTTCATAAGGTCTGCGCAAGCGCCGATGACGGTGATTTCAGCTTGGAACACCGTAGCATACCTCCCCAGAGGCAAGGCAACATTATGTTTGGACCCCTGAATCCACACGCCAGCTCCTGTGCCAGATTCGGTTTTTGAGCCGTCTGAGTAACAGTACCGATCCACCCGGCTTGTTGTTAATTTGTGCTCCAGCGCTGCTTCCCTCGGCTTGATCACAGTTGTAAAGTTTGAGGTGAAGGAGTGCTGGTCCTGAAAGTCCGATGGCATGCAGAGAATTGGGTCCTGCCAGTTCCTTCGGATAATTGCACAGTGAGCCCCTAGGGTTGGGCAAGGTTCGTGCCCTAAAATGGCGATTCTGTACGCTGAGCATCTAGCTATCTCTTCGATATATATATCTCTACTGGTTTAAGGTCAAGTCTCCATAGCTCCTGTCGGTGTGGAATACATTGCTCCCGTAATCATCAGGCAAGCCAGCCTTTGTGAGGAGCACAGAGTCTTCCTAACACTGTCAGTGTATCCACCACTAGACACCACAGGAGGGGTGACAGGACGCCCCCCTGGGGACATCCTGTCCTAAGTACAATACTCTTACAGTAGGTCCCCTCCGTCAGCCTAATAATGCGGTTCCTCAGAAGATTGACAGTCCAGTATGTGACGAATTCTTCGACATCTTTCTCAATCATGGCTTCTTCAACTGCCCTAATAGGGGTGCAGTCGAAGGCCCCCTCCACATCAAGAAACGCGCACAGATCAATTTCCTTGTACTGTAGTACAAGCGAGTAGTGCTCGCTCCAGTCTGCACACTAGATGGTGGAGAGCCAATTCACATGACTTGCCAGACTGGTACGCATATTGTTGGGGGGTTCCGTCTTAACGCAGTATCTCTTATATGCCTGTCTATGATCTTCTCCAGTGTCTTCAGTAGGAAGGACGATAAACAGATCGGCCTGTAGTCCTTGGCATACAGGTGTGACGCTCTACCTTGTTTGGGAATGAAGCAGAGTTTGGCCACTCTCCAGGTCCGTGGAATGTGTCCCATAACCAAACTACTCCTGAAGAGTTGTAGGAGCGTTGGCATGAGTATATCTACCCCATGTTGCAAGAATGCTGGATATATGCCATCTAGGCCCGGTGATTTATATGGTTTAAACGTTCCAATGGCCCATCTGACGTGCGCTGCCTTGACAATTTCCCTCGCATGCCTCCATGCCTCCGGATTACCTCGTCTGATGGGATAGTCATCTCCTTCATTTGAGTTAGCCTCCTCGCTGGTTGGAAAATGAGTGGCGAGGATATAATTAATGGTTTCTTCCACCGATTCCGTATAGCCATCAGCCTTCTTAACAGTCCCGATAAGTTTTGTGGGGCTATTGGCTAGAACTTTATGGAGTCTTGAGTATTCCGTTGCACTATTCACTTCTGTGCAGAATTTCCTCCATGACTCTCTCTTAGCTTTCCTCACAGCTGTGTTGTACTGTGACAACTTCTTCCTGTATTCCTCCCAGGTGCCTCTGCGTTTAGCTCTGTTGAAGAGCTTCCTTGCTTAACTCCTGAGTCTGGATAGATTTCCATTCCACCAGGGGGAACTGCTGTTGGTCACCACAGTTTTTCCAGCACAGCTACCTTCAAAAGCCACCTTAATGGCCTCGGTAATGTGATCCTTCATGGCTTCTAAATCGATGCCAGTATTTGCTCTCTGTGGACAATCATCCATCCTACCCGAAAGGATTTCATTGAACCGGGACCACTCTGTGAGTCTCGGGTTTCTGGTACCGCGTGCTACGGGGCCTGCTGCCTCTATACAGTACGTAATATATCAATGGTCAGAACCGAAACTTCATCCTCCCCTGTATAATATATACATACACTCCCGATAAAATTTCTGATATTTTCTTATTTCAATTAAAACTTGATCTCTTTGTTAAACTATATACATTATTTACAATAGAAAAAGAAAAACTTTATTTGTAGTAAATAAAGAATGCTGCTCAAATAAATTGAGTTGCTATATACACAGCCTGCTAATCATTCTTACGAAAATGCATTTTATTAATTTTGGGGGTATTAGTTAATTTATTTTAGAATATGGAGGGAAAGAAAGAAAG
Source organism: Gonocerus acuteangulatus (assembly GCA_946811695.1). Classification (NCBI taxonomy): domain Eukaryota; kingdom Metazoa; phylum Arthropoda; class Insecta; order Hemiptera; family Coreidae; genus Gonocerus; species Gonocerus acuteangulatus. The sequence continues at coordinate 34,648,272 of OX328123.1, forward strand.
AAAAAGACATTTAGTAATTTAGTAGTTCTATCTTTAGATATAATTTTGTAAGTTAATTTTTAAGGAGGGTAAATTTTTGTTTGTATCAAATTTGCTAGATATTTTGTAAAACATAATGATCTCCGAAAGAATGATTAGCAGCTGTTCAGCTCCATTATATGTGATTGTTAAGGATCCCCAGGGAATCAATAAGAATTGATTCAGCGAGGACAGCTAGCTTGTTCGTGTCGAGTCCGAGGGTTTCCAGGAAGTCACAAGTTGCTTTAGGGATGGTTCCTCTTGTACCGAACCACAGGCCTTGTACAACATTATTTTATAAGGCAGGCTAATTAACCAGTAGTAAATTGTTTCGTGGCCATTGGCGGCGAAGGCGTCGAGGAGGATTATCTGGGATGACATTCGAAGAGAGGGATCTGCCAAGAGGATTGGGGTGGGCTGGGAGTTTAGACAAAAAGGTCGGAAATCGGGATTTGGCTAAACCATGGACAAAGGGTATATCAGTGTCTCGATGGATGGTTAGGTTTGAAACGTAGAAAGGAGCGTTCAGGATTTTACGAAGGCCTTCGGTTTGGAAACGTTGGATAATATTTATATTTGATGGTTTAGCTGATCCCCATAGTTCATGCCGTATGTATATATCGGTCTTATTATGGTCTTGTATATTGTCAGTTTGTTTTTTGTGTCGAGTTTTGATTTGAGTCCAATTAGTCGTCGGAGAAGTCCGAAGGTTTCTTCAGTTCTTGTCTCTTGTGTTTTATGTGTGTTTTCTAGGTAAGTCGCTTGTCGAGGTGGAATCCTAAATATCGAACCTCGTTAGATTGAGGTATTGGAATATTGTGGATTTTTACAGGAGGGCACTCAGCTCGTCGCAGGGCAAAAGTTACATTTTTCTGGATTTATTTGAATCCTCCATTTGTTCACCCACAATAAAATAAAAGAATAAAAATAAAAATAAATAAATAACTGAATAAACAATAAAACTGGGAACACTGTAAGATCCCAGTTTTCTTCTATATTTTCACGATGGTTACTTAACACTCTCGGTGCGGCTGTCCTTCGTGAGAGTGTTAACACTCTCGGTGCGGCTGTCCTTTCCTGTTAAATCTTTGATGCATGATTTTTTCTTTTCTCATAAAAAAAACAAAAACTGAGAGGTAAAAATAGGCCTCAGGATAACAGGAAAAATACGGAAAAAAATCATCGAGTTTTTTTTGGAGAAATTTATGAAAAACTGAAAGATGCCTCTAGGCATTATTGTGCGTAAGAAGAGGAATGTTTTTGTGAATGATCATGTAAGCATTTACATTTATTGAAACGTATAAAGAATTTATGAGTTAAAGTTAAAAATAACTCTCTTCTCTTTCATCAAAATCACAAATGGTAATCCTTAAAACATGATTTGGCTTTAGTTAAACACAAATAAAGTTCACATTTATCACAGTAACCACAAGTTTGGTTCTTGCAGTTTTCCATCCTGCATCTCATCTTCTGAGAAACATCAGGCAGTACATCCTCAATCAAATCATTCAAATCTGAGAAGGGACCATTCAAATCTGAGAAGGGACCATTCAAATCTGAGAAGGGACCATTCAAATCTGAGAAGGGACCATTCAAATCTGAGAAGGGACCATTCAAATCTGAGAAGGGACCATGCAAATCTGAGAAGGGACCATTCAAATCGTCGCCATTTACCTCTAAAACATCGGCTGAAAATACGCGAAGGTTCAGAAAGAACATTGTCATCGACATCTTCATCATCCTCACTATCATCAGGTGCTGTGATTATATGAAAAATCTGTTTCTCTTCTCCCCATTATCGATCAGATAATGGGATCCATCGCTCGGACCTCGTTACCTGATGCATGATGGTGCCCACAGGAAACAAACGAACAACCACAAAAATTGGCACAAAAAATAAAACTTCAATAAAACAAACTTTCACTTCGTAAAATAAACCACTAGTACTAAGGAGTACGATTTTTTTTAGGTCAGAATGGACGTTTTTAATAGTATTGTGGCCTTGCGAAACGGGTCGCCTCGAGGTCAGAAACGAGACTCCTGGTTTTGTCAACATTAACTTGTTTATTGCTGCTTGGGAACAAAGTGCAATGTTCAAAACCTTCCAGTCCCTTTGACACTTGTTGATGCTTACAGAGAACGAAAAACAATTTGAAAAAACATGACATAGTGCTCTGGGAGTGTAAAATATAATATGATGCCTGCAGACATCACGATAAAACAAAGGGTTAACTTTGGTCTTTTTCTGCCTCTCGGCATTTTCATTGGTATTTAGTACCTTATTTACTGTTAAAAATTAATTAATATTATTATTACTGTCTATTCACTTGTACATACCTCATTTTAATTTTTTTTTATGTTTCTATTGATTTTCTAGAACTAAGTTCTAGATATACAATCATTGTTTACTTACCTGTTTAGTAACAACATAATTGTTCTCATATTTTAACAACAAATGGTTTTTATATAAAAAAAAAGTTGGTTTGTTTGTATAGATCTATCAGTTATATTACTGTTAACCCTTTTTTGTTGTTAACCTATTTGTTTATTAATTCTGTTTTTGTTTTTGTTTTTTTATTGTTTTTTTTTTGTCATTTTAGCTGACGAAGGCTACCAATGAGTAGCCGAAACGTCCTTAATACAGATTTTTTTACAAAAATCGTATTGATGTTTTCTTAGCCGAATCCCAACTAATTCCTAATCATACATGATTGTCTTACATATAGAAAAAAATCCAGAAAATTACCTTGGGTAGTTAGGGCAGTTTAAATTTGCGAGATAAATGTTCGACTTACAACTTTTACAAATAAAGTTTTATATCCAACGGTTGACACGCCTTAAATTCAACCAAAAAAGTTTTATATTATAAATTTTTAAACTAACAAAAAGGTATTATAAATTTCGTACGTATGCACCAAAAAACACAATAAAAACTTTTTTTTTAATAATATTGATTAGAAAACAAAAAGATTTTGCCGGCCGATGATTAAATTGCAACCAAACCCCTTTATGGAGGATTATACTGTAAAATGCAGTGAAGAACCGTTCATGTGCGTGAGATGTATGGTTCTTGCACTGAACAACATGTTTGATATTCAATATCTCCCATACTAGAAACACCAGTTGTTAGATCTATGTTTAAGGTATCAATTTTTAATTGAAAACTCAATTTAGAAGTAAATAGTGTTTGGATGGTTATTGCATTACATGGTTGAATTATTTTGGAAGATAAACATACTAGACAGTGTCTAGTAGACACAAGAACAGTTATATGGTAATCCAAGAACAGCTGTATGGGCATCCAAGAAGCGCTTAATGGCAATCCATGTTTATACAGGCGTATGGAGTCCAAAAACACCTGTGTAACAAACCAAACACTGCTTTGTTGCAATCCAAGAACGCACCTACACAACAGCACTCTACTTTTTTCACTTTTTACTTCACATTTGTTTAATCTGTAGCTAAATTGCTGCTAAGCCCGAAAAAAGGTGCATTAGAAATTAACTCGAATATTTGAAACGTGTCTTTAACGGACCTAGCCATTTCACGCTGTTATCCCATCGATAATTATCCAAAATAATACTTGCCTCATAGGGTCTCCGTAAAAAGCGAATTACCTCCAAAAAATACGCTCTAATAAATAAACAAACAAAAATAAGTATCATAGATATTATTATATTATAATAATTAAAACAGCGGTAGATGATAAATCATGTTCATATTGAGAAAATTACATCAATACAAGTAAAAATAAATCATTTGCATGGTCCGGTGGCTGTGAGAGCTAAGGCGTGTGCACTCCGTGCCTATGATCGTGGGTTCGATTCCCACTAGGGGTGGTGGCTTGTCTTCCGAAAAAAAGGCATCAGCCTATTCTGGGTAGGAAAGGATGGTAACCTGTAGGTAACCCGTCCTGAATTTATCTGTAAATAATAAATGTACGTTAAAATTTAAATAAATAAATCATTTGAAATTGTTAACAAATAATGTGCAGAATTATAAGAACTAATCTAGTCCAATAGAATACTTGATATCAAAACAAGATGATAAGATCGAATATTCGAAGAAAGTCAAAACGCTGATAAAAGTATTGCTTCCATAAGTAATTTCTCAAAGTGGGACATAGAGAGAGGACGTGTAGGAATGTGGTGGAATTGGTGTTTGAGGAAAACAAGGAGGGTTGAGGAGGAGTGTGGGGAGGAAAAACTCCGTCCTTTATCAGTAGGAATGCAGAGCCAGCTCGATCCGATGGGGGAATTAATCTAGTCTTATCCTAACCGCATAAGCCGGCCGATCTAACAACCCTGATTTACTGCATCTACTTTACATCGCCTCCAAGTCGTTACTCTTATTCCTTAGGGACATTTACCTACATGCCGTTTCGGCTGATACTAGATCTCGGCTGGAGTGTCGACCTATTAGGGAACATCTACCTACTCTCTACCTACATGCCGTTTCGGCTGATACTAGATCTCGGCTGGAGTGTCGCCCTACTAGGGAACATCTACCTACTCTCTACCTACATGCCGTTTCGGCTGATACTAGATCTCAGCAGGAGTGTCGACCTATTAGGGAACATCTACCTACTCTCTACCTACATGCCGTTTCGGCTGATACTAGATCTCAGCAGGAGTGTCGACCTATTAGGGAACATCTACCTACTCTCTACCTACATGCAGTTTCGGCTGATACTAGATCTCGGCTGGAGTGTCGCCCTACTAGGGAACATCTACCTACTCTCTACCTACATGCCGTTTCGGCTGATACTAGATCTCGGCTGGAGTGTCGCCCTACTAGGGAACATCTACCTACTCTCTACCTACATGCCGTTTCGGCTGATACTAGATCTCGGCTGGAGTGTCGCCCTACTAGGGAACATCTACCTACTCTCTACCTACATGCCGTTTCGGCTGATACTAGATCTCGGCTGGAGTGTCGCCCTACTAGGGAACATCTACCTACTCTCTACCTACATGCCGTTTCGGCTGATGCTATATCTCAGCAGGAGTGTCGACCTATTAGGGAACATCTACCTACTCTCTACCTACATACCGTTTCGGCTGATACTAGATCTCGGCAGGAGTGTCGACCTATTAGGGAACATCTACCTACTCTCTACCTACATGCCGTTTCGGCTGATACTAGATCTCGGCAGGAGTGTCGCCCTACTAGGGAACATCTACCTACTCTCTACCTACATGCCGTTTCGGCTGATACTAGATCTCGGCTGGAGTGTCGCCCTACTAGGGAACATCTACCTACTCTCTACCTACATGCCGTTTCGGCTGATGCTATATCTCAGCAGGAGTGTCGACCTATTAGGGAACATCTACCTACTCTCTACCTACATGCCGTTTCGGCTGATACTAGATCTCGGCTGGAGTGTCGCCCTACTAGGGAACATCTACCTACCCTCTACCTACATGCCGTTTCGGCTGATGCTATATCTCAGCAGGAGTGTCGACCTATTAGGGAACATCTACCTACTCTCTACCTACATACCGTTTCGGCTGATACTAGATCTCAGCAGGAGTGTCGACCTATTAGGGAACATCTACCTACTCTCTACCTACATACCGTTTCGGCTGATACTATATCTCAGCAGGAGTGTCGACCTATTAGGGAACATCTACCTACTCTCTACCTACATGCCGTTTCGGCTGATACTAGATCTCGGCAGGAGTGTCGCCCTACTAGGGAACATCTACCTACTCTCTACCTACATGCCGTTTCGGCTGATACTAGATCTCGGCAGGAGTGTCGCCCTACTAGGGAACATCTACCTACTCTCTACCTACATGCCGTTTCGGCTGATACTAGATCTCAGCAGGAGTGTCGACCTATTAGGGAACATCTACCTACTCTCTACCTACATACCGTTTCGGCTGATACTAGATCTCAGCAGGAGTGTCGACCTATTAGGGAACATCTACCTACTCTCTACCTACATGCCGTTTCGGCTGATACTAGATCTCAGCAGGAGTGTCGACCTATTAGGGAACATCAACCTACTCTCTACCTACATGCCGTTTCGGCTGATACTAGATCTCAGCAGGAGTGTCGACCTATTAGGGAACATCTACCTACTCTCTACCTACATGCCGTTTCGGCTGATACTAGATCTCAGCAGGAGTGTCGACCTATTAGGGAACATCTACCTACTCTCTACCTACATGCCGTTTCGGCTGATACTAGATCTCGGCAGGAGTGTCGACCTATTAGGGAACATCTACCTACTCTCTACCTACATGCCGTTTCGGCTGATACTAGATCTCGGCAGGAGTGTCGCCCTACTAGGGAACATCTACCTACTCTCTACCTACATGCCGTTTCGGCTGATACTAGATCTCAGCAGGAGTGTCGACCTATTAGGGAACATCTACCTACTCTCTACCTACATGTCGTTTCGGCTGATACTAGATCTCAGCAGGAGTGTCGACCTATTAGGGAACATCTATCTACTCTCTACCTACATGCCGTTTCGGCTGATACTAGATCTCGGCAGGAGTGTCGCCTTACTAGAGAACATCTACCTAATCTCTACTTATATGTAGAGATGTGGGGTGGAAAATTGCCTACAGAAAATTTTCCGTTTTGGAACATTTTCCAGAAAATTTTCGGGAAAATTATCCATTTACATAAGGCTATTTTTTGGTAAATTTGTTCTAGGACATATATGAGTAATCCATATTCTCTTATATAAGCTAATTTCTGAACCATCTAAACAAAAACTACAGGTTATAATTCAACTTTTTAATACGCATGAATATAATTAAATGTGATTATATTTTACCTAACAATTGCCATATTACTTATGTAACAACTCATAAAAAGGCAATTCACCTTATTTCATAATAAAGGAGCACTAACAGAAAATGAATCACTCTGGCTCCACCACTCTTGCAGCTGTACTAGCTGCAACAGTTTTAAGAAACTTTGCTTCATGTAAAAATCACTAGATTGCAATTAAAAAAAAACATACTGCTCTCCGTCAGGAATAATGATTAACCAGAAAAAAAACAAATGTGTGGACGATCTACATTTTGTCCATGAAGGAAACATTATAGGTGAATGCATATAGATCGAGAGATTTACATAAGGCGAAGCTGCTATCAGTTTCACAAAATCTTCACTTGATGAGTGATGACAATGTCATCCTTTCAAATTCTGCTTCTTCTTCTGAGCAGAGAGAAAAAATTGTTATTTTTGAAAAAAAAAGTTTAGTTGCCTATCTCGTATATTGGGTGGCTTTCCACACAAAGTACTTATCAACCAGTAAGCATAGGAACTAAAGTCAAAAAGTTAAATATATAAAAAAAAAATGCAAATCGATCAAAGAACAAACTAAATAAAAAAACTAAAACTAAAAATATAATGATGAAAATATATTTGTATAAATGTTTAAAAAAATAAATTAATAATACAAATAAAATTAAAGAAACACATATTCTCGAATTCTTCATTTCATTTAATAAAATTGTTGTGTTCCACAGTTAGATGCTTGTAAAATTGCGATCAAAATCATATATGTATTACTAGCCGAATTCCCGTGCTTTGTCACGGCAGATAAGTAGTTACTTTATTGCGTTAAAAAATGTATCAGCAAAATTAACACTACTACATAATTTTTTGCAGTTTATTATAGCATGGTCCTCGTCATACTATATGTTATAAATCAATTGATAAGTAATATGTTATAATGTTTCTTGACACTGCCCCAGTGTCAAGAAACAGACAATCTAGAGATAACCTGTTATCTTTAGGTTACCAGTAACGTGAGTTTAACCACTACAGGTTAAAACTCGTTAAGGGGGGCTGAGGGGTCTGCAGCCCCCCCCCCCGAAATTTTGATTTGATGGTATAAAGGTGTCTTAAAACCCGTAAAAATAAATTAAATAAGCTCATTTCATTTTATTTGTAATAGCGTTTTATTTGCCTAAAACTATTCAAAGTTCTAAATTGTTAGTATTCCATACCCCAGAAATGCCCCCCCCGAAATGTTCCCAGCCCCCTCCCCCAAAAGTATTTCACATATACGCCCATGGTTACCAGTAACAGCAGCATACAGGTTAAATTTGGTTGTCAATAATAAATGTACGTCGCAATTTAAAAATTTATGTTTCTTACATGTTATTTGGAAACACCCATTATATTTGCGAGCATGACCAAGAGGTGTTCTGATTGGAGATGCTGATGGGTGAGGAGGCTGTGCAATGGTTCGGGATATTATTACCTCGGATGGACCATCACCAGGTATAGCGTAAACTCTATGGGGAAAATTAAAGAAACTGGAGCATAACCATTCGAAGGGTTCCAATACATTCTCTAGAAAAGAAGTTTCGGTAAAAATGAAGTTTCACGCCCTCAAAACCGATTTCTTTCAAATTTTGTACAATAACGTATTTTGATGCACTAAACACGAATACCTTAAAAAAAAACCTTCGCATTTAACTAGGAAAGAAGTTATTAAGCACTAAAGTTAATAGAATAATTAATAGAATTCTATTAATTTTAGCGAGTTGGATTGACTGGGGTTTTGTTATCTTCTTGAGCGAGCGTAGCGAGCGAAAACGCATAGCACGTATGCCCTTAAGCGACAGGTGACGACGGGTGAGGATGCCCTTAAAATTAAAAATATTTTTGAATAAATAGTTTCTGAACATTTCAAATGAGAGTTCTCTGTTTCCTTATATTACATATCTGCGCATGCGCGAGTTTACAAATACTCTGTTGACGCCTAGTTTTATAACCTTCCTAACAGTGAACTTTAGTGCTTAGTATTATATTCTATACTAGATCTCGGCAGGAGTGTCGCCCTACTAGGGAACATCTACCTACTCTCTACCTACATGCCGTTTCGGCTGATACTATATCTCGGCAGGAGTGTCGCCCTACTAGGGAACATCTACCTACTCTCTACCTACATGCCGTTTCGGCTGATACTATATCTCGGCAGAAGTGTCGCCCTGCTAGGGAACATCTACCTACTCTCTACCTACATGCCGTTTCGGCTGATACTATATCTCGGCAGGAGTGTCGCCCTGCTAGGGAACATCTACCTACTCTCTACCTACATACCGTTTCCGCTGATACTATATCTCAGCAGGAGTGTCGCCCTGCTAGGGAACATCTACCAACTCTCTACCTACATACCGTTTCGGCTGATACTATATCTCGGCTGGAGTGTCGCCCTACTAGGGAACATCTACCTACTCTTTACCGTCTCTAAGGTCGTCCGATCCAATACTACTTTAGAACCGTGGTGGAGAGAATTTACTAAGCTTTCGAATTGTTCCGTCCAATTACCACGATGTTACAACCATTAACGAGATATCTAAAAAAACAACAATTTTGAAGACAGATTTAGCCAGAGTCCGGCCGATATATCTTAATAAAACTACATTTTTTATAAAGGGACCACGTCCTTACCCTGACTAAATCTATCCCCAAAAAAACATAAATGTGAAATAGAGGCCAAGTTCCTGCCACCACAAAGAAACACTCCCTTCCTCAAAAATATCCCCTCCTAAAACCCCCCAAAAACGCCTTACCATTCTACACTCCAAAAAAGTAGTATGGGTTGGTGTATTAATTCAACCAAAAATATTTGCCAATACAAGAGATGATACAAGAAAGAAATGGCCAAGTTCATTACTTGGAAGACCTCATAGTTACTTACTAAGAACAGTAAAGACACTTCAACTGACCTTTAAAAACAACAATAAAAATACTTATATCCAGTTACTAAAATATCACTTTTCTCAACCAGGTATATTCTTAAACTTGGCAATGTTTAGTTTTTATCTAAAGATAATTTCGGCACAAAAAAAACATTGCCAAGTTTAAGAATATACCTGGTTGAGGAAAGTGATATTTTAGTAACTGGATATAAGTATTTTTATTGTTGTTTTTAAAGGTCAGTTGAAGTGTCTTTACTGTTCTTAGTAAGTAACTATGAGGTCTTCCAAGTAATGAACTTGGCCATTTCTTTCTTGTATCATCTCTTGTATTGGCAAATATTTTTGGTTGAATTAATACACCAACCCATACTACTTTTTTGGAGTGTAGAATGGTAAGGCGTTTTTGGGGGGTTTTAGGAGGGGATATTTTTGAGGAAGGGAGTGTTTCTTTGTGGTGGCAGGAACTTGGCCTCTATTTCACATTTATGTTTTTTTGGGGATCTCATTGCTTTTTTCTAAGTATTAAATAGAATTTAGTTGCCGCATACCTACTGGCTTTTGTACTTCATATAAAACCAGGGTCTTTGGATTCTGCATAAGGTTCTCCATACTGCTTGATATTTGATACCAATAATCAACCTACATACATCTAATCACTAGACTAGAAAAGTTAGAAGCTCTTCCAAATGACATTACTTTAGAGGACAAATTGATTGCTCTCTTAACTAAACTGTTACACTGTAAAACACAGGAACCTTATCCCGAGGATAAAGATCACAATAGGGAAAGTGTAGAAGGCCTTCAAGAAAAATATAAGAACAAAAATGACTCGACTTTGAAAAACTTAGTATCTGTTTTGAAGTATATTATGCAGTGAACCCCTACGACTTTATTTACTACATTTAAGAAAGAAGTCAGAACTATTTTTAAGATGCGTCGAAATGTTTTTTAAAACATCAAATATAGGTTCTCCTTACCAAGACGATTCATTTGATACCCCACATGATGGGTTTCAGAAGGAATGATGGCATTTCGATGGAACAAGAAGTAGAAAACGTCATAGGTAATATGACACTCCCGTATCAAGACCTACCTGCGTGCCAAGTTTGGTCAAAATAGGCCAAACGGTGTGAATTGGTATAAGGAACAAACATACAGACAGACAGCTGAAAGACCTTTTTTACCTAGCCTAGTGCATTCCCCGGACCAAGGCCTACCTGTGTGCCAAGTTTGGTCAAAATCGGTCAAATGGTGTGAATTTGTGTACAGAACAAACATGCAGACAGACAGCTGATAGACGATTTTGACTAGCCTATGGCACTACCCGGATAAAGACCGACATGTGTGTCAAATTTTGTCAAAACCGGTCAAACGGTGTGTATTTGTATAAGGAACAAACAGACAAACAGACAGCTGATAGACAATTTTTCCTAGCCTATGATTCTTCCCGTATCAAGACCCATCTGTGTCCCAAGTTTGGTCAAAATCGGTCAAACGGTACGGATTTGTAAGAGGAACAAACATACAGACAGACAGCTGATATAAGATTTTTACCGAGCCTGTATGCGTCTCTATTTGTTTCTTAAAACATCAAATATAGGTTCTTCATGCCGAGACGATTCATTTGATACTCCACATCATGGGTTTCGGACGGAATGACGGGTTTCCGATGGAAGTACAAAACTGGCACGCCCCCGCCCCGGAAGCGGAGTCAAACACAACTTTTCGCGATTTTTCGATTTTTTCCTTTAATAACACCTTCATATCTATCTTCATGTAAAATTTCAAGTCTCTAGCATCATGGGAACTGCCTAATAATTTTGATGAGTCAGTGAGTGAGTGAGTGAGTGAGTCCTATAAATCCCGATTTTCGATCGCTTATATCTCAGAAACTATTCGATGTAGAATTATGAAAATTTCCAGTTTTACTCACATCCAGTAGTTTAATACCTGTGTAAAATTTCATAAATTTATCTTCACCTGGTTGAAAGTTATGAGAGGGTAAAAATCGGCTCTAAGACCGCCTGTAATATACACACAGTATGCTTAGGCCGGAACTTGGCCTGGCGCACTACCGTGCGCCTAGATCTTCGCATTCCCAACGGCCAACGGTCTCATCTCCATGAAATATTGTTTTTTACTACTCCATTATCACCAAAAGTATCGAATATGTGAAATGCAACAAATTTTACCTGAGTAAATCTTTCTGAATACCCAAACCGAAAATTGGTTAGGAATATTATTTGTATCGATGGAGATATCTCCTTAAAAGTGGTATTATTCATTTCAAATGTGTACTTTCAAGGCAGTTATCACAAAAATGTACATGTTCCGACCTTTTTGTATGCATTTAGATCAAAAACCCGTGTTATGAAAATTAATCCACGAACTTGTCCTTTCAAATTAGACGAGGTATTTGCATATATAAGTATAACATGATTTCATTTTCCAAATAGCAACGTAAACAACTAATTCGGTGATTGGTCTCTGATCCTAGGCGTGCCCCAAGGTGATCATCTAGTCCCTACTCTGTTAACATTGTTAAGTGATGTATACTCAAGTATATATATTCTAGCATTAGTTCACGAAACCTCAACAGGATAGCTCGATTACAAGATGATAAACATAATGTTTAGTACGTTCCCCAAACATATTATCCACAAACAGAGGATTAGAGGAGTTTACAGTACCTAAGCTGTGTACGGAGATGATCTGAACTGATTACATTGCATGAACATCTCAGAATTTAATACCGTACATAACTAATGTATCGCGAACGGTCATAGCCACGTTGAATGCACCGGTTCCCGTTGATCGCCGAAGTTAAGCAACATCGGGCGTGGCCAGTACCCGAATGGGTGACCGACCACGTGCCGTTGGCATTAAAAAAGGGTGGCAACCTTTTGGCGTTAATAGCCAAATTGTTGATACGCCGTTAATCGCACAAAAAAAAACTAATTTTCAGTTCAGCCCTATACACAGTCATTTTTTTTTTTTTTTAATTTCTTTTTTATCTTTCATTTTCAGTTTCCTATCACCGTTAAGCCACATTGTTGCTGTTGAAAAATGGGTATATTTCTGAAATTATAATTTCAGAGGAAGTTTTGATGTTCTACAACAACGGTAACCAAAAAATGATTGCTTTTTGAAATGCGAAAACTAGTTGGATTATTTAATTTGATGTTCTTCTAATTAAGATAAATTGGAACACTAAAGACTTCAAATTATTGAATATTTAAAAGTGCAGAAGGTCAATAACATGAGGGGAATTTTTCCATTGACATTTTGCAATGAGATTCGCATCTATTATTAACAGCATCAAGAGATTATACCGTTACATATTGGAACATTGTACATCTATAATCCAATATTCTGCTAATAAGACTGGAATCAATCATTTTAATTTTTCTATTTCTTTTATTTTATGGGCTTTCCATCCATGGTGAAGAGCCCTAATACAGATTATAAAATATATACTCGTAATTTAGATTACGTTAACAGTTTTCCAATATACTATTAAACTTAAATTTATATTTTTGTAAATCAAGATGCATTAGGAACTGAATAAAAATAATATACAAACGTAAAACACAATTCATTTACATTTACTGTACAAATATAAAACACAAAAAGTCCGACTCGCAGGATCTGCGTCATCGTAGCGCGGTTACAAACATCTCGAAGAAATGGAATAGATTAGCATCACAAATCGCAGGAAACTGACAGCAGGCAACATACACAGAAGCGGATAATTCTTAATCTGTATAAGTCAATACAATTATGTACTGACAACGTACTTACTCTTCGACTACTGTTGAGAAGGCTCTATTCTAAACAACCAAACATTTTAAGTATCTTGTTTTACTAGCAAATTCGTTTTACTGTTAAAATCAACTGTAAATATGTGTTTCATGGTGAATAAAATTCCATTCTGTCGTGGGTTAAATCTTTTTATAAAATAAGAAATAACGATAACTTCAGTTGGAGGCTATGAGGAAGGTTATATAGATAGGAGAATTCAAAACAAAGTACGCATACATCATCATGATTAGCCACAGCCATCTTGATTACCACAGCCACTCCAAACTTATTACCAATACCTTTCAGCGTTTCTTAGCTTATTTTACTACAATACTAATTTTACTGATAAATTCAATTTAAAGAAGAAACAATCAATTAAAAAGTGTGATAAACAAAGAAAACCCTTTCAAAACAAACACTTTTTAAGTTTTAAGCGCTTATATCTCTGATTGACGTTGCCCCATCGTTTTTTGTAGAGAATTTAGTAAGCATTCGAATGGTCACCTTCCACTTACTACGATTTCCCAACCGTTATCGAGATATTTACGAAAAATATATGAAGATCCGAAAACGTTTCATGTCTATTTATAAAATATTTTTTTCGCATACTTCCTTAACTCCAAATATAACCAAAATTTAAAAATCTTAGTTGGGATTAATTTCCAATATGAAAAAATATTTCAATTGAATCCCGCGATTGTAAGTACCCACAAAAAAATAATGACTTACAAAAACATTGATTCCACTTTTCTCAAAAACGGTTACATATATCGCCTTAAAAATGGTTTCATTCGTTTTCCTATGTTAAGAAACTTATAAAACAAGTACTTGCAAGCATATAAACTCAAAAACGTAACGTTTTTTTGCGCGAATTTCGCCCCAAACACTATTTTCCCGTGGGCGAATTATGCTGGTTAACGAACTTGACCTTTCAAATTAGAAGACAGATTTTTGTACCAAATTTCATCAAAATCGGGCCATTTTTGAGCTTGCTAGAGCGTTAACAGACAAGCATATATATATATATATATATATATATATATATATATATATATATATATACATACAAATTTGAGCCACACCAAATTTGAGTCGGCACATCCGGATTGCGTCGTGAGGTCAACCTCATAAGCGGGTTCTCCCTATAGAGATAGGGAGGAACCGCACTAAAAAAATAAAATAAAGTTGCTAAAATAAAAACTTAAAATTAAAAGCACAAGGAGTAGAAGGTAGATTAGTTAGATTTTTCGTTATAAGTTAGCGTTCTTTAAATAATTTAATTTAGTGTTTATGTGAGGGCTACACTTACACACCGGGGTGTGTAAGTCGTGTGGCATGAGTAAATTGTCTCGTCTTCTGCAGTCTGTCAGTATGTGTTTTATCTTCAGGGCAACATTACACAGGGAGCACACGGGTCTGTCTTCTCTTTCCATTAAGTAGGAATGAGATATTAGTGAATGCCCAATTCTTAGTAACCAATCTTCTTAAAGGCTCCAGAATAAATGAATTTTCGTATTGATAAATATCTGTGTTAAGCACAAATAGACTTTGAAATTTAAATAAATTAACAAATATATATATATTATTTTTACTTACTTTAATATGTAATATGTGAAGCGTATAAGTTCCAAATGCGAGAAATGAGGGAGAATGAACAGGGGTGAAAGCTGCGGCAGGCCTGCTTCAAAAAGGGTTAGGGCGTGTCGTATTCAGGCTGGAGGCACTTTATATTTTTCAGAAGGATATTTTTATTCTAAAATTATACTTTATAACTTTTTTACGTGTATGTTAATCATATTCTTTTTTAAATGCAAGCAATATTAATTTTACTTTATAAATGTTTATTTCTTTTTTCCTTCCAGGAAGAGTTTCATTTCAATGTTGCTTCAGTTAATTTACTGATATTTTTCCCCTAAAGCTTTGTTTAATTTTATTTTATTGAAGCAGGGAATTTATAAATTCCATTCTCAAATCTCACTTTTAGTGCATTTACTTATTTATTTATTTACGCTTCAGAACCTATAAGAAATAATGAGTGATATTATTCAAGACCAATAATATCACTGATTACAACTTGTGGATATAAATATATGTATATAAAGAAACTGTATTGCTTCAATCTATATTTTACTCTTTTTAAGTTCTTTTGTATTTACAGCAAGGCTGATAGAATTTTAGAACAGTTGGTTTTTTGAACAGCTGGCACATAATTGTTTTGTTTTTTCTATTACTGAAGAAGATTTGTAAAAAGTAATTTGTGAAATTAATATTTAGCTAGTAAAGAAATCTTTGTTTACAGAGCCACACATTTTGGAGTCAATTCCCATAAAGAAATTTAACATTATATATATATATATATATATATATATATATATATATATATATATATATATATATATATGTATCATTTATTGGTGATTTTCAATTCTTATTAAATAAATATTTGTTTCCCCCTCTAAATTATATTATCTGGAGACATTTTTGTATACAAAGGATCATGTTTTATGGGAAATGTTTTATAGGTAAAATAAAAAAGAAAGTAAAAATCATGCAAACGTTTATGACACATTGTCGCCTGGGAACCTGAAAATGGACATTTGCCCCAAAGAATATATTTATGTGATATTAATGTTTAAAAATGTTATTATCTATATATATATAAAAATCACGTGTCTGTTTGTTTTTCTGTTTGTTTGTTCCTTATACAAATCCACACCGTTTGACTGATATTGACCAAACTTCGCACATAGATACGTCTTGATCCGGGAAATCTCGTAGTCTAGCTCAAAATCTTCTAGGATTCACAGTTCGGGAGTTACGCCTTCGAAAATGTCATTTATCAAGGAGTAAATTCTCCGAAATAGCCATTTTCTTCCAGTGTTGCAACTTCTTCAAAGAAGAACGGCAATATAGATGGAAATTAGCAAGCCAACAAAACTCATTTTTTTATTAAGTTTTACTTTCTTTTTGTTTTTGTTTTACTTTTTTTTAAGTTATACTTATTTTTAAAGTTTTATTTTAACTTCTTTTAAAGTTTTACCTATTCTCAAAATAGCCTTATATTCTCAGAATTTGGAGAAAAATCATATTTCTGTTTAAGAAGTATATATCAAGTAAGACAACACTGGGCTCCTAGGTGTTATTCAGTTTTGCGACAGAATTAAGCTTGCAAATACATTTAAACGGTTTAAGTTTTTAACAAATCTTTTTTGAAACATTTCGTTAAAACTTTGTTTTAAAACATTTCAGTTTTAACCTTTGTTTGTTTAATTACAAATTACAATTTAAATTACATTACGTTTGCAAACGTGTGTATCAAACTTTTTTAACTTTGAACTTTTTTAAGTTTGAACATTTTTTAAGTCTACCTTTTAGCCTTTTAAGTCTATCTTAAAGTAATAAAAAGTAAATATATCGTATAACATAAATTTATTTCTGTAGGACAACACTGGGCTTAGAAGCCATTTTTCTTTTGCTATAAAACATTTACGTTTTAGCTTGAACATGTTTTTTCTTTAGCCTTAGTGTTTATATCTAACATTCATACATCTAACTTCTTAAGTTTCATGAAACTTTTTTAAGTGTCTGCAAACTTTTTAAGTTTTCAAACGTGCGTTAATCAAACTTCATAAAGTTTGCAAAAGTGTCTGTATCAAACTTTTTTAAGTTTGGTGTTTTCATTTATCTTATAGCCTTAAGTAAGTCAAGTAAGTAGAACTATAAGTTTAACTTCCATTCCCTTTGTTTACTATTTTTGTTACTATTCCATTTTATTGCTTATTAAAAACTATGCCTTTAATAATTAATTTATTCCTCCGTTTTATCACATGCATTTGCTTAGTAAAAGCTTGCAAATACATTTAAACGGTTTATGTTTTTAACAAATCTTTTTCGAAACATTTCGTTAAAACTGTGTTTTAAAACATTTCAGTTTTAACCTTTGTTTGTCTACTTTCATATTTCAGTTATGCCATACAAGGTGTTAATATAGAATATAGAAGTGTTTAATTGCTTGGAAAATTAACCAATAAGAGAATTAAAATTATGAGATGTGACAATGGTAAGGAATATTAAAATAGTATGATTTATGCTTTTACAAAGAATAAGAGTATCTAAATTAATCCATGCCCTCATATATTCACAAATTAAAGAGAACTGCTGACCAATTTTTTAGAACAATTATGAATATATGTCATTGTTTACTGGCAGAATCTATTCTTGTAAAAAAGTTTTGGCCAAAAATTGTTTGTGGAGCAACTTATTTGAAAAATCGCACTTTAGCTAAAACCATTGAGAATAAAACATCCTATAAAATATATTTGGAAAGAAACCAGATGTTTCTAAGTTACGTTTATATGGTAGTAAAGTTGTTCTTAAGAAACCAGAACAAATAACGACTTTTAAATGGGGTAAGAAGGTGAATATTTGCATTTTAATCCGTTATAGTGAAGCTCGGGAGTACTTTTGAATAATAAAATCATAGTCACTATGCATGTTGATGATGATGATTAGTTAATAGTTAGGTTAGTGGGAACTGATGAAAAAATTTAATGAAGAAAAGGAACCGGACTTGATTAATTTTTAGACGAAAGCCTTGGATAAATACAAATGTATAGTTTTAAACAAAATAATACTTGGGATTTAGTTGAAAATAAGAAAGTTGTAAATGCAAAATGTTGACCAGTTGGACATAGAGACTGTATTCTTAAATGGTAAAATCAATTCGGAAGTGTATATTTGAGGAGATTGGTATCAAAGTTGGACTACTCCATTTTTTTTCAATTGAAAAAAATGGAGTTGTCTAACATTTGAGTCAAATGAATATATTGGAGACATGCTTACAAACTCATTGTGTAAAGAAACATTTGAGAAATTCAGAAATATGTTAAATTTGATATTTTATATTTCATATATTGTTCATACTTCCTGGCTTAGGGAGGAACATTTTTGTCGGTTATACAATTTATAATGTGAAGTGATGTACATCTTGCTGTTTGTGTGTGTAATAAATAAATATGAACTTGACATGCTTTTATGAATCTCCCACACTTTTACTACTTTTAAATAATTTCTTATCTCAACAATTTTAATTATTAAAAGGGTCAAAAGGCACATTGACCATTACCATTTTTAAAAAATATGGTAGTAATACCCATTATTAATAACTTGCAGAAGGAATCAATTACATTCTCTTCTAGATTTGTACCAAAAATATTTACTTTATTATCATAAATTATTCCTCCAAGCCCTCAATCTTAGAACCTTTAAAAAAATATGTTCCATTAAAGAGAAGGCAGCAACCATGGAGTTTTATATCATTTTTATTGTTTCATAACGTTTTGTCCATCGCAAGCCTAACTTAATTTCACTTTTAATATTTAAATTTATATCATTTTAATTTGCTGTTATGGAATTGTCTTTAAACCATTTCCTTCTTATTAAAATGAATTCTTTCATTTATCCCCCCCCCCCCAGGAGAATTGAATTTTCCATGCAATTTTCTATTAATCTAAATATGCCAAGTCTCTTTATTATTGACATATTTACACCCAGCACACCCAGCAGTTTTATTATATTTTTATATCTGCTTTCTTTTGTCTCAGATATTTATATCCTCTGACTACTCCATTATTTAAATACGCTTGCAATTTGAGCACAATATTGTTGCAAAATCAAAAAAAAAAAAAAAAAAAAAAAAAAAAAAAAAAAAAGCCACGAGGACCCTAAGTGGCTGATACTATAGAGGAATCTGATTCATGACTGCACAGCACACTAGGGAGATAGTGTGGTCAGTACTATGCTCCAGCCGCCTGATTTTCCCCTAGGCTGCTTCGACACCTCAAGCCATTAGCACCCAGGGTATCCATTGGTAAATTTATTAAAGGCTGGGTTGGCCTAGGGACTGCCAGTGAGGCCAAATTCAACCCAAGAACGAAGACATTAGAAGAAAAAATCTTTATTGTTTGCTCGAGATTCGATCTCAGGTGCTCCAGTTTATTAGTCCAGTGCTCTACCACTGAGCTAACCTCGACCCCTTGCCAAATCAAATTAATCCCCCATTAATTTATTTAGTATAAGTCCTTATTGAAATTCTACTCATTCTAAGAATTTAAGACGATATGTTCTTTTATAAGTTAATTGTATTTTTAGTTCTGTTACCTATCACAATTATAAACCTTTTTTGGTTTCTGTATTAATTTATTTTTTTGTCATTTTAGCTGACAAAGGCTACCAATCAGTAGCCGAAACGTCCGAAATATAGATTTTTTAAAGCAAAATCATATTGAGGTTTATTTAGCCGAATCCCAACCATTCCATCTTTACTTATCACCTCGACGGCTAACTATCTAATCATCATTATTAATATTATATTTAAGAAAACAAAAACAATACAAATAAAGAATAGTTTCAGTTATACTAGATTAAAACTTATAACTAAGTAAGTATAACCTTAATTAAATGCTTCATTTTGTTGCTATTTTTTAATATATATTTATATATGAACCACACATTATTTTCTTTAAAAAATTATGCACACGTAGTTTGGTTAGGATTGTCTTTAAAGTGGTACTACAATTACATGATTCCAGTATACTTTTTAAAATAAGGGTTAATTTATTTTCCACCCCACATTCAGTGAAAATTTGAAAAATAATTTTTTTAACTGAGCTCTCAACTTATAAACTTACTTTCTCATAATTTGAACAAGTGTCATATAATCATTCATTTTAATATATAATATAAAGTAGGTGTAGCATGGCACACCGGGTAACAGCTAGTAATTTATAAAAAATTGTTATTATCATTATAGTTAATGTTTTAATAGTTGTTTATATAAGTTTATTGAGGAGTTCCGCGGATTTTAAAATCTATATATATATATATATATATATATATATATATATATATTTTTTTATATATACATACATATAAAAATCACGTGTCTATTTATTTATTTGTTTGTTTGTTCCATATACAAATCTACACCGTTTGACCGATATTGACCAAACTTGGCACACAGGTAGGTCTTGTTAAGAGAAATCTCCTGGGCTAAGTCAAAATAGTCAAATTTCAAAATTTGGTCAAAAGGTCAAAAGTTTTGTTCAAGAAAAATTGGCTGCACTGAACCATTCAGATTGTGACGGCCATTTTGCATTGACTACTACGGGCCCCTGTCGGATGTTAGATGAAGTGCTGTTGTCCTGGCCTCTGCCGGTATCATTATGAACTAAAACAAATTCACATCGTTTGACCGATTTTCGTAACTGGGTATAGACAACTAGGTATCACGTAGATCTTGATACAGGGGAGTCATAAACAGAAAGAAGGTGTAGCATGGCACACTGGGTAACTGCTAGTATCAAATAAATTTGTATTCTAAGTGGGGTTTTCATCTTCCCAAAGGGGGTCGTACCGCCGCATGAGGGGCGCTAGGTGTCTTCTTGGGTTAGGTATGTGATCCAAATGGTGAGCGTAGATAGTCAAGCGGCAGGTCATGACATGCCTACATACTTAGAAATTTAATAGAATAAAACACTTTGGGCACGTTTGAATTATTTTTCTTTTAAAAGGGGGGGGGGATAGCCTATAAATGGATGGGAATAAATGGAATCGACCAAACTACAACTTTTGGGTAATTATGTAAATCAATGATTTCTAGAGAACCGGCGTTAATGACCTCAAGGATTGACATGCCATTAAAATGAAGAAAAAAAAAGAAAAAAAAAAGAAGAATTTTAGTATTACCAAGGTTCATCAATAATGAATCAACTACTTATCCGACATTAGATTGAAAAGCAAATATTTATCAGTTGCAATCTATCCATAAAGGTTCAAGATGTAATTACCTCTAATATTAACAAAACATTGCGAAGTTATTTGGTGGAATTAGAAATATGCAAACGTGTCGGATCGGAGCGGCGTGAAGACAGGCTGAGCAGGACAGGCAGTGGATGAAGGGAGGAAGTGCTGATGAAGCCTTTGATGATGATGGAGATCCGTTGTTGGGCTTAATTGAAATCTCTTTGTGCAGTGGTTGCGGGTTCGAACCCCGGCAACTCAAAGGGTGACGTCGAAAAATATCTGCTTGTCTCTTCTCTCATCTACCACTTTTCTTCCCATGTCTGTATCACGCCTCTCCATGAGAGATGAAATTGTATATACCTGCTTCCTGTATACAAGCAGCCTTTCTTCCCGCGTCTGTATCATGCCTCTCCATGAGAGTGGATATTGCATATACCTGCTTCCTATGTAAAAGCACCCTTTCTTCCCACGTCTGTTTCACGCCTCTCCATGAGAGTGGATATTGCATATACCTGCTTCCTGCATACAAGCAGCCTTTCTTCCCACGTCTGTATCACGCCTCTCCATGAGAGTGGATATTGCCTATACCTGCTTCCTGTATACAAGCAGCCTTTCTTCCCACGTCAGTATCACTCTCCTCCACGAGGGGGCATATTGCATTCGCCAATTTTCTGTACTCATGTGCCTTTTGCCCAACAACTGTATGACGCGTCTACTTGAGTAGTTGTTTTGCATTTGCTACTTTTCTATAATCATGCTCCTTTCTTCCTACTATCTGCTTGATGATTTTGTTGAGTAGGGATATTACAAAAGCAAATTTTCTGTAACCATGCGCCTTTATTCCTAAATCTGTATAATGCTTTTACATAAGTGGGGATATTGCAAATGTTTTTTTTCTATAATCATTCGCCTTTGTTCCTACTTCATTAGGATGCGGCTGCGTGAGTATTGAAAAATAACCATATTCCAAATTTGGTAAGACGATGTCTGGATATGTTTCTCCAACTTCCCAAAACTTTAATGATTTCTTATTGGTTCAAAAGTGAAATCGAATCTCTGATATTAAAGTAAGGAAGAACATTGTTTGATCATGAGTAAGTTGCTATTCTGAACATATTCAAACGATGCATATATAATGTAGTAATAATCAAACGTTAAATGTATGATGTAGTAATAGCCAAAAGATGGAATCAAGTAGTAGATTAGAACACAATTTACTCCATTGTGTAGTTCTGCTCGGACTCTGAGTAAAAACAGCGCAGAGTGAGTGTCAAGCTGACACATGTCTGATGTATTGAATGACCAGTCAAGTCATGAATGATGAATTGATTGTAGTCATTTCAAGCTCTTCCTGTTCATTCACGCCCTACTCGTCGCTTCATGGACCTTCAGAGGATCCCACCAATCCATCAGATTAATTTTTTATTTCCCGTTACAAAGCAAAATGTGAATTTCAGAAACAGTCTAAAATTTCATACTTATCTGTTATTTTTGAATTACCTACAGCTATCTAAGTACATGAATACTGCTATGTGCATCGCTATTTACATAGGTATACTAATAACATGGGATTGAGACTTCGATTGTTTATATTCGAAAAAGAAGTACTGCCTGCCCTATAAAACCAAGAGTTCATTGAGGTCCATAAAAATTTGTATATTTGAACACTAAAATGCAGTGCACATGAAATATTGGTTTAGTCTGATTAACGACTTGGCAAAAAGAGTATAGTGTAAAATATCCTAAATTGTAGGTTTTAGAGAGTTAGGCTTACACCAAGAGGTAATGCGTGTTTTCTGGCCCCGAATTCAGATTTGGCGGCCCCTAAAACATATATTAAAGAAGGTGTGATTACTGGATCCGAAAATGTTTTATTGTGTGGCTGTAATATGCCACTAATAGCTCGACCTTTGGCTGTGCTCACGTCTTAGCTTTCACGTCAATCAGGCCTCCATGGTGTAATATAACTAACCTTGTGCGCCTACTGCGTCGAGGACGTTTTCCCGATATCTTGATGTTTCAGAAAATAACGTATAATATTCATACCAAATACGAAGTTTCTTGTTATTAGGACAATCCAATAGTTGCCCGCGCAGGTGTGGAATTCTTAAAGAAAAGCTCCCCAAAGGAATGGAAGATGCCCTTGAAGAAAAAATACAATTTCCTTCAAGTGTATTTCCAATCCGATGTAGAATTCAAAGTATCAAATCGAATTCAACAATAAATATTTAAAATTCTTCAAGAATTCCATCAGTTCTTTGATTGAATTGTAAGACATTCATTGTAAGAGACCTGTTCGGACCAAAAGGAACTGGAAATGACCCACTCACTTTCCGTTCAAAGTTGAACAACTTTTTCAACAGGAATATTTATCAAAGGGCATCGGGAATGAAGTCCTTAGTAATTAATTATTCACTCTTAGTTTATTGGGGATTTATTAATTGGAAAGACTCCTTTATGGCTCCAACTTTACTTTCTGCTAATATTTAACTGGAAAAACTCTATCGGCTAAATTGCTCGATCCCTTCCACTTTTTTTTTAACATTTATTTTATTTCCATCTGGAACAAACAGTTTGATTAAAACTCAATTTTAAAATATGACTAGAAATTCTTTTTCTTTATTAAAGCAAATGGAGTTTTCAATTTAGTAGGTATTACTTTGGAATATTTAAAGTAATCGACTCCATTCATCTCTTATTTTACAAAGCACTATTTGCGTACTACTGATAAGGGATATTATTTCAATTGCACTTCATATAATAAAGACTAAATTTTTATTGCAACTGCACATCAAATTGTAGATTTGGATGGCAATGGTTAATCACAAAGAAGTTATGTTCACTCCCTAGCTTTCCCAAAAATGATCCGATTTTGATGAATTTATGTGAAAAAATATCTTGTACAGTTCAAGTATTTTCATCAGCAGAATCCGTCAACCGGGAAACCGTTTTATTGCCAAAAACAGTTGAAGCTGTTTTAGCGCTTACGGTTTTGCACGGGGTACAATTTTAATAAGTGACGTGACGTTGGGAATCAAATGAAATCATTTTTAGAACAATATGTACGACCCGCTCACCCCGTGGTCTAATGGATAACGCGTTGGGTTCTCGTGCGGGTGATGAGGGTCCGAGTCTTACCTGCAGCAGGAATTTTTCTCACCTCACGGATCTTTGACAAAATTGGGCACTGCACCGTGGATGTCGGCGCTAATGGCTCAGACATCGGTGTGCCGTAAAAAATAAATACAAATTCAATGGCCGTTTTGATAAACTTAGAAGGAATTAGAATTTTCTGTAATCTTTTTTTTTTTTTGGCTACTTCAAAATGGCTGATTCAGTTCAAAACTCTGCAAAGCTTTCTAAATGTCACGAGGGATAAAATCGGAAACACGAATATTCCTCATAGGCGAGCTTATTTTCTCATGCCAGTTGTATGGCTGTCAAAGGCTGTGAGATGCGCAAATACGCAACATCTACGCGGTATTTTACTTACATTATCCAAAAGGCCATTATCATTTATGTAATAAATGATGTCAAAACATGAAAACAGGTTTTTGTTTTCTTATATCTCTGTGTTCAACAGTTGAAGATAAAACAGATGTTACGCTACAGTTCGTCAAATAATTGAACCATAACAAACTAAACCAATAAGGTGAAGTCCGAAGAATAAAGTTGCTTGATTTATTACCCCCCTAGGAGAAACATGTTCAGCTCATGGAACGTATCATTGCAAGTCTTAAGAAGAATAAATATTATTCGTTCGTAAATATTCGCGTCGATAGATTGGTCCTCGTTTCCATTCTAGGTGAAAGGTTCTTTTTATTTCTCCCCCGTTTTCCCTCGATCCTTATCTTTATATTTTTACTGCTGGGAGGATATAACTGGAAAGCGTTATCGACTTGTTGTTGTAAGTTTTTACGACTCAGCTTTGACTTTAGGTCTCCGAGTCTCTATCTCCTTGGCATTCTAAAAGCTAACCTCTTTGTTTTGATTCGTTCCTAAGGAGTCGTTCAGAAGGATGTCTAAAGACCTCCTCTTTCAACCCTTTCTCTGCTATTTCATCGTAACTCTTTTTACAACAGTGCAATTGTAGATCCAGCAATTTCTAACAGTAAAATGGACTGAGCAATTTTAGTCTTATTATATCAGTAATTATAATAATTATTATTTCATGAATTATTTCACAAACTTCGTAAGATTTATCATTATTTTGACATATATCTATACATATAAAGAGAAGGAAATTCTTTATTTAAAAGTAATGTTTGCTGCCCAAATGTTTTGGGTTGCAATTACCACAGAATAATTACCAATCTTTCGAAAACTTATTTTAATTGGTTAAGAAGGTTTTTTTAAATTAATAAAAAAACCTTCTTAACCAATTAAAATAAGTTTTCGAAAGATTGGTAATTATTCTGTGGTAATTGCAACCCAAAACATTTGGGCAGCAAACATTACTTTTAAATAAAGAATTATTTTAAATAAAGAATATAATAAAATAAAGAATTATTTTTATTGCATTAAATAATGTATTATCAAAATTAGCGCTACTATACAATTTTTTGCAGTTTATTATAGCACGGTTCCCGTCACACTATACGTTATACATCAATTGATAAGTAATCAAAGTATAATGTTTCTTGACACTGAAGCGCTCCGGACCAGTGTCAACAAACAGATAACCTAGAGATAACTCGTTATCTATAGGTTACCACTAACAGCAGTGTAATCAATACAGGTTAAATTTCGTTGTCAATAATAAATGTATGTAAACAATTAAAAATGTATGTTTCTCAGATGTCATTCTGAAACACCCATTATATTTGCGAGCATTACCAAGAAGTGTTCGGCTGATGAGTGAGGAGGCTGTGCAAGGGTTCGGGAGATAATTACCTCGGATGAACCATCACCAAGTATAGCGTAAACTCTATGGGGGAAAAATTGAATTGAACCACAATTAAAATAGTGATTTTGTCCCTCATAGCGTATGAGGGACAGTTTATTTCTAGTAATTCAAGGACTGCCATCATAGTTGCAATTATTCGCAAATAAAAATATTTAAATTTTAACGTCAATTTATTATTAACTGCGAAATTTATGACGGGTTATCTATAGGTTACCACCCTTTTCTATCCAGGATAGGGCTGATGCCTATTCTTTTGTCTAAAGAAAAACCACCACCCCTAGTGGGAATCTAACCCACGACCCTTCGCTCAGAGTGTTAAGTGCTCACACCTTAACCCTCACGGCCATCGGGCCTCCCAAATAAAAATTATACAATGAAATAGATACAGTACGGTAACAGATGAACTGTTATCGTCCTAGCAACGCATGCTGCCTAGGCTTGCTTGCTCTAACCAACTAAAAATTCAAACCCCTTTAAAAATGCTTAAAAGTTAAAATATCAAAGAAACCTTTCTTAGCGAGTGTTTAAATGCTAAAGAGAGTGTGCGAAATTTCAAATCTTTCTGTCAAGTGTTTTGGGCTGGGCGATGATAGGTCAGTGAGTCAGTGAGTGGTATTTGATAAATATATAGTAAATTAATGGTATTTAAACTGCAAAAAATTATGATGATAAGTATGAACAAATTTGGTGAAAGGATAGAAGTAATAGTAGTCACTTTACTTAGCTCTTCCAAGTAAACGTGTATTATACCTTAGCGATGTTTTATCTGTTCTTTTTTTTCACCACCTTTGATCATGTATCAGTCATCTTAATGTAAATTACAAGCTTTGAAATGCCCTCTGTCAAAAAAAAAAAAAAAATGTAATATGACCCCGAGCGTTTGTTTGTTGTACCAGTTATAATTTACGTTTTGTAGCAACGAATCTCGTTAAACTTACATTAGAAATGGAGGGGTCGGGGCAAAACAGTAACAAGCAACATTTTTAAAAATACATATAGCTGTTATTTGTTGGATATTATTTGGGGCTATCAGTCTACGATGCAAATGCTACTACAATATGCCTGCAATCTCTGTATGCTGCTTAATCTTGTTGCCCCTACCAATTTCAACTGATAGTCCTACATAATATACAACATATAGCAGCTACAGTTAAGTTTTGTTAAAAATGTGGGTTGGCACTATTTTCTACTGACCCCTTCAATTAGGGATTACTTGTAGTAGGTAATTAGTTGTATTCCCCCCCCCAAAAAAAAAATCACTGTTTAACATTAAAATTGATGAGAGACAGGTGTTAGCGAAATGAGATTATAAGGGTATGGAGTTTTCCAGTAGAGACCCAAGTATTAATTTGCGACAAGCTGCTGATGATTTGGAATATTTCATCATGAACTGACTATATCTGGCCAACCCAACAGTTCGACTATATCTGGCCAACCCATCAATTCGACTATATCTGGCCAACCCATCAATTCGACTATATCTGGCCAGCCCATCAATTCGACTATACCTGACCCACCCATTAATTCGACTATATCTGGCCAACCCATCAATTCGACTATATCTGACCAAGCCATCAATTCGACTATATCCGGCCAACCCATTAATTCGACTATATCTGGCCAACCCATCAATTCGACTATATCTGGCCAACCCATTAATTCGACTATATCTGACCAACCCATCAATTCGACTATATCTGACCAAGCCATCAATTCGACTATATCTGGCCAAGCCATCAATTCGACTATATCTGGCCAACCCATCAATTCGACTATATCTGACAAAACCATCAATTCGACTATATCTGACAAAACCATCAATTCGACTATATCTGACCAACCCATTAATTCGACTATATCTGGCCAACTCATCAATTCGACTATATCTGGCCAACCCATCACTTCGACTATATTTGGCCAACCCATCAATTCGACTATATCTAACCAACCCATTAATTCGACTATATCTGGCCAACCCATCAATTCGACTATATCTGGCCAACCCATCAATTCGACTATATCTGACAAAACCATCAATTCGACTATATCTGACAAAACCATCAATTCGACTTTATCTGACCAACCCATTAATTCGACTATATCTGGCCAACCCATTAATTCGACTATATCTGACCAACCCA
Source organism: Gonocerus acuteangulatus (assembly GCA_946811695.1). NCBI lineage: Eukaryota > Metazoa > Arthropoda > Insecta > Hemiptera > Coreidae > Gonocerus > Gonocerus acuteangulatus. Next base: position 34,676,621 of record OX328123.1, read on the forward strand.
TCAATTCGACTATATCTGACCAAGCCATCAATTCGACTATATCTGGCCAAGCCATCAATTCGACTATATCTGGCCAACCCATCAATTCGACTATATCTGACAAAACCATCAATTCGACTATATCTGACAAAACCATCAATTCGACTATATCTGACCAACCCATTAATTCGACTATATCTGGCCAACTCATCAATTCGACTATATCTGGCCAACCCATCACTTCGACTATATTTGGCCAACCCATCAATTCGACTATATCTAACCAACCCATTAATTCGACTATATCTGGCCAACCCATCAATTCGACTATATCTGGCCAACCCATCAATTCGACTATATCTGACAAAACCATCAATTCGACTATATCTGACAAAACCATCAATTCGACTATATCTGACCAACCCATTAATTCGACTATATCTGGCCAACTCATCAATTCGACTATATCTGGCCAACCCATCACTTCGACTATATTTGGCCAACCCATCAATTCGACTATATCTAACCAACCCATTAATTCGACTATATCTGGCCAACCCATCAATTCGACTATATCTGGCCAACCCATCAATTCGACTATATCTGACCAAACCATCAATTCGACTATATCTGACCAACCCATTAATTCGACTATACCGACAACAACTAGATATAGCGTTACGGCCAAAATGTATCAACGGGAATGAAACAGTCTTCCATCACAACCAAGAAAACATGCATTTGTAGGCACTTAGTAAAAATTGAAAGAACTTGGCAGAGACCTATGAGGCGCTGCGGATACTAAAGGCGAACTCAAAAAAACGTAGTTTTCTGGAAAATACATTCGATTATTTTTTTCCATTATGGCGAACTCCACTAGACATTCAAAAAATTTGTTCGTTGTGAGACGTCTCATTGTTTGTTTATTACCTGATATTATTCAACAAATTATTTAGTAATTAACCAGGAATTAGTGCGCACTTAATGTTTATTTTGCTTTTCGTATCCGCAACGCCCCATATATTGCATAATCCATAAAGCTCAGATCTTTCCTCGTCCCACTCCAATTCGTTTCGTTCCCTGCGTAAATCGATAGAGTCTAGAGAAAATCACCAGTTATTGCCTCAAAATGTCAGACATTCTGCAATCTCAGACGTTCCGGATTCCTCGGAAAAAAATGGTGAAAGATCATCCATCATACGGAATATGTATTAGCCTTGTTTTTTTTTTTTTTTGTTTTTTTTTGGTACTTACGTATTAGCTTGAACGCATTTCTATTGGTCTATTCCTAAGAGCAATTCTATTGGTCATTGTGTTTATAGTAACTGTCTTTTACCTTTCTGTTTTTGGTGTTCTTTGCGCAATAGGTGTTTCTTTGTTTGTTGTTACGCGATTTCCTAGTTTGTTGGTTGTTTTACTATTATGTTTTTTATTTTACCGAAAGAAAGAAAGCACAGTTAAATTGCATATCGGCCCATTATCCAGCAAAAACCATCCTTGATCTATATTATCAATGAGTTGGATTGAATGGATATAACCTTGAGCGAGCGGAAACGCTTAGCAATTATGCCATTAACATAAGTGCTATGCGTTTTCGCTCGCTCGAGGTTATATTGAAACTCTAGTCAACCCAAATCGTTGATAATCCCGGCGCCATATTGGCAAAAACTCAATTGACGCCATGCTCCAGATCTCTGGCCCGGTGATGATCCAGACCACCGGCTCTGAAGCCGGTTCTTTTACCTGCGTTGAAGCTAATATGTAAGAACCTTTTTTCTCTACAAATTATTTTTAATTAGTTGAAAGAGCTGTTGAGAAATCAACCGAAGACTAGAGGTTCTTGGTTTCTTTTTTTTTTTTTTTTTTTTTTTTTTTTGCTTTGTTTTTCGGCGCATCGACGTCTAGGCCATTACCCCAGGGTGCAGCGAGAAATTTTATTAACGAGCCGTAAGAAGAGAAAATTCCTGCAGCCGGTGGGGATCGAACCCACCATCTCCCGCATATGAATCTAAGGCTGCACCTACATTGGACCCGTATTTTTCCCGATACTATCCGATCCGATTTAGTTTGATCGTCAACGGCCAACAGCTGCCGACGTGAGTGGCTCCATTGGTCTCGACCCGATCCGATTTAGTCACAGCTCGTCAGTAATGACCTCGTAGTGAAGTGAAAATGAGTGATTAAGTTAAGAAATACCATCTAATAAGCATAGAAACCTTCGATTAGGTTGAATGTTGGAGGTAAGAGAAGTATTGGTATTTATATTTTAAAATGACTTATAAGAAAGGTAACTAGAAGGTTATAATCATTGGAAGGTTATAAACATTAGAAGGTTATAAATATTGGGAGCTTATAGACGTTTGATGGTTATAAACATCTTTCCACGATATTTAATAAACAAGGGTAACAAAAAACAAAAATGTGGATTGACAAAGTTGTTCTAAATGTTATTTCCTTTGATATAAAAAAAAATGCATTGAAATCGGTTTCGATTTAGAACCTGTAGACCTTTTTGAAACACTAAATGTGGGTTGGCGCATTTTGCTTTGTCGGTCCGAAATCGGTTTAGAAACAAACAAGTTTGAAAGGCCAAGAATCGGTGGCCGTTGGATTGGACCGGATTGGATCGGAGCGGGACCAATCTAAGCACCTCCATTGAGAAGCATGTGTTTGTTTTTCTTCCGACGTCAATGGCTATTGGATCGGATCGGAACGGGTCCAGTGTAGGTGCACCCTAAAGCTTTAGCCACTAGACCACAAAGTGACCCCAGGCTCTTGTTATTTTACGATCCGATTGCACCTATCAAGGATGGGGAGTGAGTGGGAGGGTATAGATAGAGAGTGAGAGGAGGGATGGAGTGTGGGAGTGGCGAGATAGTGGGAGGAGGAGAGAGAAAAGCAGTGTCCGGTAGTTTATTAGGTGCGGCGCTGATGAAAGCACCACTTTGAAGTGGTGGCCAGTGTAGCTTCAAAGAGAGGGCCGACATAAGCAGACCCTCGCTGGCCAATCAAATGCCGGCTCTGTAGTCACTCCCTCTCTCTCATTCAATTACCCAACGACCAGCGTTTAATATCAAAGTGACATATTGATAAAACTGACAAATCCTCAATGGACCAAATCGCCCACTTGCCCGAATATAAATTAATCAAAGGGGCGAAATATTAATACTACTTAAAAAAAAATATATTAAAAACACAAATTGATGGAGAACAAAAGAAAATGGATGATATTTCTCAACGATAGGCAAGGGCTTACCCAATGAAGGGCGTCAGAGAGCTCTTTGTACCCTTAGATGTGATTTTGTAAAAAAAAAAAAAAAAAAAATTATCTATTTATTTAAATTTTAACGTCCATTATAATTAACTCAGGATTTTAGGGCGGTTTATCTATAAGTTACCACCATTTTCTAGCCAGGATAGGGCTGATGCCTGGTTTTTTGTTACCGCGGTTCCTCCCTCCCTCCATAGGGAGGAACCACGCTTATAAGGTTGACCTCCTCAATCTGGAAGTGCAGCCAAGAACATTTTACGTTTTAGAACCCCTAGAGAACGAAAATAACAGTGGTTCAAATTTGTGTGTGTATATATATATATATATATATATATATATATATATATATATATATATATTATATATATATATATATATATATTATATATATATATATATATATATATATATATATATATATATATATATATATATTTGTCTATTCGCTCTCTTTATGGCTCAAAAATGGTCCGATTTTCATGAAAGGGTCTCACCGAGTTTCCATACGAAATCTGCACTGGCATCTTCCTTGACTTTGATGTCTTTATTTTATTTCTAGTTCTTAGAAATCATTTTCATCGGTCATCAAACCTCTAACTATACTCGTTTTTAGGGAATAAGGGTTGCAACCCCTAACTTTAAAGTCGTTTTTATTTATATTTGCGAGGTAACGTTTGTTCCAATTGTTTCTTGCAATATCACAATAGTTTTACGATTTGTAAAATACAGAGTATGCACTGATGATAGGGCTGATGCCTTTTGCTTTTTCTAATGAAAAGCCACCACCCCATAGTAGGAATCGAACCCACCGATCTTTCGCACGGAGTGTTAAGCGCTCACGCATTAACACCCACGGCCACCAGCCCTCCAAACAAATAAGTTTCTAACATTTGCCAACTAGATAGATCCAGGAGCTTGATCAGGTGGGAGCTAAGTTTTTAAGAAATACCTGCTTAGCAGAAACGTGCACAGCCCAACGAGAATCAAGGCAGACCCTGTGAAAGGGGTACCATCCCACTCTGGTATTAATTGGAATGAACTAGCAGATATTGTGCTACATTCTCCTCGTTCTGATGATGACACAGATGTGCAACATGATGATAAAGCAACTGTGCACGAGGTAAAAAAAAGCAAATAATAATAGGGGTTTTGACAAATGGAAGGCACTGTGGTTTATGAGCAAGGTATTGAGTGAAAAGCGTAATTGAAGAACTTCAAAAACACCTCCGAAAGTAAGGCGTTTTTCTGGCTACATTTCGAATAGGTTTTATTAAAGGTACCTATATATTTTTGTAATGATTTTGTATATTTTTATATCTCAACTTTTGTAAACATAAATATATTTTAAATGCGAATTATGTGAAATTTGTATTACTAAACTGACAATAAAACATATTCTAACAGACTGCATTAGGCGACAAGACTTAACCATACCATTCAACATGTGTGAACGTCTCGCTGAAGCTAGCCAGTACATAGGCTACTAAACATATCTACAAAGTACAGGATTATACGATCTCACATGAGGGTCCTGAGGGTCAATGAACTAAATTTTCATTCCATGAATAAGATATTATTCATTATACTTTAAAATTGAAATTTATTTTAATCGTTTTATTTTTAATAATATTTTAATTGTAAATTAATACAATTTCCACTTTCCCCCTGGTTTCTTGTAATACTTACCTTAGTGTGCTTATTGTCCACAAAACGAAGCACTTAATAAATAAATACATATTTTAAAAGAAATATTGATAGATAATGAAACATTTTTTTATTATTTTTATTTTTATTCAATACAGAAGTTTCATTCAAATATGAGAGAAAAATATGAATTGAAGTTATAAAAATTAATTATGAATTAAATATGAATTATGAAAAATTAGAATTAAATATATCTGCCCTAAATATCAAACAATATTTTATATTGCACATGCAAGACATGTAAATACCCGTGTCTGACGGATCTGTACGGGAACGGTGGATCTACCATAGTTACGGGTTTCCATAACTTACATACGCTGCCGTACGGAGCATGAAGATGAACTACTGGACTCATAAAAACCGCGGATTTAATTTTATTTCTTATTTTTATTGTGTCCGGTGCAGTTGTTTGCATAAAAAAAAATACTATAATCTCTTAAAACACCGTACGGGGTAAAGACGGAAATTACTACGCCCGGATCGAAAGTGTTTACCAACCCCCCTTCTATATTAATTCTCAACTCAAGGCTTCAGGGTGTGTCGTTGTTACCTACAGGGAGGAAACCCGCTAAACCAGTCAAACCACTAACCACTAGAGCTTTAGAGATGACCTTTGAATTAAATCTTTCAGAGCGAGTCCAAGTTTCTTCTTAGGCCCTTCAGAACATTATATGTATGTGTATATATATATATATATATATATATATATACACATATATATATATATATATATATATATATGTATATATAGGGGAAGGTGTTGTTCCTCTGATCGTCTTGTACCTTTGACCACCGAGGCTGTCGCGGCACGTAGCAACATTTTATAAATTTTGGTGTAATTAGTGTTTGGCTCATAATATTTTTGTATTAAGTCTTTGTAGATGGAAATCATTTGAGAAAGTAGCTATTACAATAAGAAACATGGTGCACCTGCTGAAATTAATTTATCTTAGCCCTAAAATGTTTAGCATGCTTTATAATTTGCACTACCAGGGCGTTGTACCTCTGACCACGACTAGGTGTTGTACCTTTGACCAGGTCAAAGGTACAACACACCTGAGTGATTTTTACATAATTCAACTTTTATGTTCTGCTACAATTTTTTTTAATTAATATTGGTTGCTTCAATTGAACAAAGAATTTAAAAAATAATAAATTAAATAAGTTCAAACTGACTTTATTAATCCTCAGTGTAGCAGTTCGAGCCTATCGCCCCTTATCGTTCCACTGGAAGTTGTAAGACCTCATCGAAAAGCGGAGGGAGGGAAAATCTCAAATAGGGGTTGGCCTAAAGGGAAACCTCGTATCCTGACAGATATTCGTGAAAAGCTAATTATTGAAGGTGAAAAAAAAACTAAAGCACCACCCTAAACATAAGACACCACATACAAATAAAAGCCCTAAAAAAGTGGTAAATAAAAAGAAAATTATTCTAATGACAGTTCAGATTCTGACACTGACTCCGAAATTTCTTCAGGAGAAAGTGACGTTGATCTGTCTGATAAATGTCGTGAGTTAAGTAAACGACCAGCAACAATTTGAAAAAAGGAACTTTATACTTGTTAAAAATAAAAGTAAAAAGACTATTACATATTTAGTCGCAGAGATCTCTGATATTAAATGACCAATGTTTAGGATCAAATATTTGAAAAAAAAAAAAAAAAAAAAAAAAACAAACTTTAAGTGACAACTTTACGAGAGAAGATTAAAATTTGTATGATATTGATGTTGAAGACATAGTGGCTTAACTTCCATACCCTACTATTGCTAGAGGATCTGCTTGACAGTAAAAACGTTTATCGATTTGACTGGATTTTTCAGCATATTAAGCATAACATAATAACAATAATAGCTTTTTATTATGCTTACATCCACGTCCTGTATTTATTAAACTTACAATTAATTATAATATTACTCAATACAATTTTTTTTCTGCACTGCTGTGTTGTTTTCACGTGGTCAGCGGAACAACACCCCGTGGTCAAAGGTACAACTAAATGTTGTACCTTTGACCACTGTACTATTATTTCTATTATTTTTATTTTTATTATGAAAAAAATTCAATTGTGCAAAGTGGTCAAAGGTACAACACCTTCCCCTATATGTATATATATATATATATATATATATATATATATATATATATATATATATATATAAGTAGAATTTCGTATTCTAGAGCAATAAAAGATCACATCCTGATTGTTGAATGCCAGTGGAGGAAATTCTATCAGAAAAATTCGTCGGATCTCTGAAACGAAATAAAATATAAAACAGGCGTTGATCTCTTTCCGGTAGGAAGTGCAAGAATAGGAGCAACAATTGTAGGAAGTGCTGCCGATGATTGTAGAAGCGGAAGTGCCGATACTCACTTCCTCCATTCATCAAACCTTCTGAATGGGAGGATTCCCCCCCCCATCTTCTTTCCTCTCCCCACGCAATGGAATCGAGGCTACAAAAGGGTTATTTAGGTGTGACTGAAATCATGAAACTTTTTTAAATTATTAGAATATTCTACGTTTAGAATTATGTGTCGCCTGCTTCAACATTAATGCAGCAAACACTGTAGGAGAAGTTAACCATCGGGTAAAAACGTAACGAAAGTGCACCTTCTGATAAGAGCGCAGAGGCTTAAAAATGGCCCTTTAAGAAAAATGTAGGATTATGAATTTATTTCTGCGAGATAGAAGGGCAAAAAAAATCGTCAGAATTTATAGTTAAAGTAGAACAAAAACAACTTACTTTGTTAAAAACTGGCTTAAGAGACGTCCAAGGCGATAATTGGTCGGAAGAAGTAAGAAAATTAGGAATAATTGGAGACCGAGTCATTACATTCAGAATCATTAATTGTACAAGCAACCAAAGCAAAATTATGTTTATTGAAGAATTCTCGTATATCCGAAGAACTGTGCAATGCGTTAATTCAGAAGATGCAATTGTGGGTTGAGATCCTTGTACAACAAAAGCCATTGAACTTTTCATTAAAAAAAAAAGTTTCTTTTTATTGGAGGTGTTGTTGTAGAAGAATTCCTAGCGACTTGACAGTTGTTGCCGAGCGATGGATTCCAAGCGCGCCTGGTTCGGATTGTTCCTAACGGAATTAGTTTCTAAAGCAAACCAAACCAAATCAATCGTAAGAAAGTTTCTTTTTTCCCTTTCCACCGACTCGAACCGAGAACCAGCAACTTGGCGGAGTTGTGCGAGCAACTTGCTCACTTAACTCCCGGGGGAAACAATTAACAAGTATTGACCCTATTCAGGTTAGCATTACACAATTACACAACATGGCCGCTACCGGATCAACGTTTTAATCAAAGCTCCAAGAAAACCTTCAACGTAGCACTCCCAACATCCCAATACCATTAGAGAAAACAAACATTCTCAAAACAAATTATGCTTCATAATGATTAACAATTTTGGCACTTTTTAATACTAACACAATTTTTAACAATTTCTACTTCTCTTTCCTTAACGTGGAAATATCATCAAAGTTTCAAAACTAATAAAATAAAGGCTTTGTCTATATATTATATCAAACTAGCTGAATGCCCGTGCTTTGTCTCGGCAGATAAGTAGTTTTTTTATTGCGTTAAATAATTTATCATCAAAATTAACGCTAATATATAAGTTTTTGGTTCCCGTCATACTATATGTTATTCATCAATGAATAATTAATCAACGTATAGTAATGTTTCTTGACACTGGGTCGTTTCGGACCAGTGTCTACAAAGATATAGCCTAGAGCTAACCCGTTATCTATAGGTTACCAGTAACAGGAGTTATACCAATCCAGGTTAAAATTTGTTGTTAATAATAAATGTACCTACGTTAAAATTTAAGAATTTATGCTTTTCAGATGTCATTATTTTGCGAGCATTACCAAGAAGTGTTGTGACCGGGGACGATGATGGGTGAGGAGGCTGTGCACTTGTTCGGGATATTATTACCTCAGATGGACCATCACCAGAAAAACTCTATGGGGGAAAAGTTGAAATGAAGTTGAATTGTCCCTCATAGCGTAAACTCTATGAGGGCTAGTTTATTTCTAGTAAATCAAGGATTGCCATCATAGTTGAAATTAACCGTAATTAAAAATAATACTGTGAAATAGACACAGTACGGTAACAGCTGTTTTGTTAAGGTCCTAGCAACGCATTTGAAAACTAAAAATTCAAAACCCTCTAAAAATACTTAAAAATTTGAATATCAAAAAATCCTTTCTTAGCGAGTGTTTACGTCCTAATGTCCAAGCAAAATTTCAAGTTTTTCTGTCGAGTGATTTAGGCTGGGCGATGATAGTCAGTGACTCAGTGAGTGAATTGTATTTGACAAATATATAGTAGATGAACTTGTTTCATGATATCTTCCCGTATCGTAATAAAAAACAGCAAATCTACCGTGAAACACATTTCTGCTTGTCAGTCTATGACTAACAAAATGTGATAAAATACATAGGCTCTGAAGCCTTAGAGATTTGGCTCTACAGAAGGATTCTCAAAATATGACGGGCAGAAGGGAAGACCAAAAAAAACTACAGGAAAGAATAAGGGATTCCAAGGAGGCGATGAACAAGATTAAGAAAAGGAAGTAGAAATATAGGTAAAAATGAAGTTTCACGCCCCCAAAACCGATTTCTTTCAAATTTTGTACAATAACGTATTTTTATGCACTAAACACGAATACTTTAAAAAAAAAAAACCTTCGCATTTAACCAGGAAAGAAGTTATTAAGCACTAAAGTTAATACAATAATTAATAGAATTCTATTAATTTTAGCGAGTTGGCTTGACTGGGGTTTTATCTTCTTGAGCGAGCGTAGCGAGAGGAAACGCATAGCACGTATGCCCTTAAGCGACAGGTGACGACGGGTGAGGATGCACTTAAAATTAACAATATTTTTGAATAAATGGTTTCTGAACATTTCAAATGGGAGTTCTCTGTATCCCAATATTACATATCTGCGCATGCGCGGGTTTACAAATACGCTGTTGACGCCTAGTTTTATAACCTTCCTAACAGTGAATTTTAGTGCTTAATATTATATTCTATTAATTTTAGCGAGTTGGATTGACTGGGGTTTTGTTATCTTCTTGAGCAAGCGTAGCGAGCGGAAACGCATAGCATGTATGCCTTAAAGTCGTCATTTATGCCTTAAAGTCGTCACAAACTTAGTTGTTTACATTAGCTCTCATAACCCACATAACAGTGAACTTTAGTACTTAATAACTTCTTTCCCAGTTAAATGCGAAGGTTTTTTTAACGTATTCGTGTTTAGTGCATCAAAATACGTTATTTTTTTTTTTTAACGGCGCATCAACTGTAAAATACGTTATTGTACAAAATTTGAAAGAAATCGGTTTTGAGGGCGTGAAACTTCATTTTTAATGAAATATATAAGGCATGAAATCAGAAACTATACCAAATATTAAATCTTTGAATTCATCGTTTAAGGAAAGTTGCTGGTAAAGAATGACGAAGAATGAATCGTGACTAAATGGTTTTCAAAATCAATAACAGGACAGTTCTCAAAAGCAGTCAACAACGGCATCGTAGAGAGGGTGATTGGCAATATTCAAGAGGAATAGGCACTTGGAGAAGATGGGAACGGTGTTGACTAAAGGAAGTTAGTCCTATATTTTTCTTCAAGTCCTCATAAGTTGGTCAGGAGATGTAATTTGTAGGTTATTGTCGATGTGTTAAGGAGTAATGTTTCAAAACTTAATGTAACATAAAACCTGAATATTAAACCAATCTATACATAGTGCTTAAGGGTGTAAGTAAAGATTAAAGATTTTTAAAAAGAAGGGATTGTGTATTTGCCGTCAATCCAGCTCTGATTGAAGATTTGCTTTCTCAGAAGAAAACCTATTAAGGTAAGTCCTTTACGATTTATCGATTAGATTTCACAGAACTAAGGCTATTTATTCAAAACTAATTTTAAGTAGTACAAGAAAGTTAATACATTTCCATCTTCCAATTTTGTTTAGCTTTTTATATCTCAGATTGGTGTGAAATAAAAAAAAAAGTAATTTCATATCGGAGAGTTTTTTCTCAAAGGTACAATCATCCTTTGACTAGAAGCCCACTATCCTGTTAAAGGATTTAATGGAGGAAGTATCCTTCATCGCCAGATGTCGGGGGAGATTTCTTCTTTAATGATCTACAGCATCATCTTCATCATATCGGCTGCACTCATTTTTTTCTCCTTAAAAAATGACTGGGCGTTTGCTTCAGAAGTTCCTACCGAAGTTTAATCAAGATTTATTAATAAAAAGTTTTTATCGGGGTAAACTTCATCTTGCCTGCTAGAGCAATAACGAGAAATTTGTAAATTGTCATTAGCCAATAAAAGTTATTAACTTATGTTGTCATACCCTTTTCATGTAGACGATCACACAGTGGTGCCAGAGCGGAAATCACTGAAAGAACTGAATCCGATTATTTAGTTTTTGACTCTTTCACTATTTTAGCTACAGTATCTAGGAACAGCATGATTTTTTCCTTGTTTTAAGGGTTGTCCCATTAATTTAGTCCCAATTTCAGAATAATGGAAGTTTTTTCCTGCTCTACGATGATTAACTCATCCAAACATCAGTAAACTGGGCATAAAAAAATTAGAGCGCTTTAGAGCGTTAAACGTTACGAATTTTTAATGAGCACTGGAAACAGCTATCATTAAAAAAAATCTCCGAGATTTGGAAGATCACTTTTCAAACTAAATGTGTTAATGTGAATATTAGAACAAAAATCATCTCCCTTTATCTGCCTATCCGATCAGAGCACCGGAATGAATGAAAAGGATTGGAGTACGCCTTTGTTTGTGGTACTATCTAGTTTACCCAATTGGCACAGATTATACACATCCGCACTTTTAATTCGAGTTCATTATAGGTTCTAACGTTGTTTAGTCATGAGCTCTCATGAGTTAAAATGAAATACCGCGATTTGTGTGAGTGCTTGTGGATTGGTACAATCTTCGGCGTATTCCTTCAACAAAATATCCCTGAATTGATTAAAATATACACTAAAAATACTTGTTGTAGCTCTTTTGAGGAGTACAACCTATTCCGAAAATCTCAAATAAAGTTTAACGCCCCAATAGCCTTTCTCATTAGATCTTTAATTTTCTCTCTCTTTTATTTTGCCGTTCTGAGTCGAATGAGGCCGGCCCCAGATTTCTATGTTTATCCGTTCTCGAGATATTGATTTATTTATTTTATTATTATTGATATTGATTTATGCGGTTTTTGGCCATTGGGCCCCACTGTGCGTCGTCACGGGCATTAGTTGCAGTTTGCGCGAGGGTTTTTGTCCATTGGGCCCCACTGTGCGTCGTCACGGGCATTGGGCCCCACTGTGCGTCGTCAAGGGCATTAGTTGCAGTTTGCGCGAGGGTTTTCGACACAAACACTTCATTCTCAAGCCACTGTTTACACCTCAGAGTATACTGTGGAGGCACACAATTTATAACGAAGGCTAGCAAAGGTTTGTTCTTCTTTAAGGATTGTCCAGAAACCTTGGGTTTCTCTACTGTGTGAGAGAGACTTTAGATAAATTGTTTGTCATCGGACACTTAGTATAACTGTAGAATACATTCTGTAAAATGACAACATTTCTTAATTTAGGCTGTGTATTTATTATTTATTTATTTATTTTTTATGAAGAGTCCCTCGTTTGTTGTTTTCCTCTGTGATATCATTTTAAAGTAACAGCACAACGTGAAGTGAAGATGTTTCTCTTAAAATTCCTTCCTTTGTATGCCTTCAGAATTTAATTTCTGAATCCTTTTGTTGTCTGTGTTGTAATTTCAAACTGTTCTATATTTATGGAGAGTCGTGTGCAGCCTTGAGTGAGTGGTTGGGTTGGGTTCGTATTTGTTCTGTTTGAAGTATCGTTGTGATCCTTATAACTAGTGGATAGTTTACGTCGTATTTGTTGGGTCTATCGATTGTTAATTAAAATAAAAAATTGTATTCGAGTGTTAGTTTAGCACAGGGAAGCTATCTAACACACTGGGTATTTAAGAGTATTACTGTTACGTGAACAATGGTATGAACGCTTGTCCAAGCTCTGCTCAAAGGTAGATAGGACACAGATTCCATGTTCGTTGGAAAGCTGACTAAATAGTCCCTGAATATATCTGAAAGATGGTTGAGAGATGTTACTCTGCTGGATTGATGGTTGCAAGGTTTGCTCTAGAGTTTTTTCCAAAGAAATAGAACAAAGAGTGAATTGAATTTGGTCAGTGTGTTCGTTCAAAGCCGGGATTTGGTATGCGAGGCCATTCCTTAGCTCACCCGTCACTTTACTTCGGCGTACCCTACGGTCAGTAATCAGATACCTCCACAGTAGCAGCCTCTCTGTATTGATTACTCGTTCTTTCTAAGGTTATTTTTTTACCCCTTTTCGGTCCTTTATAATTATACATTCTTTGACAGGTACGAATCTGTAAAAGAAGGTCCAGGAGAAATGACGATAGTTTTTGGTTGTTTGAATCGGAAATGTTGGATTATGTTATTGCTTGATATGTGCCTCGAGTAAGTTTTGAAAACTCATAAATGAGGTGCCATTATTGTTTTCCGGTACGAGGGCTAGTTTTTAATATGTTTTTAGACAGAAACGGTTCGGTTTCGTTATTGTTAGCTAGAAGCAAAGCTGAGAGATTCTTCTTGTTTAAGGCACATTTAAAGGATTTTGTTATTGTTATGTGTCCAAGAACAACTTTTCAGCTGTTTAAGCCCAGGTGATAAGATTTGTTCTTTCACGCCAGATGGGAAGGCCTGATTTTACAATTGTTTTTTTTATTTGAGAGAAACGAAAACCAGCTTTAATTGTTTTGAGTTCCCGAAGCGGAGCTTCGAAATCCTTTGAAAGACCCGAAACCCTTCTTTTTTTTAACTTTGGGCCAAGATAGAATTTTAGAATTTTTTTATGAAAAGGACTGATTTGACAGACAGATTGATCGCCAATCCAATATTTCAAAGTAATTTAATAATAACGGCCTGAGCATAACAAACTTATTATCGACTTCAGGTGCCAACAATTATACAAACATATTTACCATCTTTTCTGTCATTTCGGAACCTTTTGGAGGGAGCTGTGAGATAATAAATAGTACACAGTTTCCCAGACTTTCTAGGAAAGAGTTTTCTCCGCGACATTTAAAAGTAAATCAAACTAAAAGCTTCTTTACATCCTTTGATATTCAGGTTTCATGTTTTAAATAGCGACCTTGTCTCCACGTGTGCTTCCTAGCCTATAGTCTCGACCTCACAAGCTACGCCACATGCCGTTTACCATTTCATTAAATTATTATAATGTGGATGGGAGCCGGTTTGAGCCCAATTAATTATGGATATTAATTAATTTAATTAATTGAGAAGTAATAATAAAAAAGTGTGTTTGCCTAATTTTGGCGGGAGAATGCGATTGTAGAATTCTCCCTAATGATCATAATTGATTGTTTATATAATTGTTTTCTTGCGGGCAACATACACATTTCCACTCATGTTCGATAACAAGGAAGCCTCGTTTCACCTATTGACCAATGCAATTAATAATCACGCGCAACTTACAAATTTCCACTCATGTTCGATAACAAGGAAACCTCGTTTCACCTATTGACCAATGCAATTAATAATCACGCGCAACTTACACATTTCCACTCATGTTCGATAACAAGGAAGCCTCGTTTCACCTATTGACCAATGCAATTAATAATCACGCGCAACTTACAAATTTCCACTCATGTTCGATAACAAGGAAACCTCGTTTCACCTATTGACCAATGCAATTAATAATCACGCGCAACTTACACATTTCCACTCATGTTCGATAACAAGGAAGCCTCGTTTCACCTATTGACCAATGCAATTAATAATCACGCGCAACATACACATTTCCACTCATGTTCGAAAACAAGGAAACCTCGTTTCACCTATTGACCAATGCAAGTAATAATCACGCGCAACATACACATTTCCACTCATGTTCGATAACAAGGAACCCTCGTTTCACCTATTGACCAATGCAATTAATAATCACGCGCAACATACACATTTCCACTCATGTTCGATAACAAGGAAACCTCGTTTCACCTATTGACCAATGCAATTAATAATCACGCGCAACTTACAAATTTCCACTCATGTTCGATAACAAGGAAGCCTCGTTTCACCTATTGACCAATGCAATTAATAATCACGCGCAACATACACATTTCCACTCATGTTCGATAACAAGGAAGCCTCGTTTCACCTATTGACCAATGCAAGTAATAATCACGCGCAACATACACATTTCCACTCATGTTCGATAACAAGGAACCCTCGTTTCACCTATTGACCAATGCAATTAATAATCACGCGCAACATACACATTTCCACTCATGTTCGATAACAAGGAAACCTCGTTTCACCTATTGACCAATGCAATTAATAATCACGCGCAACTTACACATTTCCACTCATGTTCGATAACAAGGAAGCCTCGTTTCACCTATTGACCAATGCAATTAATAATCACGCGCAACTTACAAATTTCCAACCCGGTTCGATAACAAGGAAACCTCGTTTCACCTATTGACCAATGCAATTAATAAACACGCGCAACTTACACATTTCCACTCATATTCGATAACAACGAAACCTCGTTTCACCTATTGACCAATGCAATTAATAATCACGCGCAACATTATACACGGTGATCAGAAGAGAAC
Organism: Gonocerus acuteangulatus; assembly: GCA_946811695.1. Classification (NCBI taxonomy): domain Eukaryota; kingdom Metazoa; phylum Arthropoda; class Insecta; order Hemiptera; family Coreidae; genus Gonocerus; species Gonocerus acuteangulatus. The sequence continues at coordinate 34,692,291 of OX328123.1, forward strand.
CGACTTATTCTACGTAGCATAATTTTTGGCTATTTAATTATTGAATTTTTAGCTTGTTTATATGCCTTTTTCTGTCCGAAATTTAGTGAGAGTTAAAACTTAAATTGTTAACTTCTACGTATAAATAAGGACTACTTGCAGCTCAATAACAATGCCACCAAATAGCAAAAATTGTTGAACTTCCGCCTAATGTGAAACTAGAGACCTGATTCTCATGCAATTTCGCTTTTTTTTGGTCGTTTGGTTGCTTGAAATCGATCGGGGACGAGTTATTTACGCGAATTAAGGCATCGGTTTAACGTATGTAAGTTTTATGTTGCACCGAATTGCACTTATTGGGGGTTACTGTTCAAATTTGCACATATTAGGTTTTCGGTGCACGAAAGTGCACTTTTTAGTAAATATCATAAAAAATAATGATTTCCTAAAAATATTTTTAATGATATTTATTTATTTTTAAACACGCGGTTCTACTAAAGGACATACAAACCGAGGCCAGAAGGTTAATTACAGAACACTGCCAGCAATCTTGGCTTATGATGACAGATGACAAACTCCGAGAAATAAAGCAAACAGTTTGTGAATGGCCTTCAAGCAAAAGAAACAACAGGACAGAAGAAGTTGTATTATGTCGTTTAAGAATCGGCCATTCACGACTGACACACATGACGAGACAGGAGAGACCAAAATGTGACTATTGTGACTCAACACTGACCATAAAACACCAACTGACAGAATGCATCAAGAGGCAATACTATGATTTCCCATACAACATGACAGAACTACTAGGTGATAAGAGCCAATATAAAGGACAAATATTTAACTTCCTGAAGAAGACGATCATTGGTATCTAAAATGAACGCATCTAAATGGCAGCATAAGGCCGAAAAGGGTTGTCCATCTACAGAGAAGATGTTATGTATTCCATCAAAATAAAAAATTAAAATTATACTTGCTTCTACTAAAAACTGAGTACAGCATATGGCTGACACACTACACCTTACTGACAGACATACAAACCATTGTAACTGACCATTATACCTGACATCGTAAACGTGTGAAGATGGAACTCATATTATATTTTCATATTTCCATTTTATAATATTTAACATCAATATTTGTTAAAAGTTGTATCGCCTAGCAGCGCCAACTTATCTATTATATAAAAATGAATCGCTAAATGTATTGGTAAGCGCAAATCTCGAGAACAACTGAACCGATTTCGCTAATTCTTTTTTTATAATATTCCTTGAAGTACGAGGATGGTTCTTACGGAGAGAAAAAATTGCCTGAAAAAGTCTAAAAACAACACTTTTCGGGTCTTTCTCACTTCCTTAACGCAAATTCATTTTAAAATAAAACCATATGTTCTCAATTATAATATTTTTAACAGTTAACGTATTTGTATATCTATTATATAAAAATGAATCGCTAAATGTGTTGGTGAGCGCAAATCTCGAGAACAACTGAACCGACTTCGCTAATTCTTTTTTTTTTTTTTTAATATTCCTTGCAGTACGAGGATGGTTCTTACGGAGAGAACAATTTAAAAAATTGTTTGAAAAAGTCTAAAAACAACACTTTTCGGGTCTTTTTTTACTAAAAAGCCACACATTTCTATAAAATTACAAAAGTGTTGTGTTTGTGACTTACTAAATATGCCTCCTATAAGGCGGCGGACAAATTTAGGCAGAACAACCCGAAATTCAAAGAATCAAACAAAAAGAAATTAATTATCAATCTAATCGTACTGCCGAGGAACGTGAAAATCGCAATGAACGTGAAGGAATTCGGTTAAGACAGACTCGCGAAGCGCGACATTCGACTAATAATGGTGCAAGTTTGAATCGAGCTGCTGTCAATTGATTACAGTGCCTACAACTGTGTTGCTATTGGACCTATGAACTCAGTTTGACTATAAACCAATCCCAGGGGCAGTCATTAAGTGTTTGTGGTATTAATCTAGAAAACCCATGTTTCTCGCATGGTCAATAGTATGTTGCCTGTTTCCGTTTTGGAAAACCATCTGCCCTGTTTGTTTACGCGTCAGGTAATGAAACAATAAATATCGTGTACCATTAAATACTACAATAAAAATGAAACTTAATTTAGAATAAGTAAAAATAAAATTAAATATAATAAGTAGGTATCATAATCAGAAAACTGATATTGTGATTTTTAGTGACTATTAAAAGAATTTTAAGTGTTTGTAATTTTTATTTTTTGACATAATGTAATTGTTGACTTATTAAGTTTCTTTTTTCGTTTTTTTTATCTTACTACCTGACCCGGTGTCCCAAATAGCAGAATAAGTATTAAAAAAAAAATTAAAGAATCGACTGTTAGGCGGTACGAAGTTCGCCGGGTCAGCTAGTTAAATAATAAATAAATACTTTTTAATAATACCAAACAGGTGAAGAATAACCCTTCAAAAATTTTTCAACCTTTACATTTATTTCTCCTTCACAACGTTTCGGACACAAAGGTCCATCTTCAGGCGATCATGTCCTGTTAATTACTACAGTTACACTTAAACAGTCATGAAATAAATAAAAATGATTCCTGTAAGGAACCAAGTCAAATTACACATACATCAATTAAGCACTCATTATCAGTGATAATGAGTGCTTAATTGATGTAGGTGTAATTTGACTTGGTTCCTTACAAATGGAGAAATAAATTATGGAGAAATAAATGTAAAGTTTGAAAACTTTTTGAAGGGTTATTCTTCACCTGTTTTGTATTATTAATTAATACCCTTCATTTAGTCATCAAATTAAATACTTTTTTTTAATTTTTTATGTATATTTTTATTATAGGAAATACTTGTCATTTATTTTGAAATTATCAACAGTAATATTTACCTACTTGATTTTCCAAGAAAGAAAAAAAATTACTCATAATTTCCCAATATTTCTTCGAACTTGTTAATGAAATTGTATAATGTCTTATTACGTTCCCTTTGTACTCATATTAACTTTCTTAGAAGTTCTAATTTGATTTGACTCAACTTTCCAACCTACTCTCTTATATTCATTTCATTCTAAAGTTGAATTTAGTTCGGTAAACAAGTACAATAGTGAAAATTTCTATAGTGACAGCCAGCTAATCTTTAAAAATCAAAATTTGGATAAAACAATACCGGGAATTGAATCAGACAGGAAAACAATTTTTTGTTCTCTTTGCGATAAATCAATTGGTTTCGATCAACCCCCCCTCTTTAGCAGAGTAATGTTTTAGAAAAATGCGTAATACCGCAGCAGCAAATTCAGGTGTTCATTTTTTCGTCAGTAAAAATATACGCTTCATCTGGTAATGACGCAAAAACTGTTTGATATCTTTCATTTTTGAAAATACCTTAAGAGGTTTTACTTTCCCTTTACTGTAAAATACTGCCGTGTAATCGCAATCTGTAAATGTATTAAATTAACAAAATAATTGATAAATTTTACTAACAATTATTTCATTATGAAAAAAATATACAAGATGTATTAGCTAAAATAATTTTGAAAATTCAATTATTATGTAGGTACTGTATTCTCGGCTCAAAAATTATTAAATTCTTCATTATATTTATTATTTAAAGCTGTCACTTTTTTATAACACGTGGTATTTACAGCTCAACAACATTGTATTTCAAGTTTTTTATTGTACGAAAAGCTTACTTTAATAAACAATTTCAAAAGTTCCATCATTAAAATCAATTACACCATCATCCGAATTGCATAAAAAAACCTTTTGTTGGTTTTCTAACAACAATAAATAGTAGCACATTTTAGCACTTTCCTACGAAGGAAAGTAGCTATTGAGGTTGCACACATGAAGGAATTTTAGAAGTAGACACCGAAAATGACCCCCGTTAAAATTTATATATATATATATATATATATATATATATATATATATATATATATATATATATATGTCTGTTAACACGATAGCGGCCAGAGTTTTTGTTTTTTCTTCACGAAACGTGAGATATAGCGTTCAATTAGCAAACGATTGAACGAGTTCGTTAACCACCAAAATCGGTCCACCGGGAGGGGGGTTTACCCCGGACCCAAAACACTAATTTGACCATGCCAGCCGTAGTTTTTGTTATATTTCAACGAATCTCGGTATTCGTTATGTTGATCTAAAGAGAGACATACGTTGTAAAAATAAACTAAATCGGTTTATTAGTTGGGGGGGGGGGTTTACTCCGGACCCACATTACCAATTTGCCACTACCAGCTGTAATTTTTGTTACATTTCAACCAAACTGGGTATTCGTGGTGGTAATCAACAGAGAAAAATGGGTTGTAAAAATAAACTAAATCGGGTTATTTGGAGGGGGGGGGGGTTTGCTCCGGACCTAAAGTACAAATATACTCATACTGGTCGTAATTTCTGCTGTATTGTAACGAAATGCGGCATACGTCATGGGCATCTCATGAGAAAGAAGTGTTGTAAAAATGAAGTAAATCGGTCTGTTGGAAAGGAGGGTTTACTTTAAACTCTGTTTCATTAGAATTGGCCGGCCAGACGTAGGTTCCCAAAGGCGCCACGAGGAGCGCTATCTCCCACTAGAGGGACTGTATCCTGTTCCTGCGTCAGATCAAAAGACGGAAAATCAAGTTTTTGTGTATTTATTAAGTAGTACAGTATCATGTATTAACGTAACTCTGGAAGCAAATTATTTACAAAATTAATAATTGAACAGTTCTCATAAGAAATGTAAATGGGCAGAACTATTAACGTTTTTATTTTATTTATATAGGTTATTTACAGCAAATTATTCAATAATGTAGTCTGCACTACAAAAATTATGAGGAAAGTGCTTAGTTATGCAGCTCCTGCGTGACGGACTTTTTTCTATTATAACTACAGCGACAAGCTACTACAAAATGATACACAGGATTTACGCTATCCTTTTCATATTCAAGAAAATAGCATATGCACCCTCAATCATTGAATTGACGAACTACACACAGCTGCAATGCTGTTTCTTCTTCTATCGCAAGGGATGGTTCGCTAGGACCTCCCTGTTGCACGTATTCACTTCCAGCAATATTTAACTTTTTAAAGCTCGACAATTGGAATTCAGGACGATTTTTCGCAGGCAATCCTATACCACCGTGTTCGTAATGAAATCATCTTTATTTTAACTTAATAAACATCATTAATCAGACTGATGCAAGTTACTCGTTTCGTGTTAACTGTTTACACCTGCCTACCCAAGATTTGTGACTGGAAAAAATAGTCAACCTAACGTTTGTAAAGTCTATAGGCTACGTACTTTCGATTGGTATGGAATTTGTCTATTAATTAGACCAGTTAAATGTTTAAAAAAAATTAATTTTTAAATTCTTATTTAATCTTATTCTTGACTGAATTTTTTTATTAATTCACATAATTAATTTGATATAAAATACTTTTCATCCATTAACCAGCTTGGTGAATCTCTTTTTATAACGGGATCATATACTACAAGTATGCTCTGTTTATAGATCTCTAAAACATTTGGGCAGCAAATTTTATTTTTAAATAAAGAATATATTCTATTTACATGACAAATTTCTTTATAATTCCTCGATCGCAGTGGATGGGATGTTTACTTTCTGGTCATATCATTAACTACTGATAATGATTGGTGTACTTTATACACGTATGTAATTCGTGTGTAAAAGTGAACGGAAAACCTTTGCATTCCGAGGTTCCAATTAGAATGCAGAGGTAAGCATATGATAATACAGCGAAATAAAGGGAGTCCATTTTTACCAATTAAACCAGTGCCTTTATTAAAATGAGGAAGAGCGAGGAAAGGTAGAGAAGGTTTCTCGGCTGAGAAATGAAACTATTTACAGAAATACTATGCATTCCTTAATCAGGGGATTTATCTTGGAGGTGATTATATTAAATGGCTTAATTTCCTGGGATAAAATGGAGGGGGGAAGGCCTAAACGGTGGGAAATCCTTCTTCTCGCCTTTATTCCCCCAGTCCTTAATCCTGCGGTTTTCACGTTTAGAATTTCCTTCGGCATTCTCCATGATTGAATTGCCCTCTTTGGGTCAGCTTCCGCTTTCTCCTTCTCAAAAAGGTTAGAGGGTCGGGTTAAATTTTGCTATTTCTCCTGTGTTTGTTTTGTGCGGGTTTCCTGCGCTGAATAGTTTTTCTATTAATTGCTAGGACACCAAACAGAACTTAAGGGAAAGATGAAGGGGTGGAATTACGTAGACAAAATGAGGGGGAGAGATAGAGACAGGAAGGCATAAAGGGTTAGAGGGAGAAGCATGCGATAGAGAGAGAGAGAGAGAGCGAGGGCGAAAGAGAGAAAGGTAGAGGAATGCGAGAGAGGTAAACAAAGAGAGCAGAGTTGGAACAGGTTGAGCTAGCACAGATCCGTGGTGGTTTCTAGACATTTGGGGAAACAAGACAGATCATATTTTGAATGACTCCGCATTACATAATTATTATATTATTATTATAATACTATAAACAAATCTGACGCGCAGGAACTGCGTCATCTTAGCGCGCTTCCGTTCATATCTCTAGGGCTGTTAGTAAAGGAATAGTGTCAGTTATTGTTGGGGTTTGATCTTGCGTAAAAAATATAATATAAAATCTCGAAGAGAAAATAGATTAAAGCGCCACAACAGGAAACAGACAGTATCATGACGGCTTCCCCCACCTTCTCAAAGTACGCCCTTGAAAACACTATCCCCAAAAAAACATAAATGTGAAATAGAGGCCAAGTTCCTGCCACCACAAAGAAACACTCCCTTCCTCAAAAATATCCCCTCCTAAAACCCCCCAAAAACGCCTTACCATTCTACATTCCAAAAAAGTAGTATGGGTTGGTGTATTAATTCAACCAAAAATATTTGCCAATACAAGAGATGATACAAGAAAGAAATGGCCAAGTTCATTACTTGGAAGACCTCATAGTTACTTACTAAGAACAGTAAAGACACTTCAACTGACCTTTAAAAACAACAATAAAAATACTTATATCCAGTTACTAAAATATCACTTTCCTCAACCAGGTATATTCTTAAACTTGGCAATGTTTAGTTTTTATCTAAAGATAATTTCGGCACAAAAAAAAACATTGCCAAGTTTAAGAATATACCTGGTTGAGGAAAGTGATATTTTAGTAACTGGATATAAGTATTTTTATTGTTGTTTTTAAAGGTCAGTTGAAGTGTCTTTACTGTTCTTAGTAAGTAACTATGAGGTCTTCCAAGTAATGAACTTGGCCATTTCTTTCTTGTATCATCTCTTGTATTGGCAAATATTTTTGGTTGAATTAATACACCAACCCATACTACTTTTTTGGAATGTAGAATGGTAAGGCGTTTTTGGGGGGTTTTAGGAGGGGATATTTTTGAGGAAGGGAGTGTTTCTTTGTGGTGGCAGGAACTTGGCCTCTATTTCACATTTATGTTTTTTTGGGGATCTCATTGCTTTTTTCTAAGTATTAAATAGAATTTAGTTGCCGCATACCTACTGGCTTTTGTACTTCATATAAAACCAGGGTCTTTGGATTCTGCATAAGGTTCTCCATACTGCTTGATATTTGATACCAATAATCAACCTACATACATCTAATCACTAGACTAGAAAAGTTAGAAGCTCTTCCAAATGACATTACTTTAGAGGACAAATTGATTGCTCTCTTAACTAAACTGTTACACTGTAAAACACAGGAACCTTATCCCGAGGATAAAGATCACAATAGGGAAAGTGTAGAAGGCCTTCAAGAAAAATATAAGAACAAAAATGACTCGACTTTGAAAAACTTAGTATCTGTTTTGAAGTATATTATGCAGTGAACCCCTACGACTTTATTTACTACATTTAAGAAAGAAGTCAGAACTGTTTTTAAGATGCGTCGAAATGTTTTTTAAAACATCAAATATAGGTTCTCCTTACCAAGACGATTCATTTGATACCCCACATGATGGGTTTCAGAAGGAATGATGGCATTTCGATGGAACAAGAAGTAGAAAACGTCATAGGTAATATGACACTCCCGTATCAAGACCTACCTGCGTGCCAAGTTTGGTCAAAATAGGCCAAACGGTGTGAATTGGTATAAGGGACAAACATACAGACAGACAGCTGAAAGACCTTTTTTACCTAGCCTAGTGCATTCCCCGGACCAAGGCCTACCTGTGTGCCAAGTTTGGTCAAAATCGGTCAAATGGTGTGAATTTGTGTACGGAACAAACATGCAGACAGACAGCTGATAGACGATTTTGACTAGCCTATGGCACTACCCGGATAAAGACCGACATGTGTGTCAAATTTTGTCAAAACCGGTCAAACGGTGTGTATTTGTATAAGGAACAAACAGACAAACAGACAGCTGATAGACAATTTTTCCTAGCCTATGATTCTCCCCGTATCAAGACCCATCTGTGTCCCAAGTTTGGTGAAAATCGGTCAAACGGTACAGATTTGTAAGAGGAACAAACATACAGACAGACAGCTGGTATAAGATTTTTACCGAGCCTGTATGCGTCTCTATTTGTTTCTTAAAACATCAAATATAGGTTCTTCATACCGAGACAATTCATTTGATACTCCACATCATGGGTTTCGGACGGAATGACGGGTTTCCGATGGAAGTACAAAACTGGCACGCCCCCCGCCCCGGAAGCGGAGTCAAACACAACTTTTCGCGATTTTTCGATTTTTTCCTTTAATAACACCTTCATATCTATCTTCATGCAAAATTTCAAGTCTCTAGCATCATGGGAAGTGCCTAATAATTTTGATGAGTCAGTGAGTGAGTGAGTGAGTGAGTGAGTGAGTGAGTCCTATAAATCCCGATTTTCGATCGCTTATATCTCAGAAACTATTCGATGTAGAATTATGAAAATTTCCAGTTTTACTCACATCCAGTAGTTTAATACCTGTGTAAAATTTCATAAATTTATCTTCACCTGGTTGAAAGTTATGAGAGGGTAAAAATCGGCTCTAAGACCGCCTGTAATATACACACAGTATGCTTAGGCCGGAACTTGGCCTGGCGCACTACCGTGCGCCTAGATAAATACTAGTTTTACTGTTAAATACAATTAAAATGAGAAACAATTTAAACATTAGGTAAACAGATAGAAAACCCCGTTGAAAAGAGCAAAACTAACAATTGCGAATTTTCAAATCCTTTTTTCTTCAAATGACGTCGCCCCATCAAAAATTACATTAGAATAGTTTTTGTAAAAATTTAGTAAGCTTTCAAATGGTTAACTTCCACTTACTACGATTTCCAAACCGTTTTCGAGATATTTCAGAAAATTTACGAAAATCCCAAAACTTCACATGCGCGTTAATGAAATATTTTATTTCCAGTACATCCTTAACTCCAGACGAAACCAACATTTACCTATCATAGATTAGATTAATATCAAACGTCTGAAACAAGTTCCAACTAAATTAATTGTTTCTGAATACCCAAACTGAAATTAGTTTGAAAAAGTAGGTGTTTCAATGTTTCTCGAATACGGTTACAGATATCGCTATAAAAATGGTTTTATTCGTTTTTCTACGTTAAGAAACCTATAAAACGAGTACTTGCAAGGGTATGCACTCGAAAACGTTAGCTTCACGATTTTTTTCGCGCGAATTTCACACCAAAAAGCATCTTTCAGTAGGCGGATTCTGATTGTTAACGAACTTAACCTTTCGAATTAGATAAAAGATTTTTGTACCAACTTTCAACAAAATCGGACCATTTTTGAGCCAGCTAGAGAGACTATATATATATATATATATAAATTTGAGCCACCGTTATATTATTGATCTACGGGATCTGAAACATGAAATTTTCGTTTCGGCACTTTCGCATTGCGTCATGAGGTCAACCTCATAAACGGGTTTCCTCCCTAAGGAGGGAAGGGGAACAGCGCTAAAATACAAACAAGAACTGGCTGTCAGATATTCATTGATAACCAAACACAATTGGCAATATCTGTTCACATACATGCCAATATATTCCTTCCAGGTAAAATTAATAGCTATAAAAAAAGCCTTAGAAATTTTTTTGAACATTTCAAGAAACAAAATATCTTATTATAAACAGATTCTAATAGTTCTCTTGATGCAATAAAGAATAAATTGATTAGATATTCGCTATTGCTGAAAATATTAAAATTATTTTCCCTGCAAACGGTAAACATTCAACTGGGTTTACACGTCAACATTGAACGAAATTATTAAGCCGATGATTATAGCTGCTGCAGATCCTCCAAACGAGTTTATCTCGTTGAACAAAAACTATTTCTGAGAGACTTTGTTAAGATGAAAATAACAAGAGTCCATTAATAAAAACATCCCTAGAAAACATCGAGGATTCATTCGGAAAGTCTTACTCCTGATATCCGTAGGCGTGACGACCTGCTAATTACCCGATTACGGATCGGA
>OX328123.1:34702901-34754459 GCA_946811695.1 Gonocerus acuteangulatus
AAAAACAACACAGAAGTGCAGAAGAAACATGTATTCATTACCATTTTAAACAAATGTATGTTTAATCTATACAGGACAAGCATGTAATCATAATAAAAAAGCTATTATTGATAGCATGCTATCCAGCTTTATGTGCTGGAAAATCCACTTCAATTGACAAACCTTTTAACTGTCAAGAAGATTCACTAGAAATAGTAGGATATGGAAGTTTAGCCACAATCTTATTGATATCAATACTATACAAATTTTCATATTGTCTTTTAAAGTTGTGACTTTATATCTATACTAGCTGAATAGCCGTGCTTCGTCACGGCAGATCACTAGTTATTTTATTGCGTTTAAATAATGTTTCATTAAAATTACGTTACTATACAATTCTGTGCAGTTTATTACAGCACGGTTCCCGTCATACTATATTTTATTCAATGGGCGTTAAAATTTAAAAGTTTATGTTTCCAAGAAGTCATATGGTAACACCCAATATATTTACGAGTATTACCAAGGTTATAGGCGAGGAGGCTGTGCAAGGGTTCCGGATATTATTACCTCACCTGGAAAACCTAAGGATATGCCATACATCACGGTTTGACCGGGACTGACCCGGTATTTTGCAATTGTTTCGGTGTCCCGCCCAGTTTTATCAATGTCCCGGAAAAGGCTGTAAGATGTAAAAAGTAATGAATTCATGTTTATAAGAATCTTTTTTAAATCGGTTACTTTTCTACAATTAACATTTTTACTACTGCTCACAGTGTCAAAGAAATCAGAAGTAATATAACTGTAAAACGCTGGAACTACCTGCACAGCGCTGCCAGCTGCCATACAGTACTACTTGGCTGAGAGATTGTTTTAAGAAAATCAAGTAGCAAAAAAAGTTCCGTTCTTATTTTTAAGGTTTGGGTAGACTAACAGTTTAGGATTCCCCCTTCCCGTTAGTTGCTAGGCTTAAAACTCACCAACCATTTTGCTTATAATTTGTACTCTTTTTATCCCCCCCCCCTGGTATGCCCATCCCATATTAATGTATCTCGGTTTAACTCTCCAAAAATATGGCAAGCCTATCTGACGGGGACAGGCAGAAAAAAAAAACGCAATTAAAACTCCATGAGGGACAGTTAATTTCTAGTAATTCAAGGTCTGCCATCATAGTTGAAATTAACCTCAATTAGAAATTTATTTAAATGTTAACGTCCATTATTATTAACTACGAATTTTGGGACGGGTTATCTACAGGTTACCACCCTTTTCTAGCCAGGATAGGGCTGATGCCTTTTCTTTTTTTCGAAAGAAAAGCCACCACCCCTAGTGGGAATCGAACCCACGACCTTTGGCACGGAGTGATAAGTGCTCACGCCTTAACGCTCACGGCTACCGGGTCTCCCAATTAGAAATAAAACTATTTATTTTTATTTCAATTAGAAATACAACTATGAGATAGATAATGTAAGATTGGATATTTAATATCACAGATCTCTACATCAAAAAATGCACGCTAAAGTTTTAAGGTTAAGTTTTATAATTTTCACAAGCTCCATCATATTTCCTAATTGTAATTGCTACTATATCAAATGATTTCTATCAACAAAAACATAACATAACAAATATTATTAGATAAAACATTATCAATAAATTAATTACGTTTTCATGATAGAAATGGATAAGTATTATTTGCAAGAATCCTCTTTGACCTAATTAATAAGAACATAACAGTATATGACCCGATATATATTCTGAAATAAGACCCGATATATATTTTTCACTTTTTCTTATATCTTTTTATAGCAGGGGGTCCATGAAGTAGTACACCATTCGTTCTGTTCAACTACATTATTTGCTATCTTTTGTCCGACATGTTTCGTTCTTGTCTCATACCTCTTCAGGGAATTTCCTTTTTAGAAAGCCCGCTCGTTATATACATTCTTTTGAGTCGGGCGTAACACTGCCTTTGGGGAAATAGTATTACTCCGGACTCAACAGAGTGTACATGACGAGAAGACATCATAACAAGGAAAGCCCTTGAAGAGGTATGACACAAGCACGAAACATGTCGGGCAAAAGATAGCAAATAATGTAGCTGAACAGAGCGAATGGTTTACTACTTTATGGACCCCCTGCCCTAAAAATATATATGAAAAAGTGATATATTCTTATATGTATACACAAACACTAACACATAAACAAAGATACTTGTTTTATAGCACTCAGTGTTTTGTATAAGGCCCACATTATTGAAATGTAATCATGCAGGAGGTTGGGAGTCGAAGCCTGGTAATGCATAGGAAGGCTGGATTGATATTGTGCCCGATAAACCATTCCCGAGGACAAACATCAGTGATAAATCATCGAGATAAAACCAACCGATTTGGCACTCATGTTATTATCTCTTCTAAAAGGTGTTTGGGCTTCGATCCAATTTACCCCTGGAGACATTATTATGGGCTATTTCAAATCAATTACTCCAATCCTGTCAAGCTCAACATATTGAATGATCGCAATGGAAAACGCGATATCCGGTTAGAAGTCTCGTTCAAACCGAGGGTACATAAAAGTGTTCTCAAATAATGAAAATTCAAAGATATGTTAATTGAATAGAAAAAAACTACATAACTAAGCACATCCAACAACAAGCTGGTTAATTAAGGTTATATTCCTGTGATGTGAATTATCCGATACCAATCCAAAATATATTTTCCTATTATTTAATTTCTCTAAACGACTGATCCAATAAAAAAAAAATCAAAGAAATGTCCGTACCAGAGAAAATCGCACTATAAAAACAAAGCAGGAACCGAATACTGCTCTTCAGCGCCTCTAGTGGTAGCAGTAAGAAACAACCCCCCTGGAATCGCTTCTTAATTCAATTTAAATAGAATACCGAGCAAACCCCAACTTCTAATGAGCCGATTTAGTTCATTTTTTTATTATATCTTTCTTTCTCTGGAGTATTGTTTTAATATAACAAAAATTACGGCCGGTATTGGCAAATTATTAATATGGTTCCGGTGTATATCCCCTCCCCATCTGAATGAACTGATTTCATTTATTTTTACAACATGTTTCTCTCTTTAGATGTTCACGACGAATATGAGTTTCCTTTTAATACAACAAAAATTACGGCCGGTATTGGCAAATTAGGTATTTGAGTCCGGAGTATAAAAAGGGCGAAATTTCTGCGATACAAATCGCAACGCTTATGGTTTCGAGTTAATAAGCTTCCAGGAGTTATAGGTTTCCAAACATAGGAAAACTAAAGAAACCATTTTCAAGCTGATATCTGTAACCTTATTCGAAAAAAGTGCATAAAAAAAGTTTTTCGGTTTGGGTACGTAGAATTGTTGGATTTAATTGAAATTTTTTTTTGTATATCGAAATTCATCTAAACTAAGATGTTAAAATTTTGGGTTCATTTGGAGTAAAGAAAGTATTCGGGAAAAAAAAAAAATGAAACGCTTTGGGATCTTCGTAAATTTTCATATATATCTCGAAAACGGTTAGAAAATCGTGGTAAGTGGGAAGTGACTATTCGGAATCTTACTAAATTCTCTCCGTAAAAGGTTCTAATGAAATTTTCGATGGAGCAATGTCAATTGGAGAAATAAGTGCTTAAATCGTCGAGTGTTAGTGTTGTGCTTTTGAACGGGTTTTGTCTCTTTTTAACTCACTTTTTAATTGGGTTTTTTTTTTGTTTTCTTTTTTTAAAGTTGCATTTAGCAGTAGCAGTTTTATAGCAAAACAAGGCATGAAAATGAGAAACGTATTAGTAATAGTGCTTGCCTGGAGCGAACGTTGAGAAGGCGGGTGGAGTTATTTCAGGTTAGGATACTGTTAGTTTCCAATTCTTGAGCCTTAAATTTTCCTTCTCTTGGAGATTTTATTTTATATTTTTCGTGAAAAATCAATGCGTACCAATATCTGCTTCTATTTCTTTACTAATGGCACATGGAACATGAATGGGAAAACGCTTAGATGACACAGTTCCTGTGATCGGATGTTTTGATCCTAATTTACAATAATAACTTTATACCAGTGTATTTTGGGATTATTATGACCTTTGAACTTCAAAGTTATTTTATTCAATGGCCCTTCAGGTCAACAAAGTTGACATTAAAAGCCGATGAATAATAATAAACTTCAGAGGTCAGTTTGCAAATGGAGTTATGTATATCCTGCATCCTGAACAGAAGGAAATATTTCGTTATTTAGGTATGTACACAAAATATGTACATATAAATCTAGGATATCATACTAGGAATAGAATACATTCATTAAACAATAGTAGGTTTATGAAAATCTATCCGATAATTATACATAACAATAATATTTATGTATTAACTTATTTGTTAGTGTTTCGCACCTTACCCTATTAAAGTAAATCAATTCTTTCTAAATTAGCTTCTAGGAAATCTGTAAAATTATTGTACGGATTCAGAGGGTGGAAAGGAGGTGGCTTACAAGACATATGACATAGACGGAATATTGGTGCCTTAAAAGGACAAGAAAGATAACTCCGATTGTGTTCCCATTATTCGACTGGAGTGGTCAGCAACCGGCGGGCCGTTTGCCGAACTGTGTGCACATACACAAAAATATCGACTTGCCAGTCGGTGATTCGGTTACTGTCCACTTACCTCGATTTCCCTACCGTTTTCGACATATCAGTTTACTAAGTACTAGAAAAGGTTATATCAGTTCGCTGAGTACAAGAAAAGGTTACATTAGTTTATTAAGTACTAGGAAAGGTTATATCAGTTCGCTGAGTACAAGAAAGGGTTACCTTAGTTTATTAAGTACTAGGAAAGATTATATCAGTTCGCTGAGTCGAAGAAAAGGTTACATTAGTTTACTCAGTACTAGGATTTTTATTATTTTTTTCTTTGGTGCATCTACTGCTAAGGTCATTAGCACCTCAGTACTAGGAAAGGTTATATCAGCTCGCTGAGTACTAGGAAAGGTTACATTAGTTTACTGAGTACTGTGAATCCAGCAGGAATCTTTTCGCAACCCACTGTTGATTGCCTTGTTGATGGTGCCCAAAACGTTCCATGAAGACAACTCATGTATAGTCATTTACAAACGGTTTCTCGCTTTATTGAGTTAAAACTAAATAATGGGAAAAAATAACAACCAAAAATAGAAATAAGAAATGAGCAAACTGTAAATGCTGAACAAATTAAGGAATCTTGGATACACCAATGGAACCGTTTTGTATTATCAATTTCGTATAAATTGGTTGGTAGTTTCTGAGTTGCAGTTTGAAGATATCCATCTGTAATAAAAATTAACAATGGATAGAACAAAAACTCTGTACCCGTATGGCGATTCCCTTCAGCTCATGAAGGATATTAGCAAGTCCAAGTGCCAGTATAAGCTTCATGTATTGGTGGGAACTTAGGTTCATTCGAAGCAATTCGATTATAAAAGTTTTTATCTAATCATAGAAAACGTTTTCATAATCACAGATATAACAGTTTTATGGAATCATTGAACGCTGTGGTCCTAAAACCGAAAGGTCTTAGCCAGGTATAGAAGCTCCAAAGAAGACGGGTCTAATCGAGAGAGAGAGTTTTACCTGAATCGCTGCCCTGATTGGAGGAATTCCTTGGATTCTCTATTTGGAAACCGCTATTGTACTTCTGGAGGAACTCCCTTTGAGCGACCACAATGGAAGTATTAGGCGGAAGGGGACGAAGAATGCCGAGGATAGCCGAACAGTTTTAATTACCAGCTGTGTGAAGTGGGATCTGTTTAACAAGGAGTAGGCGGCGGTTCCGTCATTAGTACATTTCCTCGCCAACTCTCTTTCCTTTCTATAGTATATATTCGTCTTTTTATGCGTCTCATATCCTTAATCTCTGCCTCTCCTTTCTATTCATCAAGCTCTGTCTTCTCATTCATGCCTCATAATCTACCTCTCCTTTACATTCATCAAGCTCTATCTTCTCTTTCATGCCTCATTCTCTGCTTGTCCTTTCTATTCATCAAGCTCTATCTTCTCTTTCATGCCTCATTCTCTGCCTCTCCATTATATTCATCAAGCTCTATCTTCTCATTCATGCCTCAGACTCCACCTCTCCTTTACATTCATCAAGCTCTATCTTCTCTTTCATGCCTCATTCTCTGCCTCTCCTTTATATTTATCAAGCTCTATCTTCACATTCCTGCCTCATACTCTGCCTCTCCTTTACATTCATCAAGCTCTATCTTCTCTTTCATGCCTCATTCTCTGCCTCTCCTTTATATTTATCAAGCTCTATCTTCTCATTCCTGCCTCATACTCTGCCTCTCCTTTACATTCATCAAGCTCTATCTTCCCTTTCAGACCTCATTCTCTGCCTCTCCTTTACATTCATCAAGTTCTATCTTCTCTTTCATGCCTCAAACTCCACTTCTCCTTTACATTCATCAAGCTCTATCTTCTCTTTCATGCCTCTTTCTCTACCTGTCCTTTCTATTCATCAAGCTCTATCTTCTCTTTCATGCCTCATACTCTACCTCTCCTTTACATTCATCAAGCTCTATCTTCTCTTCCATGCCTCATTCTCTGCCTGTCCATTATATTTATCAAGCTCTATCTTCTCATTCCTGCCTCATACTCTGCCTCTCCTTTACATTCATCAAGCTCTATCTTCTCTTTCATGCCTCTTTCTCTACCTGTCCTTTCTATTTATCAAGCTCTATCTTCTCTTTCATGCCTCATACTCTACCTCTCCTTTACATTCATCAAGCTCTATCTTCTCTTTCATGCCTCATTCTCTGCCTGTCCTTTCTATTCATCAAGCTCTATCTTCTCTTTCATGCCTCATTCTCTGCCTCTCCATTATATTCATCAAGCTCTATCTTCTCTTTCATGCCTCTTTCTCTGCCTGTCCTTTCTATTCATCAAGCTCTATCTTCTCATTCATGCCTCATACTCCACCTCTCCTTTACATTCATCAAGCTCTGTCTTCTCTTTCATGCCTCATACTCCACCTCTCCTTTACATTAATCAAGTTCTATCTTCTCTTTCATGCCTCATTCTCTGCCTCTCCTTTATATTTATCAAGCTCTATCTTCTCATTCCTGCCTCATACTCTGCCTCTCATTTACATTCATCAAGCTCTATCTTCTCTTTCATACCTCATTCTCTGCCTCTCCTTTCTATTCATCAATTCCTGTCTTCTCTTTCATTTCTTCTTCTCTTTCATTCCTCATGATCTGCCTGCCATTTCTATTCCTCAATCTCTCTTACATTGCACATTCTCTGCGTCTCCTTTCTGATCCTCATTCCTTTTCTTCTGTTTCAGCCCTCTTTCTCAGCCTTTCCTTCCATTCCTCATTTGCTGCCTCTGTTTTTTTCTCAATTCCCTGCCCCTCCTTCCTATTCCTCAATCTTTCTTTGATTCCACATTCTCTGCAACTAATTTCTGTTCCATATTCCTTGTCTTCTGTTTCAGCCTTCATTCTCTACCGTCCTATCATTCCTCATTTGCTACCTCCGTTCTTTTCTCAATTCTCTGTCTCCCCTGCATAATCCTCAATCTCTCTTTCATTCAACATTCTCTGCATCTCCTTTCTGATCCTCATTCCTTTTCTTCTGTTTCAGCCCTCATTTTCAGCCTTTCCTTCCATTCCTCATTTTCTACCTCTGTTCTTTTCTCAATTCTCTATCTCTCCCTCCTATTCCTCAATCTCTCTTTCATTCCACATTCTCTGCATCTCCTTTCTGATCCACAATCCTTCATTTCTTCTATTTCAGCCCACATTCTCTGCATCTCCTTTCTTATCCTCATTCCTTCATTTCTTCTGTTTCAGCCCTCATTCTCGGACTTTCCTTTTCTTCCTCATTTCCTTTTTCTGTTCCCCCCCCCCATTCTCTGTCTCTCCGTTCTATTCCTCTTCCTCTGCCTCCCCATTTTATTCCTCATCATCCCTCCATTCCTCATTCCCGTCCGCTCCTTTATATTTCCAATTCATTTCCTCTTCCCCTCTTTCCATACCCTGTCTCCATCTCATTATTATTTCTAATTCTCCTTACAATTCTTCACTCATTAATTTCTCTTACTCCACAATCCTCCATCCTACTTCTCAATTTCTGCCTGTTTATTCTACTCCTGATTTCTAGATTGCCGTTTTCATTTTATTCTCTCCTAATTGCATCCTATTTCCTCTACTCCTTTCCTGTTTTCCTGATTCAGTTTCTCTTCCTTACTTTGGTTTTTCGTTAGCCAATCAATCATGGGTAGTATTTTTTTAGGAATGCAATGATATTTAAAAGCAAATCTACAGTAGAGTATTATTCATGGATAAAACTATTCAAAGAAAATCAATCCCTGATGGCCGGATTTTCATTGCGGGAAAGTTGTATCTCTAAATCTCTTCACGAGTATCATACTTTTAATGAAAATGCGCCCCCGGAAAACCATGGAAGAAGTAAAACAATTGTCTTGGGTAAAAGAAACTAAAGTGAAGTCCTTATTGGAACGAGCAATAGAAAGTCTATTCTCCCTTCTTGGGAGACAGACTTCCCTAGCAAATCTTACCGAAGGCATAGCAAGTTATGGACAGCTTCCAACATAGCGTGCTTACACCTTACGGGAATAAGAATAGAGGAATCGGCGGGGATTTAGGGGGAATTAAATGGGAGGGAAGTCCATCAGCTGAGTAAATTCATTGACAGATGGAGGTCTTCGCGCGAATCTATTGACGAGGGTTAGGAGCTGTCAACACTATCTACTCGCCGCTTGTCTTTATCGTTTAAGACTAATTCCCTACCAAAATTCATTATGACGGGAAATAGGGGATAATGTTCATCAGGTACTTGAAATTCTTTTGGAGGTTGGCCTTTGATTAATATTCGAACCCTTTTTTATGTTTATTATATTTAATTTAAAAAGCAGGAGGCCCGGTGGCCGTGAATGTTATGGGTTCGATTCCCACTATGGTTTGGTGGTTCTTCATTAGAAAAAAGAAAAAGCATCATCCCTATCCTGGCTAGAATAGCGTGGCCACCTATTGATAACCCGTCTTGAAATACTTAGTTAATAATAATGGACGTTCAAATTTAAATAAATAATTTAAAAAGCATAAAGATTAACGTCAACGCCTAATTATGCAATAATGAATATGGTAGCAAATTTGCTATGAGCAGAAGGAGGACGAAGAAGAAAGAGGGGTATAAAAGGTTGGTGAAGAGAAAGAAAGGAGAAAGGGGTGAAGAGGAAAGTAAGTTGCTCATGAAGAGTACAAAGAGAGGTATGAGAATATAAAGTTAAGTAAGGAGGGGGTGGAATGAAGGTAAAACTAGAGGGGAGAGGAGGAAGATAGTAAACAGGGAAGGGGTGGAATGAAGGTAAAACTAGAGGGGAGAGAAGGAAGATAATAAACAGGGAGGGGGTGAAATGAAGGTAAAACTAGAGGGGAGAGAAGGAAGGTAATAAACAGGGAGGGTGTGGAATGAAGGTAAAACTAGAGGGGACAGGAGGAAGGTAATAAACAGGGAGGGGGTGGAATGAAGGTAAAACTAGAGGGGACAGGAGGAAGGCAATAAACAGGGAGGGGGTGAAATGAAGGTAAAACTAGAGGGGACAGGAGGAAAGTAACAGGACGAGGGTAAGGGGATGTTAAAAAGAGGAAGGAGAGGAGAGGGATCAACAGAGAGGGGAGATGATGAAGGTACGCAGGGAGGGGTGAGGATGAGGGTAAAAAGAGAGGAGAGGGAAGGAAGGTAATAAACAGGGAGGGAGAGGTTGTAGGTAAAAGAAGAGGAGAGAAGAGAGGGAAGGAAGGTAAACAGGGAGGGGTGAGGATAAAGGTAAAAAGAGAAGGGTGAGGATTAAGGTAAAAAGAGTGGGGAGAGAAGGAAGGTAAAAAAGAGGAACAGAAAAAAGGGGAAAAAGAGATATAAAAAGAGAAAACATTTACAAAGAAGAAAGAAAGCAACAAATAGGGAAGGTAACAGCCATTTGTCATTGGAGACCGTGCGGCCATTCATCAACCCCTTCAAACACGCTTTTTGTACCTCCCTCTCCCACTCCCTCTCTCTCACCCCTTCTCCTTCTCATCCTATCCTATCCCCACTCCCTCCCCTCCCAATCCTACATTAACCCTCACACTCAACGTCATACAATTCATTCATACACTCACTGAGACATCCAGGGAGATAAACGAATTAATTATTCATTTGCACAAACACATCCACACACACACATATGTATACATATATATATATATATATATATATATATATATATATATATATTTATATATAATACGTTACACCAGGGGTCTCCCGTGGTCTAGTGGCTAGCGCGCTGGATTCATAAGCGGGAGATGGTGGGTTCGATCCCCACCGGCGCCAGAAATTTTCTCATCTCAGGGCTCGCTGAGAAAATTCCTGGCTGCACCCTGGAGGCCGGCGCTAATGGCCAAGAATTATGTCGATGCGCCGTAAAAAAAAAAAAAAAAAAAAAAAAAAAAAAAAAAAAAAAATACGTTACACTGTCCAAATAATCTTACACTACTGGCAACTGGACTGGACTAACACAACAGAGAACAAACTGATGACACTAAAGTTTACAGTTAAAGAATGGCCTTCGTAAAATAGAAGATCACGACGCGAAGAAGGTACCTAATGACTAACAAGGAAAACCCTACGTTCCGAACGTGACAACTTGGGACTGAAAATCAAGCATATTCTGACAGACTGCCATTTAAGACTGAAGCTTAATATACCAATTGACTTGACAGAACTGCTCGGAGATGACAGCCACCACATTGATACAATACTCAAACATTTAAAGGACATAAACATTTACAACAACATCTAAAACAAAATATTAAGTAAATACAAAGTCAAAACATCTGGTTAAAATGTTTTCAAATTATTATTTAAGGACATCCACTATTTTAAGAAAATACTAGACTAAACCTATTTTACATCGCCCTCTACTGAAAAGTATCGAAAAAATGCACTTCGCCAAAGATGCGGTGCCACAAATAAATAAATAAATTATATATATATATATATATATATATATATATATATATATATATATATATATAAAAAGAGAGAGAGAGAGAGAGAGAGAGAGAGAGGGGAGAGAGTGAGAGGGAAAAGAGACCCATTTTAAGTATTTTCTTCATACCTAATGAAAATGAAAACCTTTAAATTCGAAACTTGATTCACGGAATAAAACGAGAAAACTTTTTTCTTTTGTTTAACCAAAACCTTTTGGAATTTTACCATGTAAACATATTTCCGCAATGAAAATCTAATGTGTATTGATAAATTTCTTCGCAAACCATCTTCACCTTCTGTGTTTATGTGGGAAGTGTTGACATAAGTACAACAAGAGCGCAAGAAAAACATTTTTTTTCAAATTTATTTTACTGCTACACCACATCTAAATTAAATAGTTCTATTTAGAAAAAGAAAGAGCGAAAAGACGCAAGCCGATATACGAAATATTCTATTAGAAACGAAAACGGGATTATGAAATCAAAAATTCAAACGACAAAAATAATTTTCCGGAAATAAATATTTGCGTCCGAGTTCGCCCGTATTGTTGCTCTATTTTACAATAGATCGCAAGACTCTCTTTAGCTTTGAATGGACATTCATAGTTTCTATTAAAAGGAAGAGGAATATTCGCACCGCCCACTAAATAAGCCAAACCCCGAAAAATGGATCCCCGCGAAAATGCTTAAGAAAATAATTTATATGCGTATATATATATATATAAACTAAGACAAAAAGTCGTTTAGAGATTTGCCCGTTTTTGCCTCGTTTTTTTCATTTCTGTACCTCTTCATTTACATTTTTTATGGGAATAAATTTCCATGGCGAACTTTTGCCAAGAAACCAATATTTATAATTCCATCTCTTGACCTAATCTTGAAGTAATAAATTCTGTACTTTTTGAAAGTATGGGTAGCGATTATCACATTTCCAAGTATGTCATTTTGCCTGCCGCAATATATCAGTCAGTGTTGTAGATGTAATGTTTGCATTGCTGCAAGAGAGCAACATTTTGATTAATATCTTCATTAAATAGATGAGTCAAAAAATGAAAACTTGTTTTGTTTTGCAATTGTTTCTTGTTTTACGAAACGTAGCAAAAAGGAGAAAATCTCTAAAGGACTTTTTGTCTTAGTTTTTTTTGGTCCCCTACACGCTCCTGATGTTTAGCCATTTACATTTCAGGATACCCTGTATAATGTCGGTCCGAAAGTTATTTCGGTATTTTGGGAAATTCTTAAATAGTGTAAATAAAACACCTTTAAACATTCTAACCAATGATATATTTTTCGGCGTTTTAGTTTGTTGTATTAGAAGATCACTGGCTTTATCTCTTAGATAATGGTTTGTTTTTTACATTTCTTGTAAACGCTCTTTAGAACATGTAAACGCTCTATTCTACATATGTGAATAAATTCGAACATTTTTTATTTTAAGTGAGGTTATATTTTGAATTTTTGATTATACAGACAAATTAAAAAATTACAGGTTTCTTATATATACGTACGTATATTATTCTTACTACATATCTTGAAAAAAAAACACTTTTCTTGATTTTTCCCTCAGTTCTGAAATTTTATATAAAAAAAAAGAAAAAAAAAAAAAAAAAAAAAAAAAAAAAAATGTTTTCTCTATTCCAGTTTGGGTTTGGCGGATATTCGGATTAGCGGAACCCTACTGTATCTCTCACCCAAGTATAATTTCGAGGATCACTAAGAAACGAAGCATTGTGTTTGGAGGACGACCCTTGAATACATTAAGCTGTTAAATCGTTACAATTGAAAATCATAAAATTTATATTACCATTACCAGGTTTAAGAATACAATTATCATCTCTAAACTGAGAGAGGTATAGAGAGAAATAGAGTGAGAGAGCAGACGCCAAAGCCTTCAATTTTAACTGGAGTGGCCCTCTTTTTTTCTTTTTTTTTTCGCTTTTTTCTACCGATGAAATTGAAGGATTCCTTGTTGAGGAATAATTATCGCAGTATACAGCTGCCTCTGTAGAATAATAAAGCTATGGACTGGAGTTTTAGCTGGAGCTTTGGACTGGAGTTTTGGGTGGTGCTATAGGTTTGGACTTGGAGGTAGTAATGAAGAGCTGCCCTGGAAGAGCCCTATTAAAAAATTCCACGAGAATGGCGAAGACATACCATCATATCCCTCCAACACCTCTACCATGATCGCCTCGCTCATCACTTCAAGTCGCGGAAATTCACGAATTCTTTTAAAATACCTTATACAATTTTATTCATTTCATTCGGAAAGAAATTTTCTTATAATGCAAGTAACAGAACCAAAAGTCTAACAGATGAATTTACTGAACATTCTCTAAATTAATAAGTAGGATGGCAGAACGCCATTTAATAAAAAGTCCGTTACGCAGGAGCTGCATAACTAAGCACTTTCCTCAGAATTTGGGTAGTGTAGACTGCTTTCCAGAACAATTTGCTTAAAATATCCTACATAAATAAAATAAAAACATGAATAGTTCTCTTTTAAATTTGTAATGAGTAACTGATCAATTATTAATTTGCTTCCAGAGTTATGTTTACACATGGTACCTATTACACTACGTAATAAATACACCTCATATTATCGTATTTTGATCTAACGCAGGAACAGGATACAGTCACACTAGTGGTAGAAAGCGCTCCTTGCGGCGGCTTTGTGAACCTACGTCTGGCGGGCTTTTCTATTGAAATATATTACAAATTAAACCCCCGCTATCCGATTGACCGATTCAGCTCAGTTTTACAACACTTCTTTCACATGAGTTACCCACGACGTATACCGCGTTTCGTTACAATACAGCAGAAATTACGACCGGTATGAGTATATTAGGAATTTGGGTCCGGAGTAAACCCCCCCCCTTCTAATGAACCGTTTTAGTTTATTTTTACAACACATATTTACCTGTAGATTACCACTTCGAATACCGAGTTTCGTCGAAATATACCAAAAATCTCGGCTGGCAGTGGCGAATTGGTATTGTGGGTCCGGAGTAAACCCCCCCCTTCTAATGAACCGATTTAGTTCATTTTTATATCTCACTTTTCTCTCTATATTACTACTACGAATACCAAGTTTCGTTGAAATATAACTAATATTACGGCTGACATAGTCAAATTAGTGTTTTGGGTTCGGGGTAAACCCCCCCTTCCGATGGACCGATTTTTGTCGTTAACGAACTCGTTCAATCGTTTGCTAATTGAATGCTATATACCAAGTTTCGTGACGAAAAAACAAAAACTCTGGCCGCTATCGTGTTAACAGACACACATATATATATATATATATATATATATATATATATATATATATATATATAAGATAAGAGTCTGAGAGACTCGAGTAAGTTTTTAAAAAACACTAGAGGAAGTACACGAGGTCAATCACTCACGAGTTCGGACAAACAACTGACTTTATTCTTAGATAAGCAGCCCTTAAATACTAGTCTTAATCCTATTACACTGGGGCTGTTTATCCTCCTAACAGCCCCCCTCCAGTTCCTGGAACTTCAGGAACTTACTTACATATTTAATACAATATACATAGATTGAATAAAATAAAAAAGAATAGAAATACAAAACTTTTGGCAAAATAATAACATGTATACTAATATAAAGAAGAAAGAAAAGAAAGAGAATAAGATTACAAATCAAACAGTACAAAAATTTACAAATATATATTTACACATTAGCCGAAATATTACTGCTCACATAACACAACTTAAGATTAGACTGAAAATTAAAGGTAACTAGACATATATATATATATATATATATATATATATATATATATATATATACATATAATTTAAATAAAGGAGAAAGAAAAATGACAACAAAAGACACATACTTGAAGCGTGCAGACTTTACGACGCTGCACTAAGGTCTATAGACGTACACTACCCATGATCCTCTGGAGCAACCTCAGCAGCTGGTGGGCGCTTGAGTTGCTCAGCGTGGCATGTCCGTCTTCTTCCTGGGTCTGCAACATCCTGGATTGTGACCACGTTGTGCTCCCTGATAACTATTATTTTATACGGCCCGTCAAATAACTCTGTTGATTTCCGCCTGTTTGTAGGTATTTGTCGATATACGATATCACCGATGCAGAGTGGCTTAGCCAAGTCCCTTAGTTGGTCGTTAATTCGGGCAACTCTTTTTCTCTTTTCTTCCATAATGCGTCGGTGGGCCGTTGTGCGTAGTCGTCGTTGAGTCCGATGGAGGTCTCTGATGGCGTTAATCTCGGCGCTTTCTTCATTCCTTGGCGGGAGCTCCATCCGGCGTATTCCTCTAATACAAAACCTCCAGAGGTGAAAGGCCGGTGGTAGCGTGCACTGAATGGTTGTATGCCACTATGGCTCTGGCCATCGCATCGTCGTCGGAGTGTGGGTCCGCATCGAGGATACGAAGGTGTTCTGAGAGGGTACCATGCAATCTCTCGACTACTCCACGCCCTTGCGGGTGCCCTGGTGTGGTCGAGTGGTGTGTTGTGTCCCATGACTTGAGGGGGTCTTGGATTTTCTTGTTACTGAACTCTCTTCCTCCGTCTGTAGTAAGCATCTCGGGGGGCTCCATACACTTGCGCCCAACGCAGGAGTGCCATTTTAGCTTCTTCAGCAGACTTGCGTTGGACTTCGACCGCCATTGCCACTTTGCTAAACGAGTCAATTATCGTCACCCACGATTTCCCTGTCCAGGTGAAGGTATCTGCCTGAATTATAGCGAGTGGTTTATCCGCAGTGATAGTTAGTTCTTGTGTTGTGTGCGGGGGCCTTCTGTTGTATTTTGTCCGCTGACAAATCTGGCAAGTACTTAGCACCTTTTTCACGGACTTGCGCATTCCGGTCCACACATAGGATTTTCTAAGTGCTGCAAGCGTTTCTGCTTCACCTCTATGATTCGTTTTCCCTTGATGGTACGCGTGAGTCAACTCATCTTGGCGTTCGGGTTCGTCCACTCTTTCTCTTAACCTTGTACAGCGTACTAAGTTGCGATGCAGGCCGATTCGCTCGTCTCTACATAACGCCATGATTTTGCTCCACAGTACCGCGTTCCCAACGTAAAGGTAAGTTGTATGTCCAGGGCTCCATGCATCATTGAGTATCCGTATGATAGAGTTGTCGTCTACAGACGCCTGAGATTTTACTACCGCTTCCTGGACACCTTTCTCTCGTTTTCTGAACATTATCTGGGGGGACCCTGAAGTCGATGTCTTCCAGATGACGTGTCGTCTGTGCCTGACAACGTTGTCGTCAATTTCTAACAATTCCGCTGGTCTGTCTCCTCCGGATACACCTGTTTCATCGGGTGCACTGTTGACATCGTCCTCCGCTGGGGTCCAGGTTTGAAAAAATCTTGCTAGAGATGTTGTGGGACTTTCTTCTCTTGGAGATATCGCGTGCACTGGGAGGTTACGCGATAACCAGTCCGCTATTACGTTCTCCCGTCCTGGGGTATGGATGACGTGGAAGGAGTACTGAGCTAAGTATTGCTTCCATCTCGCTACCCTAGCCGAAGATTCCTTGAGGGAGTCAACCCACTGTAGTGGTTTATGGTCAGACTTGACGATGAATGTTGTACCAAAAACGTAGGGCCTGAAGTGACCAACCGCCCAGACTACCGCCAGCAATTCCCTTTCCAGGGCACTGTACCTGGATTCCGCAGGGGTAAGTTTTCTGCTTCCAAAAGCCACAGGCTGATCAGCACCGTCTTTAGACTGTGAGAGTACCGCCCCTATAGCAAGGTCACTTGCGTCCGTTGTAATGGTGAACTGCTTACTAAAATCAGGGAAGGCTAGGAGAGGTGCAGCCTTTAGGTGGTCGATGCATTCCCGTATATCTGTTTCCATCTCATCTGTCACTTTAACCGTGCAGCCTTTACGAAGTAAAGCGTTTAGTCTCGTGAGCTTGTGTGCCATGGCTGGTACAAAGCGGCGGTAATAGTTCAGCACGCCCAATGTTCGTCTCACGCCTTTAAGATCTTTGGGGATGGTCATGTTCTGGATATCCGCTACTTTGTCTGGGTCTGGTCGTACCCCTTCGGCAGAGATTATATGCCCTAGGAACTTTAGAGATTTGTGTCCTAGGCGTAGCTTAGTGGGGGACAACTTCAGTCCAAACTCCCTGAGCCTCTGAAAGACGAGTTATATATGTTGCTCATGCTCCGATTCTGATGCGCTGAAGATCAAAAGGTCATCCATATATATTTGGACGAACTTTTCGCTAAGGCCACGTAAAAATTCGTCCATTAATCGCTGGAAAGAAATCGGTGCGTTTTTCAAGCCGAACGGGAGCCTTGTGAAGTGGAAGTGGTCTCTGTCAAACGAAAAAGCCGTTTTCACCGCATCGTTTGGGTGAAGCCGAATTTGGTGGTATCCACTCTTGAGATCTAGCGTGCTAAACAGCGTTGCACCGTGTAACCTATCTAGAATGTCCTCGAGGCGCGGGAGTGGGTACTTCTCATCCGCAGTGATCTCATTAAGTTTTCGAAAGTCTACCACCACACGAAACTTTCCACTCTCACCAGCTTTGGGTACAGCCCACAGGAGACTATTGTAGGGGGATTTACTCCTCACTATGACGCCATGTTCTAGCATTACGTCCAGCTCCTTGCGAATGATATCCTTCATGAGGTGGGGATATCGGCGCTCCTTTACTGCAATCACCTTCTCTACCTTCAGTGGAATCTCGTGTACCATTCGTCCTGTGGCACTAATTGGTTGTCCCTCTTTCCAGAAAATGTCGGCGAACTCGTCCTTCAACTTTTCCCATCGGCATGATCGTCGTTCGACTACTCCTAACTGTAGGTCGTTAAGGTTTCCCCTAGGCCACACGACATACCGACGTTGCCCGAGGCGCACTGTCCACCTTGCCCCATTGTGCTTTACGCTTCCACCTATTTTTGCCAGGAGATCTGATCCGAGGATGCCGTTTTGCCCTTCCGGTAACTTCCCCACAACATGCACCACCAGCTTTTCCTCCGGTTCTCCCAACTCTCCTAGAGTCCAGAGCACTTCTCCGTCGACCTCGCATAACCCTCCTAGCGTGCTTAGACGACACTGACACTTTTTTACGTCCGAATATGCAGGATGGAGGGTTTGTTTTTCCACTATGGTGCATGAGCTACCCGTATCCACCAGCCACCGGTATCCCCGCTCACTTATAATCAGCAACCTGCCCCCTCTCTGCCCTGTTTTGATATTGTTTACACTCTGGGGGTTGCCGCTCGCCAGGCACTGCTCTCATTGTCGATGGATTTCTCCTCCACGCGCCACCTCAGAGTGGCCCGAGACTCGTGCATTAGCCCGTCTCACCCACCTTGGCTCCGGATAATCACTGCCTTCGGAGTCTGATGCAGTTGTGACAGAACTGTTCCTTACCCTGCCTTCAAACGAGCGCCTCAGGGCCTGAGCATTTACTTCCATGGGTTCTCCACGGTCGATGCTGCGCCTTTTGATGTGAGGGCACTGCCTCGCAAGATGCCCTCCCGACCCGCATTCGAAGCACTTCGTTTTTTTGCAACGATCCGCTAGATGCTTGCTGCTCCCGCATTCATAACAACGTTTAGGCTCTTGCTTCCTAGGTCGTGGGTCTGGCCGTCGTCCACCTCTGTCCTGCCTGCTTGGTCGTTGCTCAGCTTTCATCCCATTCCTTTGTCCCGTCATGGGGCGTCCGAACCTCCTAGGCTTCACTATCCTCCAATCGTTATCAGAGTTATTGCCTTCTTCCTCCTCGACCCGTCCATCCTCATCCATGATGGTTTGTGCAACCTGTACAAAGGACTTGTTGCCATCACAGCTCCGGCTCGTTTCTTTTTTTAGTTGAACCTTGAGCACTGACTCCAGTAGATTCATTTGTAGGATCTTTTCCGCAGGCTGCAATTGTTCTCCCAGTTTATCGGCTATTTTGGCATACCACTCCAAAAGCCTAGCCGCGAAGTTCCCAGCGGATTGGTTAGGACGTTTTGATTCTCGGAACATCTGTAGAATATCTTCCTCAGCAGCCCGCCGGCCGCCTCCGTATACCTTCTTGAGGCGATCCTTTACTGTGTCCCATTCGGTATCTTCGTCGCTTTGAATTATATTAAGCACTCGGCGACTAATCCTGTTAATCAGTGATGCCTTGAGAGCCGGTACTTCCCACTCGTCTAGCAAACCTGCTTCCGCTTTAGCGTGTATCGCTGTGCTGATCCTTTCTCCAGCCTTAAGGAAATGCGCCAGGTCTCCAGTGTCTCCGGTGAACCTTTCTATTTCCGAAATGGCTTTCCGCTTATCATGCGCGTTGGACGTTCGTATCTTGATCCAGGTAAGGGTGACCGTCTGGTCAACCGGCGCCGCCGGCTGCGCGATCACTGGGTTATTGATCAGTTGGTCAGGCATACGCACTTCTAATAAACGATCCTGCAGGGTAAACTGCCGTTTGTACAGGGGCTTACTTTTCATAAACCGAACGCGAAAAACGGCAGATCGTTAAAGGCGTACGGAAGAACGGGTTTCGGCACCAGATAAGTGTCTGAGAGACTCGAGTAAGTTTTTAAAAAACACTAGAGGAAGTACACGAGGTCAATCACTCACGAGTTCAGACAAACAACTGACTTTATTCTTAAATAAGCAGCCCTTAAATACTAGTCTTAATCCTATTACACTGGGGCTGTTTATCCTCCTAACACACACATATATATATATATATATATATATATATATATATATATATATATATATATATATATATATATATATATATATATAGATAAATTTTAACGGGGGTCATTTTCGGTGTTTATTAGTTAGGATCGATAAAGATTTGAAGAAATTTTTCAAAAATTCCGTCATGAGTCCAACCTCAATAGCTACTTTCCTTCGGAGGAAAGTGCTAAAAAGGGATTTACAAGATGCATTTTCTGAGAAGCTCTTTTAGTTTCAACTGATTAGGAAACCTCTTCAGTCCAAAATAGCAAAATAGAACTGTATACTTTAATATACCGTAAAATCCAACCGTAAAAATATAAATATACCGTACAAACCTATACTGCTAGGATATTTTCATTTAACTGATAAAGAGTGTGGGGAGAGACATATATGCCTATACATTTACCTGATAAAGATTGTGGGGAGAGACATATATGCCTATACATTTACCTGATAAAGAGTGTGGGGAGAGACATATATGCCTATACATTTTCCTGATAAAGAGTGTGGGGAGAGACATATATGCCTATATATTTTTCTGTTCGCTCTCAGTCAAATATATAAGCAGCCTAAGTTTGCATCGATTTCACCTCACTTTACAAATGTGACCCCATTTTACGGCATATATTCTGTGGCTCGAAATTTCAACACTACTAATCATGAAGGGTTAATGAATATTAGAATACAGTTCAGCATTGGTTAGTAAATAGAGCACATTCCTTAGCAAGGGTACATTAAAATAAATAAATACGTTTCATTATTGCAACATTAAAAATTCTTCTTATACTTTTCTTGTCATTGTTAAAATACTTATATACTTTTCTGGTAGTACATTAAAGGTTTGAACATTAAAAATATGAACATTACGTCCATGATAGTGCTAATGGCCCAAAAATCGATGCGCCAATAAAAAATAAATAAAGAAAGAAAGAAATACGTCCATGAGAAAGTAGTGAGTAATGATAGTTAGTAAAAGGAAGTATTAGGTTCTGATCGTATTCTAGTGGCTAAAGCCTGGGATTCTCATGCGGGGTTCGAGTCGCGCCTGCAGTTGGGGTTTTCCTCATATCTGGGCCCATTGAGAAACCTTTTCGCTGCACCATGGATGTTTAGCCAGTAGACAGCCTTGCGCTAATCCTTCAGATATCGGTGTGCCTTTAAATAAACTATTAATTATCAATGATTTAAAATGGGGCGAAAAAGAAAAAAAAAAGTACGAAGATATTTCACATTTAACTAGAACTGCAAAATCTTGGCGAAGAATGTGCAATTGTCCCTATGTTAAGCCGGTTACAGCTAATGCTCGAGCATCTGCAGATGATTTAATTCAAATAAAAATATTGCATATGACCTACAATACACACGGATACATTCGCTCAAAGGAAAAGAAATCCGAAAACGTTTGTTCTTTAAACTACCTGACTGAATTATTTAGGAAATTAAATGCAAATGCAAATTGCAAAGAACTAAAGACTATTACGGTAACCAAAGTAAGCCTATGCAATGTTTAAAATAAGGAAGCATTTACAAATATCGTTGAGTAACTATGGTTAAGTTCACCAAAGCTTACGCGGAAAGTGTAATTTTACTTACTTATTCGTAAAGATACGTAATTTTAAAACAGTGGGATTATTTAATTCACAGAGAAATTAACCAATAGTAATAGTTTTATGTTTCAAATATTAAGTTCATTTAGGTTTCTCAGCTGGACTATTGTAGCCGGTGCACAATAATTTAAAAACAAAAAAGAATAAAACTTCTGAGACGCCGTTTTTCCCGATTGTGATAGTCCTATAGAAATTGACAAGTGATTTGCATTGGCCAAAACCTCCGAAATGAATCATCACCAACTCATCTTGTTTCTTAGCTATAATAAGGGACGAAATGCGCTAAAACATTATTCCCCAATGATTTTGATTGAAAGCGAAGCCAAATATTAATGGTTTATTTTGATATATTTGATGGTCTGAATGGAAATTACGGTGTCGTATATTCCACTTGGGGATATTGCCTGATATCGAGCTCCATCTAATGGCGAAGGGGGGGGGGGGGTATTATATCGAGTTTGGGGCTGAAATTTTATTTATAATATTCGAGGCTATCAATATCTCGCCTAGGGGGGGGGGAGCCTTCATGAAAAGACTCGCCCGATGATTCCTTGTGATTGATGATGGAAGAGAAAAGATGGACCGGTCTCTGCTCTTGTCTACATCCACTCTACTCGTCTCTCTTATCTACCACCGCTTTTATCATCACCAAGGGTTTGTTCTCATTTTTAGTTTAGTTTTTTTATTATTTTTTTTTTTTTAAAGGAAGGAAATCCAGTTAAACGATTTTTCTTTTTTAATGAAAAAATAATTTGACAGTACAAAAATAGCTGATGGACTACAAACAAACATAATGGAAAATATCCACACCAAAAAGTAAAAATGAGTTCATTTACTGTTTTCCGAATGAATGCAGCTACTTAGGTAGCATTCATAAATAATTTTATATAAATCTACTATATATTTGTCAAATACCACTCACCCACTCACTGACCTATCATCGCCCAGCCCAAACAGCTTGACAGAAAAATTTTGCATGGACAATCCCCTTAGAACGTAAACACTCGCTAAGAAAGGATTTTTTGATATTCGAATTTTTAAGTATTTTAGAGGGGTTTGAATTTTTATTTGGTTACAGAGCAAGCAAGCCAAGACAGCAAGCGTTGCTAGGACAACTGGTCAGCTGTTAGCGTACTGTATTTATTTTATAATATTATTTCTATATGAGCTACCCTTCAACTATGATGGCAGAACTTGAATTACTAGAAATAAACTGTGATTTTGTCCCTCATAGAGTTTACCCTGTTCGTGGTGATGGTCTATACGAGGTAATAATATTCCGAACCCTTAAACTCCTGGTAACCTATAGATAACGGGTTATCTCTAGGTTATCTGTTTCTTGATACTTCCGGAGCGCCCCAATGTCGAGAAACATTATACTTTGATTACTTATGAATTGACGAATAACTTATAGTATGACGGGAACCGTGCTATAATAAACTGCACAAATTTATATAGTTTCTTTTTTTTTTTTTTTTTTTTTTTTTTTTTTTTTTTTTTTTTTTTTTTCTTTTTTTTTTTATAATAAAGCGTTTCAAATAATACAGTACATTGGTTAATTGTGATAAATAAAGACATTTTTATGATTTCACATAATGAGATTACAGAAAAGAAAAAATAGTACATACTTAAATTATTAAAAGAAAAAAGAAAAAAAGATAAATAAAAGGGGAAAAAATAATAAAAATTAATAATAAGAATAATAATAATAAGAAAAAACAATAAATGAAATGATAAAATATAATTTAAATAGAAATTTAGATCTCTACAGCTCATGATAAATAAACTGGAGGATTACTGTCTAACTTGGAACCTGACTATCAATCTGAATAAATCCAAGATAATGATATTTCGGAATGGTGGGAGACCAGCCATGAACGAGGAGTGGAAGCTTGGTGGCCAACCGATAGAAGTGGTAAACGAATATAAGTATCTTGGAGTTATCCTCACCCCCAAGCTGTCAATGAGCTGCCATTTCGAGGAAAAGGTGCGGGTAGCAAAGTATGCACTTCATACTGTATGGAATCGCTTTATTATGAAGCATGAAGTCCCCGCTTCTGCTAAGTTTCAGGTCTTCGATGCAGTCACGCGAGCAACTCTGTGTTATGGTGCCCAAGTCTGGGGATGGAGGGAATTCGGGGCTGTTGAGGCTGTACAGAGGTCATTTGTGAAGCGGCTCTTCGGGTTGCCAACATACACTCCTAATTATGCAATATATCTAGAAACAGGTAGAAGATCTATTTTCCTGCACACATTAAAGCTACATCTAGAGTATATGCTCAGGTTGGTAACATTACCGAGACAAAGGCTGCCTGGTAGACTGTTCCGCGAGGTGATAGGGAAGAAGGCCTGGTTATACAAGGAATGGGAACAGCTATTCGCCAGAGCTGGAGAGAACATGGACAGCAGGACGAGCGGTGACCCTGTATTGATGAAGGAAGCAAGTTCCAGGTTATTGCTGTCACTCGCTAATCTGGAGCAGAGGCGATGGACAGAATCTTGTAAATATTCTCAGTATCATCTGCTTTATAAATCGTTAGTCCACACTGATGCAGCCGTTTCCTACATGTCAGATGACAGGTCTTTCTATGCAGTCCGTCTAATCATGAAGGCTAGGACAGAGATGCTGCATCTAAACAGTAGGCCATGGCGAACAGACGGGCGTGGTCACTGCTCCATGTGCAATCTCAAGGAGGAGGAAGACACTCTGCATTTTCTCGCGAGATGTCCGATAATGAAGGAATTCAGGAGGGCGCACTACGAAAAGGACCTACTCACCCTTGAAGAAGTCAAGCAGATTCTGAACGGAAACAACTGGGACACCTTATATAAATATTTAAAAAATATATGGAAATATCGACAGTTTTTAATTTTTCAATTTAATTATTGATTTATAAGTTGTTTATTTTATTTATTTATATATATATATATATATTCTCTCAGTCTATTTTATTATGACTGTATTTATTAATTATTATTTCAATTTATGTTTAATTATTTATTTTAATTTTTCTTTTTCTTCTTTTTTTTTTTTTTTTTTTCTTTTTTTTTTTTTGGGGTGAAATCAACCACATGGGTCATGGTCACTGTTAAAGGAGAAAGAAAAAAAAAAAAAAAAAAAACTTTATGGTTGGATTTTATTTTAATAGTATGAATTGAGTTTATTGAAATATGCGTTTATTATGGATTAAGAGAATTTAGAAAAAATAATAATTAGTATTTTATATTGACTAAGATTTCCACTCTCAGCTGATGCGAGGCAACCCCAGCTTCACAAGGCTACTCGTATACTTTGTTACAATTACATATGTTGTGGACAAGTCCGGAGAGGATCTATAGCCTCCTACATTAATAATTAAATTTGAAAATTTTTTCTTCTTTTATCCATAGCCATCTTAAGTGGTCCCCATAACTTGCAAAATGTATATTTTTATTTTATGAAATTAAGTTATGTATATAGGTATGCACTCTGGCTGATGGACAATGTCCAAGCCTAAGTAAATTGTTTTATTATTCTCTTTTTATATTTGTATATATATATATGTACGTATGAAATAATAAATTTACATTCATTCATTCATTCATTCATTCAATAGAAATTTAGAAGGAGCCAATCATAATTGACACTTCCTAGCTAAACGCTTTTATTTGTCCTTTAAGTGCGAAGTTGATCACGAGGCCAAGATCTCTTTTCGGGGTGGGATTGAGAGGAGAGGGATTGAGCTCTGGGATTGGGATGAGCAGATAGTTTGGAGTGAAAGGTTAGGAATCGGGATTTAGCTAGTTCATGGATGAAAGGGATATTGAGGCCATGATGAAGGGTTTTATTGGAAACGAAAAAAGGGCATTAACTATTTTGCGAATGACTTTGGATTGGAATGCCTGTATTCTCTGTATATTTGATCTTTTGGTTGTTCCCCACAGTTCCAGGCCGTATGTCCATAGGTCTGATGATGGTTTTGTATATAGTGAGTTTGTTCTGTATTGTGAGTTTTGATGAAGGTCCCAATAGTCGTCGAAGAAGACCGTATCTCCTGTTCAGTTCCTGTCTTTTCAATCGGGTGTGTGGGTTCCAAGTTAGTCTGCTCTCTAGTATTAATCCCAGGTAGCGCACTTCGTTGGATACAGGAAGTTCTTGACTGGATATGTGAACTGGTGGGCAAGTCCTTTTTTTGAGAGTGAATGTTATTTGGCTGCATTTCTCTGGATTCACCTTGATTTTCCACCTGTTGCACCAATCCTCAACAGAGTCTAGATGTTCCTGCAGGTGAAGGGAAGCAGCTTCGGGATCAGGGGAGGAGGAAAAAATGGCTGTATCATCAGCATTTGTCGTTAGATGAGTATTTGGGTGGGTAGGAACGTCAGCGGTGTACAGAAGGTAAAGGATAGGACCGAGAATACTTTCCTGTGGTACACCAGAGGAAATAGGACGGGAACTAGATAATGTGGAACCAGATCTTACTTGGAAGGAACGGCTTGATAGGTAGGACTGTAGGATTAGGAAGTATGTGTGGGGAAGAATACGCCGTACTTTGTATAATAACCCCGGGTGCCAAACACGATCGAACGCTTGGGCGACGTCGAGAAAGGCACTCGTACAAATTTATATAGTAGCGATAATTTTGATCGCTGATTTTGATGAAATCGGTCCATTATGAATGGGGGTTCACTCTAGAAGCAAATTATCAATTTTTCCTTAACAGTCATCATAACATTAGTTTAACTTCGAAGACTAGATGCCTAACCAATAAGCAGCAAACGCTAAAAAAAAAAAAAAAAAAAAAAAAAAAAAAAAAAAAAAAAAAACAAACAGATAGATTACTAGTTGGGGTTTACTTCGGAAAAAATTATTTAAACAACTTTCGCTTCAGTTAGCTGTTCATTCCAAGTATAACGTACCAAAACTATGCATGCTTTAAGTTTTTTTTTTTGTTTTTTTTCTGTTCAGATATTAACACGTTGATGGATTTTAAAATCGCAATTAACTGTATTATTATATTTCATTGAAATAACACGGGAAACATATCTAGAATAGAGCTTTCCTCAAGAATGAGCTGGGAGGAGGCGGAAGTAATTTCCCGTTGGCGTAGAGTAGGGGAA
Source organism: Gonocerus acuteangulatus (assembly GCA_946811695.1). Taxonomy (NCBI): domain Eukaryota; kingdom Metazoa; phylum Arthropoda; class Insecta; order Hemiptera; family Coreidae; genus Gonocerus; species Gonocerus acuteangulatus. The sequence continues at coordinate 34,729,302 of OX328123.1, forward strand.
GGTGTTGTACCTTTGACCACTTAGCAAAATTGATTTATTTTTAGCTCCAATATTCAGGCTAAATTAATTTATTTTATTTCATTGTAATTAGTATTCCATTGCTCATCATATTTTAATTTATCAAGGTCCTAGCTTTACATTTAATATTTTTTATTAATTTTTTAGAAAATAATCACACAGTGGTCAAAGGTACAACATGTAGTTGTACCATTGACCATGGGGTGTTGTACCTCTGGCCACGTAAAAACAACACAGGAGCGCAGAAAAAAATGTATTCAGTAATATTGTAAGTAATTGTAAGTTTAATAAATGCAGGACAAGGATGGAAGTATCCTAAAAAACTATTATTGATATTAGGTACGAAGACAAGGTATAGTTGGGATTCGGCTAGGAGAAAAACGTCAGACTTTCAGAAAGAAATCTGTATTTGGACGTTTCGGCTGCACATTGGCAGCCTTCTTCAGCTAAAAAAAATACAACTTATAAGTAAAAAAATAAATATACAACTTGTAAGTAAAAAACAGGCAGAAATGAGCGTAGTATATACATCAAGACAATAAATTTTAACCAATCTTATTTTTAAACAATGAAAATACGGTAGTTCGAAAGTAAACAGCATGTAGAAAGTAGTAAGTAAGCAGTACAACAAACTAATCAGTACAAAAAAGGAACATTTTTCACATAGTGAGAAAATACAATCTATTCTATAAGTGAATACAATTTATAAAAATTAATATATAGATACGTACCACTAGAGAATGCCTAGGGGGGAGGGAGGAAGACCTCAAGGACAACTTAGGTAACCATAGTGGAATGTATGAGGGACAGCAACTACACAGGGGGTTTTATAGTTTTGACTGGGGGAGGGGTCAGGAAGCGGTACAGTCGGTGAAGATGAAAGAAGTGCAATTGTGGGTTGTAAAAGCGGGTTTTAAAGGTGTTAAGAGTTTTGGGACACACAAGTAGAAAAATTTTCTGGAGCCTGGGAACAAAGATAAAAAGTCCGTCACGCAGGAGCTGCATAACTAAGCACCTTCCTCAGAATTTGGGTAGTGTAGACTGCTTTCCAGAACAATTTGCTTAAAATATCCTACATAAATAAAATAAAAACGTGAATAGTTCTCATTTTGTAATGAGTAACTGATCAATTATTAATTTGCATCCAGAGTTATGTTTACACATGGTACCTACTACACTACATAATAAATACAAAAATCCTCATATTATCGTATTTTGATCTAACGCAGGAACAGGATACAGTCACTCTAGTGGTAGAAAGCGCTCCTTGCGGCGGCTTTGTGAACCTACGTCTGCCGGCTTTTCTATTCAAATATATTACAAATTAAACCCCCGCTTTCCGATTGACCGATTCAGCTCATTTTTACAACACTTCTTTCTCATGAGTTAACCACGATGTATACCGCGTTTCGTTACAATACAGCAGAAATTACGACCGGTATGAGTATATTAGGAATTTGGGTCCGGAGTAAACCCCCCCTTCTAATGAACCGATTTAGTTTATTTTTACAACACATATTTACCTGTAGATTACCACTACGAATACCGAGTTTCGTCGAAATATACCAAAAGTCACGGCTGGTAGTGGCGAATTGGTTTTGTGGGTTCGGAGTAAACCCCCCCCCCCCCCCCCTCCTAATGAACCGATTTCGTTTATTTTTACAACACATATTTACCTGTGGATTAGCACTACGAATACCGAGTTTCGTCAAAATATACCTAAAATCACGGCTGGTAGTGGCGAATTGGTATTGTGGGTCCAGAGTAAACCCCCCCTCCTAATGAACCGATTCAGTTCATTTTTATATCTCACTTTTCTCTCTATATTACCACTATGAATGCCAAGTTTCGTTGAAATATAACAAATATTATGGCTGGCATAGTCAAATAAGTGTTTTGGGTTTGGGGTAAACCCCCCCTTCCGGTGGACCGACTTTGGTGGTTAACGAACTCGTTCAATCGTTTGCTAATTGAATGCTATATACCAAGTTTCGTGACGAAAAAACAAAAACTCTGGCCGCTATCGTGTTAACAGACACATATATATATATATATATATATATATATATATATATATATATATATATATATATGCATATATATATATATATATATATATATATATATATATATATAAATTTTAACGGGGGTCATTTTCGGTGTCTACTAGGTAGGATCGATAAAGATTTGAAGAAATTTTTCAAAAATTCCGTCATGAGTCCAACCTCAATAGCTACTTTCCTTCGGAGGAAAGTGCTAAAAGGAGGTCAGGAAAATTTATGGAAGACGGCGGAGTAGGCAGGGGAGATGTTTTGTTTGTCGGTTTTGTAATTAATGTTATTGGGGTTTAAGTTAATGTGGACGCATTCGGAAATCTGTCGTTTTTTGGTGTTTCGTTCTGTGGAAAGTATTTTTGTGACGTCAAAGTTGAAAGTGTGTTTTTTTGTTATGGCGTGTTTTGCGAGGGCGGATTTGTGGATTTCTTTGTTTTTTATTGTCCGTTTGTGTTGTGTTATGCGGGAGTGAATATAATTTTTGGTTTCACCTATGTATACTGCATTACAGGAGGGGGTTTGGCAGGGTATTTGGTAAACGCAGTGGGTGGTGCAGTCATAGGGAATGGGATCTTTGAGTTTGGTGTACAATGTAGTTAGTTTGTTAGTGGTTTTTAACCCAAAGTTTAGTGACGGGATGGCTTTTTTCAAAGTCTTTGTGAGTTTTTCAGTCAGTCCTGGTGTGTCTGGGGGGAGGAGTCAAGGGAGGTATTGGGGGAGGTGGCATTGAAGGATTGGGATTTTATTTGCTTTATAAGCCGGCTTATGAGGTTGGGGGGAATTGGTTTAGTGTTAATATTTCGGTAGCTCTTTTCAAGTTTTCATTGTCCTCTATCTCCATCTTCACTATTATTGATATTATGTTATGCTTAATATTCTGAAAAATCCAGTCCAATCGATGAACGTTTTAACTGTCAAGCAGATCCACTAGCAATAGTAGGTTATGGAAGTTTAGCCACAATGTATTCAACATCAATATCATACAAATTGTGATCTTTCCTCGTAAACGTGTCACTTATAGTTTGTTTTTTCAAATATTGGTTCTTAAACATTGGACATTTAATACCACAGGTCTCTGCGACCAAATATTTAATAGTTTTTTTTACTTTTATTTTTAACAAGTATAAAATTTCCTTTTTCCAAATCATGTTTTTCAAATTGTTGCTGGTCATCGACTTAACTCACGACATTTATCAGACAGATCAACGTCACTTTCTCCTGAAGAAATTTCGGTGTCAGTATCAGAATCTGAACTGTCATTAGAATAATTTTCTTTCTATTTACCACTTTTTTAGGAAGGGGTTTATTTGTATATGGTATCTTACGTTTAGGGTGGTGCTTTCGTTTTTTTTTCACCTTCAATTATTAGCTTTTCAGGAATATCTGTCAGGATACGAGGTTTCCCTTTAGGCCGACCCCTATTTGACATTTTCCTTGCATGTGCTTTTCGATGGGGTCTTACAACTTCAAGTGGAACGATAAGAGTTGATAGGTTCGAACTGCTACACTTGAGGATTGATAAAGTCAGTTTGAACTTATTTCATTTATTATTTTTAAATTCTTTGAACAATTGAAGCAACCAATAGTAATTACTTTTTAAAAATTTGTAGCAGAAGAACGTAAAAGTTGAATTATGAAAAAATTGCTCAGGTGTGTTGTACCTTTGACCTGGTCATAGGAACAACACCTAGTCGTGGTCAGAGGTACAACACCCTGGTCGTGCAAATTAAAAAGCATGCTACAAATTTTAGGGTTAAGATAAATCAATTTCAGGACCTACACCATGTTCCTTATTGTAATAGCTACTTTGTCAAATGACTTCCATCTAAAAAGACATAATACAAAAAATATTAGGAGGCAAAACGTCATCAAAAAATAACTTACATTTTTATTATAGAAATGGATAAGTATTTTTTGCAAGAATCCTCTTTGACTTGAATAATCCTAAGTAGGTTGCACAAGCCCTCTAGTGTAGGAGCTAAACATTTATTACACCAAAATTTATAAAATGTTGCTACATGCCGCCACAGCCTCAGTGGTCAAAGGTACAATATGGTCAGAGGTACAACACCTTCCCCTACTCTCAGATTCCTGTGTATTTTTGGAACCTAAAATCTCTCTTTTCTTTGAGATGTTATGGAATAATAATAATAATAATTTTATAATTCACGAAACATCAAAGCAAAACATTAACTGTTACAATTTCATTTCCAAATTACTCAATGGACAAGAGCAGATATGCGTTATAATTACGCATTTCCTGCTAGTCGGACTTGGTAAGCAAAACTTTTACTTTTCAGTTTACATGAATGTCATTAGTAAAAAAAAGAAAGAAAAAAAAAAACATTAGGTTAATCCGGCTTTTTGGAGAAGTCGAAAACATAATGTAACTTCTCCGGGACCATTTGGCCTATTACGAAACCGATCTATGTATGAATTAGTACATATACATACATATATATATATATATATATATATATATATATATATATATATATATATATATACTTATATATAAATTCAAATGCCAAATTTTGAAATATGTATGTTCTTTTATGTTTATTACGGTTTCCGGAAGTGTATACGCTTCTAGCAATAATGTAACTGAACTACGTAAACCACGGCACAGAATAATGTTTGTATTGTGTCTGTGGTAAATATGTGGCAATATTAGCAAACAGTCCTACTTCTAGAATACTATAATATGCTGTAAGGTTTATTCTGGTTAACCCTGAGTAGCAGCAGCCGAAGCAGTCAGCATGAAAAGCAGAAACAGCAGCATAAGCAGTATCTTTTATCCCGTTTGGAGTCATTAGTAACTCTATCGATCGTGTCAGCAAAAAAAACAAAAAAAAACAGGAGATACTGCATAAATATATATAGGTAAGAACTATGAAAGTAGCATGATTATAGAGCTTATTCAAAAAAGGAAAAAAAAAAAAAGATCATTTATTGAAATGAAAGTTAAAAAAGGAGCATTCTACTTCATTTTATTAACTACTTTCCACAAAAATAATTTTTATATTACCAAGTCACAATGCAGAAATTCAAAATTTCATCATAATTTTTTTATGTACAAGGTTTATTCGATTTTTTGGTTTCAAAGGAACAGAACCGTTATTAGAATTATTTATACGGTGAACCGTAAATTGAGTGTTGTGAAAAACGACATAAACTCACAGCTGCTTTCGTGGTAAAAGATACACGTAGGTATCTGAGTGTAAACAAAGGCATCCATATACATAGCTACGTATATATATATGTGTGTGTGTATATATATATATATATATATATATATATATATATACATGGATGTATATGTATGCGTGTGCCAAATAATCTCCACAATTATTACTATCGTCTCTGTGGATAAGTGACTGTTCGGAACTGCTACCTTCTGAAGAGGTGACCAAAAAAGCCGAGGCAGTGTCGTGTGTTCAATTCCCAGTCGCAGTCTGTTGAAGTGGCAATTTAATATAAAAACTCATGTGAGGTGTTGATATGTGCAGCTGTAGTCATAGTTTTGTCTACGGATATACGGATGAAGATGCTTGGTTGGTTTTATGTACGTAAAAGCTATTCCTTATTTAGTTATCTTCATTTGGTCTAATGTAATGGATTAATCCTTCACTTTTATTCAATATTATTATTTTACCTTAGGATTATTATTTTGTTATTTTAAATTAATGCAAGATAATAAAATGTACATTAAGTGAAACTTAATTACTACCCGGCCGTAATAGCCTTTACCGTAACTACATTGTTACTTTTTATACAAAAAGAAACAATGTGAGGTTATAAAAAAAGAATTTTGTGGGGAACCTTTATGGCTGCAAGTTGTTTATAACTTATTTTACTTTCAACGCTTTTAGAAGAAATAAAAGTCCAACTCGCAGGATCTGCATCATCTTAGCGCGGTTCCGTTCTTAATCCTAATGTCATTTGGAAAGGTTGAAATACAAACAGTTATAATTTTGGTTAGACCTTTCATGAAATAATTTATGACCACAAATAGGTCCGCCCAGACCCTCACCTCTACCTGACAGAAAAAGGGTCAGGCTGCACCCTTCATCCACTCCTAGAGATACTAATCTTACTCTTCAATGATTTGAAAAATATCAAAATGTTTACATTTTCATGTACTCTTCTACTATAGTACTAATTCTACAAATAATTCCAATTAAAAAAAAATAATTAAAAAGTGAGCTAAACAACTACAAATACCCGTTTAAAAAAACAAAAAAAAAACAAACGCATTTGAAGTTTTAAGCACTTATTTCTCCGATTGACATTGCCTAATCGAAAAGTGCTTCAGAATCTTTTTTGTAGAACATTTAGTAAGATTTTGAAGGGTTACCTTTTGCTTACCAAGATTCCCAACCGCTTTCGAGATATTAAGGAAAATATACGAAGTTCCCAAAACGTTTCATTTCTAAAAATAAAATATTTTATTCTAATCCTTCCTTAACTCCGAACGTAACCAAAATTTAAGCATCTTTGTTTTATGAATTTCAAGCATTCAGGAAATATTATAACTGAATCCGATGATTTTAAGTACCCAAACCATAAACGTGATTCAACAACTATTATGCCACTTTTCTCGAAAAAGGTTAATGCTATCGCCTTAAAAATGGTTCCATTCGTTTTTCTAGGCCAATAAACCTATAAAACGAGTACTTGCAAGAATATGAAGTAAGGGCAACTATTTTTTTCGCGCGAATTTCGCTCCAAAAACCACGTTCCGGTGGACGGATTCTGCTGGTTAACGAACTTAATCTTTCAAATTAGACGAAAGATTTATGTACCAAATTTCATCAAAATCGATCCATTTTTTAGGCGTCCTCATATATATGAGGTCTCTAGGCGTTCTGAAACGCAAAATTTTCTAGTCGGCACTTCCTGATTGCGTTATGAGGTCAACCTTATAAGCGGGGTTCCTCCCTATGGAGGGAGGGAGGAGCCGCGCTAATAAAATAGAAAGAAGAGGCATATATTTATGTATTTATATCGTAATCCTCGTGTAAGTATGACAATTCTAAAGCCATCTACAAAATCTAATACGGATAATTTAGCAATATAATTCTGAAGGTATATCTGAGAAGACGAGGTGTGTAATAACCCGAAGAAAGAAGTTGGTGATAAGTGAAGTGGTGTAAAGTTCTTGAATGGGGTCAGTGTCCCGTCGTAGAGGACAATAGACTGGTGTGTCAATTACTGAGGGAAAGAATGAAACATGCAGGGCTAACAAACGGTGTACAAGGGGGAGGGGAGGTTCTTCTTTCCTAACCTATATCCTTTCTCTCTGCCGATTCATCGGGGTAAAGTCATTGCTGAAACAAGTATAGTCTAATATGATAGGCCAGATTGACGCCTTGGTTTAATCCCAACGCGGTGCTAGGAATATTCTCTATTGTTATTTCGGTAATTAATAATGAAAATGATAGGTAAATGAATTCAGTAAGATTTTACCGAAATAAAAGTTTGACTAGTTGAAGAACATTTGTATCCCTATTCACATATGAAAAGCATAGAATTGGAATATTTGGGTTCAAGCCATTTCTGTCCTTATCATTTATCGATAAACTAATTCTAATTTTAAAACTGTAAACTCTGCAACTAGAATGACATTTCGAAAAAAATCGTGCAAAATCTAAGCGGAAATTAATCAACACTCTTCTATGACTGTTCTTTATTAATCTATATATATAAAAATCACGTGTCTGTTTTTCTGTTTTTCTGTTTGTTTGTTCCTTATACAAATCCACATCGTTTGACTGATATTGACCAAACTTCGCACATAGATACGTCTTGATCCGGGAAATCTCGTAGGCTAGCTAAAAATCTTCTAGTATTCATAGTTTGGAAGTAACGAGTTCGAAACTGTCATATACAGAAGAGTTTATAGTCAGAAATCGGCATTTTCTTTCCAGTGTTCTTCCAGTGTTGCCCCCCCCCTCCTTCTAAGAAGAAGTGCAATAAAAAAACCTTTGTTTGTTTATCTAAATAGTAGGTTTATATTCTCAGAGTTTGGACAAATATCATATAAGATATCATATAATAAAATATCATATTTTTTAAGATTAATTTCCTTTATATCAGATCAGTTTTCTTCATATCAAATCAATTTTCATTTGATTGCCTAGGGCAACACTGCTCTAACCAGAATATAGACTAATATCGTATAAATAAGTATATCATAAAAATGTTCTGTGTTTATCTAATCATAATTTGGACTAATATAATACAATTAAGTGGTCATGTTTCTATTCAGAACTATAATAATTTCAAAACTTTTGTTGAGAGGTAGTTTTTTCTCTTTAGTAAAGGAAGGTTGCAATGTCGGTTATAGTATTCGGTTGAATAATCTCTCACTCGCTTTTCTGTTAAATGAATATGTTTGTACTGGTATTTGATGGAGAGGGTTTTAGTATGTGGAAAAACACTTAACTTTTTTTTTTTAAACTGATGAGGTGTGTAAATGTCATTGAAAAGGCAAAGGAGACCAAAGTTGGTGAAGATTGGGATCAGCAAGATCAAATAAACAGTTTGAATTTCTTTGTGATTTGACAACAGCCTAAGACATAATTCAGAAATTTGATAGATTATACCTAAAGGAATCAACAGCATTGTAAATTGTACATAGAAACTTCAGATTATGTTAAAAAAATAAAATTCAAACAACTGAAATGAAACAATCAGTTTATCTGGACATGTTATAAATTTATAAAACTTGTATTGTAAAATGGACCGTGTCCCTTTGGAAAACAATAAGAACCAGGCTAAAAGTATTTTGGAATTGTTTACAATGATGTGGACCTTTTTTTAACTAGGAGTCTCAAAGGTGAAAAATATTTTGTTTCATTTATAGATGATTATAGTAAGATTGCCCTCATGTTAATTTCTTCATAATTGTTCAGTATTGTTTATTGTTATTTAAGTGTTTAGTGATGAATTCCCTTTGTCGCGGTCTCACTGATGTATAAATACATAAATAGTAAGATTGCTAGGATTTAAACTATTAAACCTAAAACAGAAGTTTTTCATTCCTTTGTTCAATAAGTAAATGAGGTTGAAAACTTAGGAAATTGGTATTATGAGGTGTGACATTGGTAAGGAATATTAAATAGTAAGAATTATGACTACCAAAAAAAAGGGTATCAAAATTAATCCCTGCCCCATGAATTCATGAGTTAAACGGTGTGATTTACTAGAACAATTATGAATATATCTCATTGCTTACTGGCAGAAGATATTGTAGAAAAAAATGTTGGCCAGAAATGGTATGTTCAGCAACTTATTTGAAAAATCCCTCTTTAGCTAACACCATTGACAATAAAATACCCTATGAAATCTGTTTTGGAAAGAAACCAGATGCTTCTAACTTTAATTTATATGGTAGTAAAAATTTTGTTAGGAAACCAGAACAAATAATAACTTCTAAATGGGATAAAAAGGTGAATATGTGCATTTTAATCGAGTATAGTGAAGTGGGATATAAAGTACTTTTGAATAATAAAATCATTGTCGCTAGGCATGTTGATGTTATCCAAGAAAACATAAGCTGTATTGGATTGGCTGAGGGGAATCTGATAAAGTTCAAGCGATTGTGATTTTTGGGATAGAGAAATAGATAGTTTGAAACAAAATAATGGTTGAGATTTTGTTGAAATAAGGAAGTTGAAGATATCAAATGGGTCTAAATGTTGAACAGATGGATGTAGAGACTATATTCTTAAATGATCATTTAGAAGGAAAATCCACCACTGGTTTTCTTATTAGGTTATTTGGTAATGTATTATACTGGAAATCGAGAAAGAAAAAAGATGGTACAGAAGAGTCTCCATATGCAGAATATGTAGCTTTAAGTGAAGTTTAAAGTTCCAAAAAGATATAACTTTTTGTTTTAAACATAAAGATTTTTTTAAACATTAAAAACTCCTTTGTGAACAATGTCATTTTGTAAAGGACTTAAATTTATGAACTTGAAATTAATTCTCTCACATACATATGCAAATATTATTAAAATATTATATTAAATGTTGTTATATTTAACTTATTGTTTTATTCGCATATAGATAGATGTACATAATAAATTATATAAATGAATTAATTTTCACCACATTTTGAAACAATATTTTATTATTATAAGAGCTGTATGGTTTAGCAACCCTATTAATTTGGGCAGCCTCACTTTAAATTTTTTTTTAATAAAGTTATTCTTCTTATAATATTTCTTTTACATGCTATTTTTTTGCAGATAAATTAATGTATTAAAATATTATTTTTATAAGAAGAGGAAGTCACGTGAATTGTGGTGTTCTAATAAATGAATAAGTAATTAAATTTTCCATGCAATTTTTTATTAATTTAATATCCATAATAATTTAATCATTATATTCTGCCATATGCTTCCTTTTGTCTGGGATAGTTATATCCTCTGACTGTCACCATTTAGTCGGATAGCTGGTAACGCACATTTCATGAAGTGTTTTATGCACCTTGGAATTTTGGTGTATTGCATGTCGTAATTTCGTTTTTGTTTTTTTTTTGTTTGGTGGGATGAGCACCAATCATCTGGACAGAACAGTTGTGGCTGTTCTAGAAATAAAGCAACTTGCCTTAATTATACATTAAAGATTATTGGCTTCTGAATAAAATACCATTTTAGTGACATATTTTTTTAACACCTTTCCCCTATGTGCAGTACCTGGTGTTTCAAGGTATGCCCAGCAACCACATACTTAACTTTTTATCTACACTAGAGACCCACTATAGCACAATTTCAAGGCACATAAAACACTTGAAAAGTGTGTTACCAGCTCTTGGACTACATGTTTAAATACGGTTGCAATTCTGGTAAAAATATTGTTGCTCGCCAAGTCAATGTCGTTATTGAAATTCCCAAATACCTTTAATTCATTGTTGTCCATAACTGCAAGAAAAATATCTTAAATTTGTTTTTATTCTTAGAGGCCCCTATTTCCTATGATAGAAGGACTATCCTTATAGAAGAGCCCATGAACCATAAAATTTGAAACAGAAGCTTTAATAGAAAGGACTATCAACAAACTATGTTTTTAAAACTTTCCTTTTGGCATAAATAACATACACCCTGCACGACTTACCTACTTTTTCATTCATAAAAAAAACTCAGTTACGGATTATTACATGAACAGGTAAACAATATAACATATTAATATTATATTTGCGCAAGGTTGAGGTTTTAGCTTTAGATGCGAAGCCCTTAAAATAAATAAATATTATATTTAAAAAAAAAATCAATGAAAATAAAGAATATAGTTTCAGTTGTAGGTTATTACAACTTATAACTAATCATAACCTTAATTAAATGCCTCATTTGTATTGCTATTTTTTATGAATATTTATTTATGAACCACATATTTTTTTTTCTTTAAAAAAATTAAACACAGGGAGTTTGGTTTGGATTTTCTTTAAAACGGTATTGCAATTAAATTATTTGGAATCATTTAATTGTAATACCATTTTAAAAGTAAGGGTACTTTTTAAAATAAGGGTACTTTTTAAAAAATAAGGATTAATTTATTTTCCACCCCACTTTCTCTTAAAAAAATGGAAAATAAATTTTTCAGCCGAGCTCTCAATTTATTATCTTATATTCTCATAATTTGGACAAATATAATATAATCATTCATTTTTTTAAATATATAATATAAAGTAGGCGTACCATGGAAGCTGGGCTACAACTATTTAATATGAAGCATGTGTAGCATGGTAAGCCCGGCTACAGATATTTAATATAAAGTAGGTGTAGCATTGCACACCGGGTAACAGCTAGTGCTCTATAAAATACGCAATTCTTTCTAATGATGCGTGTATTTTTTACCGACATATTCATTTTACTCCTAAAAGAAATTAAAACAAACAACATCCAATACAAAACTCAAGTAGTCAGACAAAAAGCCGTGGAAAAAATTAAACCAACACTTTCGAATTTCAAACTCTCTCGTTTTTCTATCGAAAATTACATGTCAAGGGTTTTTTTTTTTTTTTTTTTTTTTAGTTTAAAACACTCTTAGGGTTTATTTCGCAAAAGGGGTGCCAGTGATTTTGTCTAATTATTTATCTGTTATATATTATAGGAAATTCATTTCAGAAAACGTTTTCATTTTTATAATTTACCTAAAAACATCAACATACTGATGAAAAAATATGTATATTCTTTGAACGAAAATCGACGATGTTTTCTAAAATCTTCCCTAACAAGCCCTTCTCGTAACTCCTTTTAAATGGAACTATAACAAAATTATGAATTTTTAAGGTTACCACAACATATGCAAACATATTTATTCATTTAAGAGCATTGCAAATAAGGCGAATGGTCAATAAAAATATATTTTATTGATTCAAACTTATCTAATTTAATTAAAATAATCACATTTACTTATAAAATCACTGGCACCCCTTCTTCTAAATAGACCCAACTTTTGAATAGTTAACTCTCGCTTATTATGATGTCCAAAATGTATTCAAGATATTTAAGATAATATAAGAAAATTTCAAAACAGGTTAAGTCTATTAAAGAGTATTTTTCTTCTGTAAAAATTTCTCAACTCCAAACATAACCAAAATTTTTATAACTTACCCATTTTGGATTTACCAGAAAAAAAATTAGCTAACAAAACTGTCTGTACCATTTTCGATTCATCGCGTTAAAAATCCTATACAAATATACATATATAAATATTTTTAAATCATTAATTTGTATCGCTCCTTGTCTGATGTTACAAACATGTTCAGAATACAACTTCACCGTTAGTTTCGGACAGAGTTGGGCAAACGTTAGCGCGCGCTAAAAGCTGATACCTCTCCGTTAATTTAGCGAAACTGTAGAAAGCCAGCACTAATAATTAGCGGCGGCAGTTCGCTAACCGCTAATCTATTTATGAAATATCGTAATTGCTAATAGCTTAAGCTATAGTTACAAGTTCTAACTATAGCTTAAGGTATTAGCAATTACGATATTTCATAAATAGATTAGCGGTTAGCGCACTGCCGCCGCTAACCGCTAATTATTAGCGTTGGCTTTCTACAGTTTCGCTAAATTAGCGGAGAGGTATCAGCTTTTAGCGCGCGCTAACGTTTGCCCAACTCTGGTTTCGGAAAGCACAAAAAGTATAGAAAGCAAACCTAAATTCCATAAAAAGTGTTGTGTTGGCAGACAAAGTGTTAAGATTATTTGAGTTTTTATTTTATTTCGCACACACAAATAGTTCTATTTGTCGTAATTTTGTAGAAATGGCCTGGAATCGCGAGGTTCGTGTTACCTGTCATATGTATAAAAACATCAACATTATCTTTAACATAAATATTGTGAGGACCTTTTAAATATCATCTAGGGAATAAGTGATTAATGCGAGATACATTTTTACAGGATAAATCCGTCATCAGATCCCGGAGACGATAAGGAAACGAACCATGTCCTGTTGATAAGAGATTCGAACAATAGTCTTGTTCATCGATTCCAGACATAAAGCCTCAGAGGTTTAGTCCTGACAAATAGCCGGTCTTGTGATATTTCTATAATTCTCTGAGGAAACTAGAACAGCTGAAGCCTAATTGTTGAAGCGAGTAGCGAAAGATAAAAAAGCTTTAATATACCTCAGAGCTGGATCCATTTAATAGCCCCGAGGTAGAAGTGTAGAGAGTAAAATCCAGAATCTGTCAGGGTGTAACAGACTCCCCGAGGTTTTTCTACCGAGAGGGCTGTGTCTGACGGCACCGCGTTACCAACTTCCGTATAAGCCTCAGCATTTACATTTATTCTGCATGGAAGGATACGAGCAACTACCTACGCGCCAGTAAATAACTTTTTTCTCCGAGCTTTTAATTTTTACTTTCTATAAATTCAGGAAGAACGAAAATATATGCTTTATAACCCAAATAAGTTTATATATTTTATTATTTTTATTTTAGTTCACGAAAAGTATTATGGATTTTTGTTCCGCATGCTAGATTAAAAACTTTACTTATGGAAATCTTTTAGGGCATGCAACAATTTCCGGCCTTTCTCAGATATGTGGGGAAAAAATGTCCATTAATTTTCACATTCCTTTTTCTTTCACCTTTATTAGTGACTATTCATATCTTGAATATTCCTTTCTTGTGAGAAATTATTCTTTCATTAGAAGAGAGTGGCGATAATTTTTCGAGTTCAATTATTTTAAAGATTACAACTACTTATTTTTGAGAAATTGAAAATCACCAAGAAATCAGGTGGAAAATCAGGTATTTGACTAGTGAAACTTTTTTTATCATCTTCTGCAGGCGGTTAGGTATGTATGTCGTCAGATAATCCTGGTTGAAATCGCTCTCTCAAAAATCGCAGAATACCCGTATTTGTAGTAAATTTAATAAGCTTTTGAAAGTATGCTTTACATTTGTAAAACCACCTGCTAATGGGAATGAAGAAGTAGTCTGAGCAACGGGCTCTTTCCGAGAAACCTGTGCGTAAATGGATTAATTTCCGTTTAGGTTATCTACTGTCAGTTTCCTCTTGTATCGCCTAAGAACTTGCTTCTCTTTCAAATTTCATTTTACTTTTAATATATGTTTTTATATATTTTTTACGAAATATTAAGACAAAACATTAAATGTTTCTCAATCAAGTGACACTAGGTATAAGTACGGAAACGCGCTAAGATGACGCACGTTAAACGAGCATAACGTTTATTATAAGCTAAGAAGGTATCAACTTTTTCTTTTATCTAATATAAATTGGCACCGCTTTTTATTTGATTTAATTTGAAACTGGTGAGTCTTTCATTATTGTATTATTTACTAATTACTTCACTTGTACATTATCCGTCATTATCAATATCCGTTATTATCAATCAGCATTGAAGGAGTGTCGGGTAAAAAAAAATTAACTTGATACAAAGAATGATCGTTTCTATAATAAAAGATAAATCACTTTGTGAAAGAAAAACAATAATTAACTTCTTTGGAAATAAATAAACAGTACACTGCCAGAAGATAATTTTTTTTTTTTTTTTTTCTAACTTTTTCACCATTAGGTGATAAAACTATAGCTTTTTCCGGAATCAATTATGAATAAATTCTTTTTGATTATGCTTTATAAGTCGTTGTCTACCAATCATTGTGTGAGTCCATTGTTCTGTATGTTCTGTTCCATTAACCTAACAGAAATAGAGTATCTTTTTGTTGGAACAATTAACAAAAAATCAATTACACTAACAGACGAATGTAGTGGCTACCATCGGAAAGTAAGTCGGTCAAATTGTAGGGAAATTTAAAATTTGTCCAGAGTCTACACTCTGTCAGTATGTGCTTTATGCATAAGACTGTATTGCAGTACATACATGTAGGTACTTGAATTAATAATAATCTTTGTCCAGAGGATAAAATAATAATTTAATAAAGGTTATATTTGTGGTTCTACAACATTTAACAATCTTTGATAGCGTAGACACTCTTTCAAAAATACAGAATTACATTCACTGACGTTTCTTAAAAAATAATTTCACGTATCGTGTTTTTTTTTTTTTTTGTTTTTTTGGCGCATCGACATCTAGGCCATTAGCGCCGTCGTATCGTGTTGTTCCTTGAAATCTGAAAATCATATGAAAATGGCGGAACTGTTTCCCTAAAATTTTCGCGCGTGCGGAATTGAACTTTTCCTTCTATCCCAAGAGGCCTGCATATCATTTACAATTGACGCTTTTTTTTTTTTTTTTTTTTTTTTTTTTTGACAATTTGATTTTAAATATTTTTCGCCAGATTAGTCAACCATTGAATAAAGACATCATAATTTTAAAGAGCTCAATAAAAATCTACAATTTACTGAAAATAGATTACGTTTTATTATTTATTAGGTCAATTAGAGAATAAGAGGAAAATGGCGTAATTGGTTCTCCTTTAGAATTAACAATCTTAAGCATTAGAGAAAATAACGTCTAAAAGCTTTAATGTAAAGAGGACAATTTCATAGCCCAGAAGATTCATTTATTTCTTAATTTCAATTTTGCAATGAATGAATAAGGAATTCAGGCTAATGAAACATAATTGCTTTAGAAAACCAAGACAATTTCTGAAGCAATTCTACATCGTGGTATTTGAGAATTCCCGCCCTACTGTAAGAGTTTCTCAGCTGATTGAAAGACAACAGAAGCCGCAATACAGGGAACGCGCCAAAAGCCACGTGGAGACAATGGAAGGATTTCCCGCGCAAAGCAATCTCACGGGAAATAAATCCTGCTGATCCCTGGTCCAATCTGCTTAAGCCTTCCTCTATGTTTCTCTAGCCTCCATCTGGGAGATGCAGCCAGTCACACCGCCACACAAGTCATCATAGAGATTATAATATCATACAGGAGTATCTAACCACATACCATTTTAGCAAATGAGATTTTATAAATAATCCTTTAGCGTAAATGGATTTACATCGGCATGGGCGTATAATAGAGGGGGGGGGGATTTTTATATAATCGGTGAAAATGTGTCATAAATACCTTAAAAATAAATTAAATAAGATCACTTAGTTTAGATTTTTTTTTTTTTTTTTTGGGTGTAATAGCGTTTTTGTTGGGTAACTATTCCATGTTCTAGACTGTTAGTATTCCATACGACCCAAATGCTCCCAGCCCCCGAAATTATTTCCTATATACACCCCTGTTCATCAGAATCAAAATCAAGTTCGTAGCATAGTCTACAAAAAGGAATTAAAGGGCTTTTACGGCCCTCCCTAGGGCTCTCTTTTTTTAGCCCTTACAACTTAAAAAAGTAAATTGTAGGAGATCATGAACTGAAACCGTGTCTTCACTTTCTCATGAGCTCATTCTCAGACGTAACTCTGAAGAGGCCAGCAGTATGACAGGTGAAACGTTGGTGAAGGCACGGTCAAAACCCGAAGTCCATCATATTTGTAATGACTCGGACCGTGGAAGCCTACGAGTTAAATTGAAAATATCTAATTCAAAATATTTAACATTTTAATTTCAACGTCCATTACAATTAATTCAGAATTTTAGTACGGGTTATCTATAGGTCACCGCCCTGTTCTGGCTAGAAAAGGCATCAGCAATATTCTGGCTAGGATATTGCTGATGCCTTGTCTTTTTTTCCAAAGAAAAGCCACCCCCCCCCGGTGGGAATAGAACGCACGAACCTTGGCACGGAGTGTTCCTAACGGCGCCTAAAAACTCATGGCCACCGTGCCATCGAAATAATAAATATACTAAACTGAATAATAATAATCCTTTCGCAACATAATTTGAGGTAGAAATCTTGACCGAGATTTCGCCGTAATTCCTAAATGAAATAAACCCATTGTGAAAACATTCTCTTCTCATAGCAATATATTATGACTAGAGTAAACAACGAGATTTAGAAATACTAATTTGAATGCTTGAGAGAGAAACTGGTGTTTCTCAGAATCTCTGACGAGCTGTCTGCTTGTTTGAAACAGCTACTAACAGGAGCTTCATGGATCCCTTAACGCTTGCCAGAAAGTTCACTCCGCATAATTCAAAAGGTTAAGCAGCAGCTGGAACAGGATAATGTTTATAAATAATTATACACTAACAAAGGGAAGGTGTAGAGAGAGAACACAACATTGTGGTTGGTTTTGTGTGGAGGGCTAATCCCAAAGAGGAGGGAAGAACCCGCTGCTTGGGCTGGTATCGCTTTTCGGTGGATAATGGACCGCTATGCAATTTAACATTGCTTCGAAACAGTCTCTTTTATCCTTACTATTGTGTTGTCGTCATATGAACTCCACTAAATACGCTAGGAAATCGTGTAGCAACAGAGAAAGCAACCAACCAAACAAACACCAATCCCGTAAAAAACACCAATGTACAAATGAATTCCTTTCTAATTAGAAAGGGAACAAGACGGTTACTATAAACACAATGGCCAATGGAATTGCTCATAGGAATAGACCAATAGAAATGCGTTATCTATGATCCAGATCTCTGAACGAGACCCACATCTTTAACCTGCGTTCAAGCTAGTACGTAAGTACCGACCATTTACTGTGGTTGAAATGCATTAAAAAAAAAAGAAAAGAGATCATTTCTCTAAATCATGTCCAATATATGTTAAGGAGGTGGAAATAGCTGTGTACTCTCTCAGTTATCTTAAAGCCCCCAAAAAAACTGGCAGTAGATAAAATATCCTCTTATGCTCAAAAAGCTAAGGATAATGACAATATAGAAACTTTAGAGAACCTTTGCGAATATATGCAATAAACAGGACAAAAACTCTATCCTTACTTCGAGATGAAAATTCTGGAAAACCATTTGATAATTCTGATGCACCTTCAATAAGAGAGAAGAAAAATCCTTTATAGAAACCTCAAAAAAAAAAAAAATGACAAAAAATCCAACAACGAAAATTTAATACGAATATGCTAAAATCCTGGAAGATGCTGGAATTAGAAGATTCCATCCTATGCAGCGAGATCAAATGGAACAAGAGATATTTTCAGGTGGTACTATGTAATGTCTAACCTTCCCTATCAAGTATTCTTTCTGGAATACTTGCGGATCCGAACGTTGCTATGAACAGTGGGGATATATCCAGTTTTTGTTCCACTCTAATTCTTCTAATACTGGTGACAAACAGGCCGTGAAGTTCCAGGAGAATATCCTTTTTCGATACCTTGGCAATGTCTTGACAATCAAAAAAAATCCTTTGGACTGATTAAGTGCACGATATGATATTTCGGCTATTTTATTAGTTCCGAAGTATATTTGTTCTAATAATTTTGAGCATGTGAGTTAATTGTTTGAAGATAACGTTAGTAGGTATGACTACGACATTTAACGGGTAGCGGTCAGCAAACAGACAGAAAGCCTCTAGCTGGTAGAAGTCAAACATTCACCAGATAGCTTTCAGCACAAAGACACAAAGCCTAGTCAAGATAGAACACCCTCACTATACGGAGTCTAAACTAGATCTCGGGGCTGCTTATAATATATGTCAAACCCAGAAATATTTAAGGAATAAGATAGGGAAAAAAGTTGAGATAAACAAAAAAGTAAAACAAAACTGTAGAAGGAGCTACACATTATATATAAGCCTACTTGAAAAGAAGAGCGAACTTTTAAAGCTCTGCTTTATATTTCACAAGTTTTAAACTTCCACAAGGATATAGATTCAAATGGCTCCCAAGAGCTGGGGATGAAGCTTCTTAAAAAGCTGAAAAATAGCAAGAAAAAGCCTCTAACTACTTCTTCAAAGTCATTTAGGTTTTGCTTCTTTGTATATACATTACAGTTTCTCTCTTTCTACTTGGAGGCTGTCCTCCTTCAGTCATGGCACATGCCATATAGCCCGGTCAAACGGTGGTTTTGGTGATTTTAGCCAATCAATAGTATTAGCCAATCAATAGTATTAGCCAATCAATTGTTTTGATTGGCTAATTCTATGTTTTTGGGGGCGCTGAACACGAATCTGAAGTTTTCCACCAAAAATATGGTTTGCAAATGTGAGAAATCATCAAAAAATCATTCTAACTCGCAAAGCAAGCAATTTACGCAAAAATTGATTCTATAGTAAAATAAAGAGGATAAGATTACCTACAATTCATGTTTCTAAAACATTTTTCGTACATCGCACGGTTTACACGCAAAAGAAATTTGGGAAAAATCAATAATTGTTGTAAAAAGCAAAAAATAGTGAATGAATCAAAGCAAATTTCCCTTTTAGTGAAAGAATTCATCTGCAGTGCGATGTACGAAAAAATTAGCTTTGTTCATTATCTGACGCGTTTATTTCTTAGTGAGATGGAAAATTCCCTCACTGGGATTCAGGATTAGTTATATTGAAGTAAGTGGCTAAATTATTAAATTATTTATGTCTTCAAAGTACACTTAGGTCTGGCACGAGACGAAGTTTGTTCAAGTAATAGAAGGTCAACTTTAACGGTGTCGAAGGGGGGGGGGGGTTGATTATTGGCCGAAGGAAAATTCAAGTTGTGTCTTTGACATTGAACGAGTGTTTCACATGGAACAACACACAAAAAGGCGTCTAATTAACGGGCGTAAGATCTTGATCATGGGTGGCCAAATCGCACTAATCTCTCTCTCTCTCTCTCTCTCTCTCTCTCTCTCTCTCTCTCTCTCTCTCTCTCTCTCTCTCTCTCTCTCCTCTCTCTCTCTCTCTCTCTCTCTCTCTCTCTCTCTTTCTCTCTCTCTCTCTCTCTCTCTCTCTCTTTTTTTTTTTTTTTTTTTTTTTTCCTTCTTTTTTTTCCCCCGCTGTACCTTAGGGTAATCCCCATACCAGCGGTACAACCAATTTGTAAACTTTAAATTTTGAATCCGCGACTCATTAGTTCTAAGGGGACCCGGTCATCGCCTCTGCGACTCACTCGTGTCTACCGAGGCTAGGAACCTGGGTCCAAGTACGTTCCACACGTTCTCACATAAAATGTCAGGAAAGTGCAGATTCGTCATATCTTGATTTAGTTTTTTATTTCACTCATCGGCAAAAAGAAATAAGGGGATCCCGCAATTGAGACGCCACCGCCTCTCTCTCTCAGAGGGTCTCCAATAATATCTATCCTAACCTATCCTAATATAATTCTAGATGATTCTTTACATTATTTACAAAACATTATACTATGAACAAACTATGTACATATTACTGCTAGACATCATAATCTATATATATTAATAATAATATTCCAATATTTTTGATGGCATATAATTAGCTATACATACTTGCATTCACAATTTAACACAGACACACACATACACCTACAAAACACACATACACACATAAATACAACTGCACACATATATTTTACACACTTATTAATTACTAGTTAATATAAAACTAATCTTAATGAGTTATTATTACTAAACTAATCTAAAAAATACCTTTGCTCCTAAGAGTCTTTCGTTGATAGCACTTCTTTTGCAAAATTGCTAAACGTCTTAAAAATGTTTTCGTCCTTCATTATATCACTTAACTTCTCCGGCGGCCACTCTAACAAGGAATATTCTCCTGCTAGCTTGAGTCTTTGCCTTGTGTATAGAGGGCAGTGTAGAATGATGTGTCTTGCATCTTCCTCTTGGCCACACTTACAGCGAGGATCTTCTCTTCTCTTGAAGAAATGCAGCTTAGAGTTGATGTTCCCGTGGCCTGTCATCAACTGTGTTGTCCAGAAATCCGGTGTCATCCACTCTGCTTCCAAGCGTTTCTCGTACGTCTGGAAAAAATTCGTAAGTAATCCTTCCTTTTGTGCTGGCAGTCCCACGTTTTTGCCATTCGTCTATTGCTGCATTCTTGACTACCTCCAGCAGCTCGGGGCTGTAGGTCGTAGTAGTGAAGATCCTATTGCCGATTTTTGCTGGAAGTCCTCTTTGCAGGTTATACTTCGCTATTCTCAGCTGTATTTCCAGATCGATAGGAAGATAACCTGCTATTACTTGTAGTGCGTCTGTGGACACCGTGCGGTACGCCCTCGTCACAAGTAGAAGAGCTCTTCTTTGGGACCTGAAGCAGGATATTTTTCTCTTTCTTCGACAAGTTAGTGCACCACGCAGGTGCTGCATACGTGACGAGAGGAAGAAAAACTGCTTTATATAGAATCTGCCTATTACTAAAGCTGAAGCCCCAAGTATTACCGGCTAGTCGTCTAAGGCTTGAAAATCTGTAGCAGACTTTACTCTGGACTCGTTTGATATGCTCGATGAATGTTAGACGCTCGCCTATAGTAATGCCAAGATATTCAACACTTAGGGAGGGTTTAATCAACTTTTCACAGATGGTGATTCTGGGAGGGGAATTCAAATTTAGTTTTCCTTTCAGGAAGAGAGCATTGGGTTTTCGACGCATTTATTTTGCAGATTATTGCATGCACTCCATGTAGTGACGATGCGCGTTGCCAGAGCAGCTCGATCCTCTATTTCCTTCCTAGATCTGGCTTCGATGATAACAGCCACGTCATCAACGTAAGCCAACGGGTGGAGTCCTTCATTATGCAGGTTTTCTAGCAATGGATTCATTACAATTTTCCAAAGTGACGGCCCTAGCACTGACCCTTGAGGACATCCCTTTGTAACTTCCTTTTCCAGACTACCGTTAGAAGGGGGGACAATTACTCTCCTATCCTTCAAGTAGTCTGCCAGAAGCTTGTATATGTTTTTAGGGCATTGTATCTTCCTAATATTCGACAGTACGGAAGGCCACCAGACATTGTCAAAGGCTCCAGCGACGTCGTAGAATACTGCGTAGACATACTTCGCCTGTGAAATTCTGGCAATGTCACTTAGCTCCCGTATAGCGTCAGTCGTTGACTTTCCTTTAGTACTGCCGAATTGGTAGGGAGATTGGGTTTTGATGATGCATTCGTCCAGCCTGGTCAGAATAAGCCTCTCGAGAACTTTCCCTAGAACGCTCAGCAGACATATAGGGCGATATGACTTGGCAGTTATTTCCGTCTTGCCTGGTTTTTAGGACAGCAACAAGTTCTGCTACCTTCCAGTTCTTGGGAAATCTACCAGTCGAAAGGCACTTGTTATAAAGATCTGTCAAAGGTTTCAAAAGAGTGTCTTTGCAGTTCTTAAGTATAGCTCCCTCGATGTAGTCAGGTCCTGCGGCTTTATTCGGCTTCATCTTGTCTATAGCGATTTCTACATCGATTTCATCCCAACTAGGGGGATCATCGGTGTCAGGTGGAATGGAAGTCTCCTTCGCACTACTTGTTGATGAAGACTATCTGTCGAGGCATCATCTCTTGGGAAGGAAACATCCAGGATGTTTTGTAAAGTCTCCTCAGCTGACTTGGTGTACTGATCACCGATTTGATGGCATGATAGAACTTACTCACTGGGAGTTTTTCCATGACCATCTTGTACTTGCCTACCCCAAGGACCTACCTTGCTGTCAGTTTCAATTGAACTGTCTCCAATACTCGATTTTTGCCTTGTTGATCAGCTCTTGAGTATTCTTTATTGAGTTCGTAGTATATGTTCTTGAGGTTGGCTTTTACTGTAGGGTCGTCTCTCGCTGATATTTCTCCGTGCCTTATAGACAGCATTCTTCTGCGTTGTCAATCCGTTATTCCACCAGTTGCCAACCGTTTTTTCTCCTGACTTAAGCACTGGGAGAATCTCAGTGGTCGCTGTATAAATTACGTTTGTCAGGACTGAAGCCGTTTTGTCGACTTTACCTTCCACTTGGAATGTATCCAAGTGCCAGTTAATGTTTTTTGATACGACTTCCCAGTTGGCGTTTTTTGTATTTATTTTCATCCTGGCAGTGTCAATTGGTGGCTTATTGCGGTTAAGACGACAAACAATGACTCGATGGTCGCTGCATGACCATTCCTGGACTGACCACTCTCGACCAATTTTCGTAGCTACTGCTGGCGTTGTCAGGGTGAGGTCTATGTGAGAATCGCCACTGGCTCCTGAAAATGTTGGTTTGGACTGAGGGGTCGTTGATCGATGTGCAAACCGTGCCTGCAGATGAAATCTTCAACAGCTTCACCTTTTTTATCTGTGGTATTTCCTCCCCAGAGGATTGAATGTGAATTGAATCTCCATTATTATAACGTTGTTGCCCAATTTATTCTTGGCATTTTCAATTTCAGCCAGTATTTCGTTCGTAGGTACTGAGAATTTTGCGTAAACGCCTACTACGTCTACTTTCATTCCAGGTAGTTTCTACATTTGCGACAGCAGTATACCGAGAAATCAAGTCTTGACGCACAGTAACTACGCACTTTTCATTGAGGATTACTAATGCGCTTTCCGGGGCGTTCTCTTTTGAGGTCCCCTTACATGCAACAGTTCTGTAATTCTCGAGTCCAATCAATTTACCTCTGGATGTTGGCGGTTCTTGCAGAGCAGCAATGTCTACGTTTATTCCTGTGTGCCATTTGTAGAAATTCATCAAGTGCGAGATATCGTTTTCTGAGGTTGTGATGCGCAATTACTATACCTGTTTTATTCATAATCATGTTGGGTTTCCAGTTTTCTTAAGTCCAAACGCTTTTTTACGAGCTGGGCAGTCCTTGAATGAAGCCGAGTGATCCGCGTTCTTCTTCAGCCTAGTGCAGTTAATGCATTTCGGAGGTTTATTGGCTAATAGTCCTGGGCAAAGTTGGGTTTCATGTCCCTCTTCGGCACAATGGCCACACTTAAAAGTGACTGACTTGCAGTCCTTCATTATGTGCCCAAATCCCTGGCATTTATTGCACCGGCTAATTTGTAGCCAGTCCTTTGACCCTACTTGAGTGCCATTCAAGAAACACCCTTCCATCCCGCAGCAGGGTCTTTTCTTACGCCCTGGCTGACTTCCACGACCCAGTTCACCCTTGGTTGCCCTCGGCCCTGTCTTGAATGTTGGCATAAACTTTTCGAGTTCTTTGTCCAAACCTCGGCAGTTTTGTGACCAGAATAGTTCACATATCGTGTCCCCGTCATATTCTGCTGGTACATCGTAGATAATCATGCGTGGCAACCTTCTGGGCTTAAATGATATGTTTGCCCCCAGCTGATGAATTTTCTCAGATGCCAAGATTTTTTCCGCCTCTTCTCTGTTTTGGGTCTGAATTATCAGCCCGTTTTTCGTCCTAAAAAAGTTCTTTATTCTAAGACCATCTTTAGCCGGAGTAAGAGTACTCTTTATACCTTCTTTGAATGCCTCAGTCGTAGGGAACTTCTTCTTTGTTTCCTCTGTCTCTTCAATAAAGACTGTAGCATGCTGCTTCCTGGGTTTCCTCGGAGTTCTAGCTACTCGGGCGTTTTCTTATCTCTCTCTCCATCTCTATCCTGCAATGGATGTGTTCCACTGTCTGGAGACTGCCTTCCCGTCAATTCTCCCTTCACCGTTTCTTGGATTGTTGTGACGATCACCTCCTTCACGGCTTCCATGGACTGATCCGCTTTCGATTGGAGTGCATCCAGGTGACCCTGCAGTCTTGCGTTATCTGCGACTACCTGATTTATAATTTCCTCTAGCGCATTGACTTGTGAAAAAATGAAATCGATGGCCACTTTGCTAATTTGTTTCGCTTGGGTTTGAAGCAAATATGTTTGTAATTTCTTGGTAATGGTGGATTTCCGGAGGT
>OX328123.1:34754659-34944659 GCA_946811695.1 Gonocerus acuteangulatus
TTGAGCAGGGCAAGGCCTCATCTATATATATATTTGAAAACTCAAATTACGAAACATAGAAACTATTATTTTCCTAAGTTATAAACTAAAACAAGAAAAAGGGGTAAAAAGGAGGCATTAATCTCATGGAATTTCGCTCAGTGTAAGGAAAATGATAATGAAAAAGACAAAGAATTATTCTGAGCGAAAGTAACCGAGGTCACGATATCCCGATCCGTGACCGGTTAAACGAAACTCTGGCTAATGGGATCGTCTCCGAGAATTGGTTGCATGTCAAACAGCGCATAAATCCGCCCACGAATATTTTCAGGGTAATTACGCCAACAACAAATACACACAAAAATGGAGGAATAAAGACAGCAAGTAAGAGTATACTTATTTTATATTTTTTGACAAAGATTGGCTGAAGTCTTCTCCGTCCAATCACATAATACGTCTTCTATACCAAACGAGGGATGAAGACAATGGCAAAGCAATAGCTGAGTTAACAGTTCACTTAACTTCAGAAATAACTGCCTACATACCTATGTATATATTAAATTCTCGTGAAGTATTGTTTGTAACATAACTCCCCCGAATTGGCTTCACCGATTTTTATAAAATGTTGTTTGTATATTCGGTAGATCTGAGAACTGATAAGGGTGATCCACCACAAAACATTTTTTTTATTTGGACAAGTTGTTTGAATTTTAATTTTTTTATGATTTGGCATGATTAAATACATACAACCCTAAAATTCGCCTTTCCAGCAACTATATCGTTTTTAAAAAGAGATAATAATACTTCAATAATTTTTAACCCTTGGTGCTCGATAAGTGATAAATTATCACTCGATCAGTTATCCCCGCCAGGGCGTCTACCGGTGTCACTTCTCGTCCAGGAAACAGCATTGAGTAAGGGTGCGTTTACACCTGATAGTTATTGCAGGAAATTTATGTCAGACAGAAAATGTGACGTATGAAAACTGCGAACAATTTCTGTCTGAGATATATATTTCTATCACGAGCTATAAGTGTCGACACTTCTATACCATCAGGTGTAAACACTGATTATAAAGAGAAGAATTTAATGTCAGACATAAATATCTTGGCTACTAGCTGTATTGTCGACACTTCTATACCAACAGATGTAAATACTGATTATTTGCGCCATGACCTATGATTAGCTCTCCATTTATCGGAAATTTGAACAAATCCAGAGCTGTCGTATACATATCCATGACATAAATGTCTAGCTATTTCTGTCAGTATGTAAACATGCTAGAGAATATCTATCCTACACCTGACATATATTTCCTGCGAGAAGTGTCAGGTGTAAACGCACCCTAAGGATGAGAACAAAGAAGACGTCCCCTGTATTTCTAACACAATAAGCGTTCTCTCACTCCCTGCACAGTTTCCAATTAGATTGGCATTCGCGATGACAATCAATAATTTTCAATAATTTGCAAGGTCTGTTTGTGGCTTAGATTCGGGCATACCGTGTTTTCCACATGGACAATAATACATGGCATGTTCTCGCGTGGGTAAGCCATCCAGTTGGTTGCATTGCACTAAGAGATTGATATAGTTTTTTTTTTTTTTTTTTTTTTTTTATATAGTTTAATTTTATTGTCTTAATGAGTGATAGAGATATAATTTTAAATATGGTAGTTAAGATAATACAGTACAGTACTTTAAAAAAAATGATGTTTAGTGTTTTGTTATTTCTATAGGCCGTCATTGTTGACACTACAAGGGTGTGTCAGTTGTTTTTTTTTATTTGACTACCAAAATAATCACTACATGGCGAAATAATTTACATGGCGAAACAACGTTTCCCGGCGTTAGTTAGTATATATATATATATATATATATATATATATATATATATATATATATATATATATATAAATCTATCCAGTATTTACTATGTAAGAAATTATTAAACGATAACCAACAATAGGGCATAACATTCAGGATAAATGTTTGGGTTGGTATTTAAAACAATACTTCAGAATTACGGCATTTGAGTATGTGGATATATTTCTCTCTTAGAAGTTCGCACATGCGCAATTAAACTGCAAGATCTGTCAGAACAAACTATAGCCTATATTGCGGCCTGTGGGTTACATCGCCTTGTAGTAGAGGGACAGAACTAATGTTGAGTGATGACTGCTATTTGTAGACCCTGGCGCACTGCGACTCCGACGATTTTTCACCCGGTGCTTGGGACCATTTGATGATCATGTCATAGCATCTACTTCAATATGTCTCCTGTCATAGATCAACCTTATCATTCCCGGGACCAGAAATACTCTGCTTTAATATTCAACCTCGCATAAAATAGTCATTTTTGTAGTGATGGATACACATTATCGGCTAATGAAATATATTTTAGATTTGAGAAAGAACCTTTTATTAATAAAATTGTATTTTTGGAATAAAAATGATTATCGATTTAATGTCCAGTTCTGTGACGATAGCCATTAACTCAGTAAGGGTAGTCTCTCTTCACAGTTCTGAAATCGTTTCTTCAACCAGACGATTGCCCTCTGCGATGAACTTCAGAAATACGAATTTTACTGGCACCAAGAAGCAAAGATCTAAAGCACAAGAAGTTCGACCATGCTTATTCTGTCAGGAAAAGCATCACCTGTCTGGCTGCTTCAAATTCAGCAGCTTGCCCATAAATGATCGTAATGCGTTCATCAACAGCTATAAGTGCTGTCTTAATTGCCTTTACTCACGTCATGCTGTCGATGAATGCAAATCCAAATGTAGCTGCAGGTTTTGCAGAAAAAGGCATCACAGCTCCATACACTCTGAAGAAGAAGCGCCACCTCACAATACTTCTCTTCTCAGCCGCCCTGGATGTCCGAAGGATATAAACAATGAAAGCTTCTCAGCAATCGGATCCAGCCCTCCTTCTCAGGAACCCACAACCAGTACTGTCTTAATTGGTACTGCTCAAGTACTCATCGTCAGTAACGAAGGGTACTTTATTCCCGCTAGAGCTGTTCTTGACTCAGGGAGTCAACAAACATTCATCTCCCGCTCCTTAGCCCAAAAGATGGGAGCCAAATTGACCAAATATGAAGGCCGCATCTCCGGATTGGGAGATTCCCCTGTGTCAGAACCTGCTGGAGTCACCATTTGCCATTTGAAGCCTCACATTAGCAATGAAAGCTTCTCAACTCAAGCCGACGTTATCGACTCTATTGCACCTCCCTCACCCAACGCTGCTTTGCCCAAAGAAGTTGCTGAGAGGTTTCACAACTACAACCTCGCTGATTCAAATTTCCACACTCCAGGAATAGTTGACATGCTCATTGGGATTGACCTATATCCACTGCTGATCACCGGGGCGCCATACCATTCAGACATCAACAACCTATATTTACAACCTTCTGCGTTAGGGCTCATAATTTTAGGCAGTCTTGCTAATAGCCCCTCTTCACAGATGTCAGTGCTTTTTACCTCTTCGCAATCTAACATCGAAGAAGGACTTAAGGCATTTTGGAAGATAGAAGAATCCAAGCTTGCGGACCGACGGAACCCCAAAGACCAGCTTTGCGAAGACCATTTCATGAACACAAATTCCCGTCGTTTTGTCGAGATATTACCACTCCGCCCTGGGCATGTAAAGCTAGGCAACAATCGCAAAGTTGTCACAAGAAGATTTCTTAACTTGGAGAGTAAGCTCCGCAGTGACCATCTTCTTGCAGCAAAAGGCAATGTGGGCCATGAAGAACCCCAACTTAAAAATTGGCGATCTCGTCATAAATACTGAGCAATGCAACGTTGTAGGACATCGGCGTATTTAAATATTTAACTCACTTTTAAACCTACACGTTATAGGTACGAATAATGTATTTATTTATTTTTTTGTAATTTTGTATTCTGTAATTTTTTTCATTGTTTATTGTATAAGTTATCTATCATTTTTTTGTGTTATTTATATAAATTAGCTGAGCTTAATTTAGGTGGGTGGCTTGTTCAGGGATCACACATCCAGCTGAACAATAAATCACTATTTAAATCATATGGTGTGAGAAAAAACAAGTGAGTGAGAAAAAAAGAAGAAAGTGCAGTGCAGTCAAATTTCAAGACAATCTTTTAGAAAAGGCTATTTTATTCCTTCCTACGCTCTTTCAGTTCCATTATGAGTGAGTAGGGGAAGAAAACTATCCTGGCGAGGAGGAGGGAGAGAGGGCCGGCCAGCAACAAACCAAAATTTCAAACCTAAGTATGTGAGTCCAACAACCTCAGATCCACCCCCACCATTAAGCTCAACCCATGTAAATTTTTGTTTTCATTTTATATATTTCAATGTTTCACTCAAAATACAGTCCACTCTCATTTATTTTCAGAACCACCCTAAGCAATTTCCAGGTTCGGAGTAATATTCAATTCATTTTATAGATTGAATTACCTAGCCTGTACAGGTAGAATCAAAGTTCGTCATGAAAGTGACGAAAATAAAAAAACGTATGAAGCAAGAAATTCATTTACTTTAAAGACCAAATCGAATAAAATATTTTAATTTAAAGATACATATAATTGTATTTTCAAACAAGTGTGTAATTAGTAAATGAGTGAGGAATGTTATAGTGCACCTTCTGTGAGTAAGTACTGTACCGTGTAACAGCATCCCTCCCGTTCTACCGGGGACTCCCCTACCCCGGCTCTCAGTCCCCACTGCGGTAGTCATGGTCCACCACGACTGACTACCCCCTCCACTGGTTGGCTATCTTACGGTCCGCCCATCTGCTGAAGCCGAACCACCACTGACCACCACTGGAGCCTCACCTCACAAGCGTGCTTGCCTCCTGGAACCTCCCTTTTCATTTGGACCTACCCTTCTATGCCTCTCCAGGTCCCGCCCCGACCCAGTCACCGATCTCGCCCATCTTAGCAAGGTGACAGTGCGAATAGATAAATAGGGTGCGTCCGATCCAAAGCCTGCATAAAATACTCGTCTCTCCCAGATAATTGGCCTTTTACCCAGGCCCGTTTCATTAGCGGACCTTGTATGTTAATAATAACAAAAGTAATTAACAAATAGTCCTTTCTGCTACCAAATTGCAACGAATAATTATAATCTATATATGTATAATAAAGGATATGTTTCATGATATCTTCCATTGCTTTGTGAACAGACAAAAAATACTTTCTGTATGTCATGGGCTCGTAGTAGAATTAAGAAAATATCACAGAAATTGTTGACGCAAGAAAGATACTTTAAATAAAATCGAAATATCTAGCGAAGTATGAATACTGAGGCATGAATACTTAAGTAACATGAAAAGCTTGAACACTTACTTTTTGAGTTTTCCTGAACCCATCGAACAATTTAAAGTTTTACGGGTTACCACAACATAATTGAAGCCAAAATGTTAGTTATGTGAATCTACTTTGTGAATTTGAAGTATTGCCCCTAAGAAAGCGGATGCAACTAGATAGAGTTAACATAACGCCCAGGGAAATAGTTGAAGATAAACACAAAGAGCTCGAGTTTAATGTGACGGTATGCGATTCAGAAAGTAAATAATCAAGGGGCGCGAAACACAATAGATTCTGGCCGGTTGAAGTGATCAAGAGCTAAAGCAAGTCAAATATTTTTATATTGAACCGTCCCTAAATAATTATACGTTGTCTACGAATGTAGACCGTAAAATCTTTTTTTCAGTAATGCTTGCACATAATCTAGTACCGTGTTATGTGGGCGATTCTAATCCAGTTAGGCCCGATTCTTCTCTTCTTGAATTTTGATAATGTGGAGACCAGTCATCTAACATAAATTTATTTTTACTTCGCGAGGGCAGGTCTACTCGAGCTGTTATTCTCCATTGATTATCTGCCCAAAGTGTTTATAAGCCCTTATGGCCTATGTAACGAGATACCAACCGGCTTACAGGTACCAATTAAATTATATTCTGCATAGTCGAATCTATTGATGGCATCATGACATGAACACAATCCCTTAACGGCCGAAGGAGGGTAGAGTGCTTATAAAGAAGAATATTTAATGAATCCATCATTTATAATTATGTTAAAGAAATTTCTAAGGATTCTAGCTATTGAATTAAACCCTCAGGGGAATTTTGTCATATTTTTTGAACGTCATAACTGGTGAAAACTTATATTATAATTTTAAATTATTCCAACAATAGTTTTTTTTTTTTTTTTTTTTTTTTTTTTTTTTTTTTTTTTTTTAAATTCAACAACAAACAATATAGCATTAAAATTAGACAACCTTACACCAGACAATAATTAAAAAATAACTTTAGCCAAGAGTTAATGTACCGTTCTGTTTGCAAAGTTGTCTTTTGATTCTTGACTACTCCAACGTGATTTCATTTTAATGTAATATTGTTGGTTGTTCACTATTTTTTTGGTTAACATGGCCTGAAATGTCCAGTCGGCTTTGTCTACTACAACCATTGATGACTATTTACCGGTTCTCTCAACGACTACTATATCCTCTCAACGTGAAAAGCTGTTATATCTGTTTATAATAATAACTTAGACCATAATAATTTGTAAATTACACTCTGAACGGAGTATGAAAGAATGAAGTTTCAGCCAAGAAGTCATAACTTAGAAAAAGCTAGGATTGGTACTCACTGAAGCAGAATTTCGCAGGAACCCATAGTATAGATGTACACACCTGAAACACACAAGAAAATATTATTATAGTAAAAAGTGATAAATAGTGGGAAAAATATGAATACCCGGAAGCATTATATACTATAAAATATAAAGATATAATTATATAAAAAGATATAACTTAGAATTAATACTGGCTAGGCTAGGTATATAAACCATACTACTAGAAGCCATTTTTCTTTGGCTTAAAATGTCTCCTTCCAAGATGTTTCTCCACCCAAGAGTTACGAAAAAAACCTTCAGATTGATGACATCATCAAAAAACCACCAAGTATTGTTGTATATATATATATTTATCAATACATGCTTAGTTATTGTGGTTTCATTATTGTTTCAGCTTGTTCCTTTACTCTTTTTAGGGGTCTCTCCGTTGGTCAAAATTGAGTGTAAACGCTCACCAGCACATTTCACATTGCTGATTAGTGACAATAAGACATATATATATATATATATATATATATATATATATATATATATATATATAAAGGGAGATTTATGAATATGTTGTGACGTGGCGCCCTGCGGGGAGTGAGAACCTGCTTTCTCTACCTCTTTGGACTGATAACATTTCATGTTTTATATTTTATTCGGAATTCGCACCACTTGTAAATGTTGACTATCCACCAAAGATAGTCAATTTTCTTCTCCATTTTGGATGTAACAAGTTTTTGTATACAATTTAAGATTTTTATTCTTCTGTTTTTTCCCGTGGTCGGTAGGCCTTGGTTAGGAGAGGCGTCGGTTCTAGGGGAGTCTGTGAGAAAATGGCGTAGAAGCAGGTGCTAGAAAAAAAAAAAAAGTTTTCTTTGCAAGTATGAGGTTTCCAGCTTTTAAGGAGGGACTGAGGCGTCCTTTTTGTTAATAATGAAAATGAAGATCCAGTAGCACGAAGAGGCGGCATTTGTCTTCTCCGTTTATCGTTTTGGCCGAACATGTGATTGGAACTCCATGTGGTAGGCTTTTAGAGCATATTGTGGGACAAATGAGTGAGTAACCCATACATTTTATCTTCTGCTTTCAATAATTCAATAATTCTTCACTATGTGTTTTCTATGCCAATTTATTGGATAGTTATCGACTTCAGTTTTATCGTCATGTATTATTCTCATGTAATTATTGGCCAGGCCAGACTATGGAATTTTATGAGTTTTTGGAGAATTGTGTCTTCCCAAATTAAATATATTTGATATATATGTGTTTATGCCTCTATCGAAAGTCTATTTTCGGCTTCTTCCCAGATTACTGATTGTATCTGGTGTATGTTATATGTTTAAGCTTTTATTGAAAGTCTACATTTGTCTCTTCCCAGATTGATAATTATATCTGGTGTATGTGTATATATATGTATATATTTATGCTTTTATTAAGAGTCTATTTTTGTTCTTCCCAGATTACTGATAGTATCTGGTGTATATGCATATATGTTTATCTATCGATATCTTTTACTATATTATTCAATATTTGAATAATATTAATCCTAATATTAATCCTTCTGATATTTCTATGTATTAATGATATTTAATATATATATATATATATATATATATATATATATATATATATATATATATACATGCTTACCCTTTATTGGGAATTTATCTTTTTTTTTTTTGGTATTCATAGATATTGATTGTGTTTGGGTATATGGGTAGTTACATTTTTATTGGGAACTATTTGTGGTATTTCAAGATATTTACTGTATTTAAGGTATATATATATATATATATATATATATATAGGTATATCTCCCCCCCCCGGAAATAAAAGGATAGATTAGGACGAATTAAGTGCCAAACGTCTTGCTTTTGGCATAAATATGATTTAGCGGTGACTAAACTGAAAAAAAAACGTTACAAAAAAGTGTCCGCAGGCGTTCGCGGATGCGCAGTAGCGTGGCCATGTACGAAAAAGAAGACTGTATGTGTTTCTTAAATTATAATTTGATTAACATTTAAATGTTTTTTCATTTAAGCCCCTTTCTGAATAGAACGCAGAAGAACAGAAATGATTACACAATTAATTTGGATGAACTAGGCTAGAAAATAATCTCGTTTTATTACCATGAAGATGTCATCCATGATACGTTAAAATCTTCAGAGCCGGTCTTTTCTAGTATGCGACCTAACCGAAAATATTTTTTATTCAGTAAGTGTTCATTAAAATTAATTAACTTGGCCATTAGCGCCAGGCTATCTACAAGTTACCACCCTTTTATAATGCCAACAGCACATTGTCGGTCACCCATTCAGGTACTGGCCATGCCCGACGTTGCTTAACTTCGGTGATGTACGGGAATCGGTGTATTCAACGTGGCTATGGCCGTTGGCGTCATTCTATAGTAACACAATTTTAATTAAATTAGCACAAAAGTACTTTGTCTAAAACAAAATTTCAAGTATTTGGCAAATACAGAATTAAATAAGTGTAACAAGTAGAGTAAATTACCCATATGACTATTTATTTATAATCATAAGTTTCCGAGCGATTCACTCGAAATAATTATATATCAATTCCTACGGTTCTCCGATTCGAATCCCACTCACAGACTTTATGTTTGATTTTCTTATTTCCTTGTCTGCTTGTCTCCACCAGGAGTTTTCCACTTCGGTTATATTAATGCAATTATATCCTGATGGGTTATTTCACCTTTATTGACGTTTGGAAGTTCGGTAGCTGATGGTAAAACTCTCTACAATTGTCAAGTTTGTATTTCAACAAATTGAATTCACTTTATTGCTGACTGTAATTTTCTTGTGAGTTTCGGGAGTAATCGGGTCTCAATCCATATGATTATTACATTTAACGAGCTGTAGTGATATTCTGAAATACCTTTTGTTGGTTGTTTCAACACTGAAAAGGTGAATGGGAATATTGTTGAATGGAGCCCCTTGTCCCCGGATCCCGATGAAATTGGGCTGGATTTATAAAGGCAATTATGCTGGAAGGTGTTAGTGGAAGAGTAGCAGGAAACGTGATGGGCGGACATTGTGTGATCCAACAGGAACAATGTTATCACTAGGAACAGCCGTTCCTGTCACACTCCCTGTCGTCTCTCAACTCACTTCCAGTCATACAGGAAGCAGTCTCGAATCTTAGGATCGTATTTACATTTTACTTGCAGTAATTATTATTATTTTTTTTTTTTGTTTATTGAACCTCTTCCCAACGGAACTCCAAACGGAACTAAAATTTACCTATCATAGATTAGATGAATATCAAATGTCTAGAACAAGTTCCAACTGAATTAATAAGTTCTGAATACCCAAACTGAAAATTAGTTTGGAAAGTAGGTGTTTTAATGCTTCTCAAAAACGGTTACAGATATCGCTTTAACAATAGTTGCATTCGTTTTTCTACGTTAAGAAACCTATAAAACGAAAGGTTATGCGTTATTATTGATCTATTGGATCGAAACACGAAATTTTCGTGTCGGTAAGTACCATACTTCCGGATGGCGTCATGAGGTCAATCTCATAAGCGGGTTTCTTACGCCCTAAGAAAGCAGCAGTTTGGAAAATACGTCAATAAACAATGGAATCTCCTAAACCTATAAAGGGTATAGAGAGCCATGAACGAACCCAAGCACAGTACCCCCCCCCCCCCGCATAGGTAGCCTACTGAATGCATCAACCCTGGACAACAGTAGTTATGTATCATGGATCCTACTAGGCTAGTGGTTATCCTGTTTCATGGATCCTGCTAGGCTAGTGGTTATCCTGTTTCATGGATCCTACTAGGCTAGTGGTTATCCTGTTTCATGGATCCTACTAGGCTAGTGGTTATCCTGTTTCATGGATCCTACTAGGCTAGTGGTTATCCTGTTTCATGGATCCTACTAGGCTAGTGGTTATCCTGTTTCATGGATCCTACTAGGCTAGTGGTTATCCTGTTTCATGGATCCTACTAGGCTAGTGGTTATCCTGTTTCCTGTACATGGGTTATTAGTTCCAGCAAATATTATTATTGGCTTGACATTCAGACCGATGATAAAGGATTTAATCAAATCAAATGTTTACTTTAGTTAAATTTGATTTAGTAATCAATTACTGGTTTTATAAGTAGATGGAACTGCAATGATGTTACTTCAAATAGAGTTATTTTCAACTGCAATTACGTAGTGTCATGATAATTAGAACTAGATGGAACTGCAATGATGTTACTTCAAATAGAGTTAATTTCAACTGCAATTACGTAGTGTCATGATAATTAGAACTAGATGGAACTGCAATGATGTTACTTCAAATAGAGTTAATTTAAACTGCAATTACGTAGTGTCATGATAATTAGAACTAAATGGAACTGTGATTTGTAGAAATGTATCCTTTGTAATATTACTAAGGATGTGAGGTGTAGTTTAAAAAAGCAGACAGTAAAAGAGAGAGAAATAGAGAGCAGAAAATATAATTGATTCCTGGGATTGATTACGATTTGATATGGAAAGCAGACAGGTGGTGCTGTCTGTTGATTAGACAGTAAATTGATATTATCAGCTGCATGGTGTTTACTAGTGTAGGTTGCAATAGTTTGGAAGGTTATTAGTAGAACCTGTGAAGTGTTGGTGTAAAAAGCTATATATTTACAAATGTAGGAAGTAAATAACTGTGTTGGCGTGGTTGTTGTTATTGTTAGGCAGTAGAAGTATACAGGATAAATATAAACTGTAAGTAGATAATTGCTAATGCTTAATAATATATAATCAACTAATTCTACTTTATGACATCTTATTATTTCTGATATGACCAACATTAATCAAATAGTGAAGCAATACCTTCAATTAATACAAATATTTTTGATAAACCATCATCTGCTGTATTAAGTTTTGACATTAAAAACTTGATGTTTTTTATGATATTGGATATGTTTAGAGAACCTAAGAAATCTTTAATTTCCTTAAACGTTTCAAAAATTGATGGTTCTTTATCTTTAGGTTGATAGGAGTGAGTGGAACTTTGGGATGGCTTCTGCTCAGCTTGATGTTTAATTGTCTTTCATAGATAGGACACTTCACATCATTAGAATAGTGATTTCCTTGACAGTTAGCACAAACAGGAACAAAACTCTTATTAGCATCATTTGTACACTGATATAATGGGTGATCCTTAGAGCATTTCATGCATTTAGGCTTCTTATGACAATTTGATGCTAGGTGATTGTATTCCTGACAATTATAACAGATAGTGAGACTTCTGGATGACTTATATTTTTTCCCATCTCACTACTACATTGCAGACATACTTCAGAGCATTTAATTTCGGAATCTGTTCCCTGTTTTCTAGAGTAATAACCAATATAGGTAGTTTCTGGTTTGGATTCACTTTTTTGTTAATCATTTGAAATATTTTTGCTATTTCCAGTTTCTTTGTTTCTAGATCCGATTTAATATCTTCTATATTAAATGTAGGTGGGATTCCCCTTAAAATGTATTTTGGTTTTATTTCAGAATTTGGAGTGTATGTATGGAATTCCAAACATACTGTTTTAAAATGATCCTGGACTGATTGGAAATATTCTCTATTATAAGTGATAAATACCGTTTTATTCTTTTTATATTTAATATTGATTTCGCCATTTGTTTTCTCACTTAAACATTTAACCATGGATTTGTAGTCTTCAAAACTCTTATTTACAATGATAGGAGGGAATGGCCTAGCAGCATTGTTGGAATTTAGAATTTCATTAGTCATGGATTCATCATCGTCATCATAATCAGAAAATATTGAGAAGCTGTTTTCGACAGGGACATTATATTCTGTCTCACCTCGTTTCCTTTTACACTTTCCTCCGAAGGAAAGTAGCTATTGAGGTTGGACTCATGACGGAATTTTTGAAAAATGTCTTCAAATCTTTATCGATCCTACCTAGTAGACACCGAAAATGACCCCCGTTAAAATTTATATATATATATATATATATATATATATATATATATATATGCATATATATATATATATATATATATATATGTCTGTTAACACGATAGCGGCCAGAGTTTTTGTTTTTTCGTCATGAAACTTGGTATATAGCATTCAATTAGCAATCGATTGAACGAGTTCGTTAACCACCAAAGTCGGTCCACCGGAAGGGGGGGTTTACCCCAAACCCAAAACACTAATTTGACTATGTCAGCCGTAATATTTGTTATATTTCAACGAAACTTGGTATTCGTAGTGGTAATATAGAGGGAAAAGTGAGATGTAAAAATGAACTACTTACTTACTCCGGACCCACAGTACCAATTCGCCACTACCAGCCGTGATTTTTGGTATATTTCGACGAAACTCAGTATTCGTAGTGGTAATCCACAGGTAAATATGTGTTGTAAAAATAAACTAAATCGGTTCATTAGGAGGGGGGGTTTACTCCGGACCCACAATACCAATTCGCCACTACCAGCCGTGACTTTTGGTATATTTCGACGAAACTCGGTATTCGTAGTGGTAATCTACATGTAAATATGCGTTGTAAAAATAAACTAAATCGGTTCATTAGAAGGGGGGGTTTACTCCGGACCCAAATTCCTAATATACTCATACCGATCGTAATTTCTGCTGTATTGTAACGAAACACGTCGTTACAATACGACGCAATTTATACGTCGTGGGTAACTCATGAGAAAGAAGTGTTGTAAAAATGAGCTGAATCGGTCAATCGGAAAGCGGGGGTTTAATTTGTAATATATTTCAATAGAAAAGCCCGCCAGACGTAGGTTCACAAAGCCGCCGCAAGGAGCCCTTTCTACCACTAGAGTGACAGTATCCTGTTCCTGCGTTAGATCAAAATACGATAATATGAGGTTTTTTGTATTTATTACGTAGTGTAATAGGTACCATGTGTAAACATAACTCTGGAAGCAAATTAATAATTGATCAGTTACTCATTACAAATTTAAAAGAGAACTATTCATGTTTTTATTTTATTTATGTAGGATATTTTAAGCAAATTGTTCTGGAAAGCAGTCTACACTACCCAAATTCGGAGGAAAGTGCTTAGTTATGCAGCTCCTACGTGACGGACTTTTTGTAGTCATTTTCGAGCTGCTCGTTGAAGCCATCACCGTGTTTCTTTCTTTTTTATAATGTGCCCCGAAGGGACAAAATATAAACACTGTGACTGCTTAACACTTTTACTATTAATATCACAATTTTTAACTGAAAATAGTAGGAATTACTATGATTTTCGCTATGAATCTCGTGGAGAGATGTGTACACCATTGAATCAATATGGCGACTTTTGGAACTGCAATGATGTTACTTCAAATAGAGTTAATTTCAACTGCAATTACATAGTGTCATGATAATTAGAACTAGATGGAACTGCAATGATGTTACTTCAAATAGAGTTAATTTAAACTGCAATTACATAGTGTCATGATAATTAGAACTAGATGGAACTGCAATGATGTTACTTCAAATAGAGTTAATTTAAACTGCAATTACGTAGTGTCATGATAATTAGAACTAAATGGAACTGCAATTACGTAGTGTCATGATAATTAGAACTAGATGGAACTGCAATTACGTAGTGTCATGATAATTATTGATAGTAATTAGAAGAGCTATTATTAATTACTATTATTACTAACATTAATAATATTATTTATCGCCTCGTTGGAGATTTGCGATTTCTTCACAACTGTTTGGTAAAGGGCGATGTAAAATTTTGCATTAGCTAATCATTGGCGTTAAATGACTGTAAATTCTTATATAAACTTTGCTATATTTTTAATAAAATAATTGGTTGGTATTTATTTTAGCATTAGATTTTGTTGTAGATGTTTTTGATTTTATAATGTTTCAGTATTGTGACAATGATGTGGTGGCTACCATCTTTAAGAAGTTCTGTCACCTGAAATCAATCGATATATATTTGATTGCGTGATCTGTGTTGCATGTTCGAGGTTTGTTCTTATTGGTTATTAGATGTACAGACGTATTACTGTATTAAAGAATTAAACAGCATGCTATAAAATATAAATATAGTTTCGATTTTGAAAATAATAGTACATTAGGTAAAGAGAGAAATAGAATGAAAAGAAGAATTAAGGAAAATATCCATATCATAAAAAATAGGAAAAAAGTGGTAAATAAAAAAACTGAAATATTACATTTGAATACGATTTTTATTAATTTATTTAACAAAAGGTAAAAATATGTTTTAATTAGAAGGTGGGAAGATGGTTTTAATTTTTAAGACTATATTTCTTCTGGAAATTAATTTTAAATTTTAAATGTTTGACAAATCGATTATGGATCAGCTGATTATATATCGCCATTTTGGATTCTTTCAGACCATGATCATTCTAGACGTGGCCGTACTGGTGGAAGGTTATCCTCCTCAGATTGAGGCTGTAAGTTGTTTATAAATGTAATTTTTCCCCTGAAGAGGCACCAATAAAGGTGTGAAACATGTAGGGAAGGAATAAAGTTGGTGATACTGTACGGTGAAGTTTTTATTAATTGACCTTCCGCCTACCACGAAAATAAGGAGATTGGAAAAAAGGGTCAGTTGAAGAATAAGTATTACTGTATATTTTATACCAAATAAAAAAAAGTCAATGTTTTTTTTATTTATTATTGGTTGTATACACCGTGTACATTGCACGTGGGAATGACATTTTTTTCGATACTTTTCAATGAAGGGCGATGTAAAACTGGATTAATCTATTATTTTCTTAAAATAATGGATCTCCTTAATTATTAATTTTAAAACATTTTAACCAGAAAATGTTGGAATGGTATTTAGCTAATGTTTTTTTGGATTTTGTAAATTTCTATGTCCTTTAAATGTTTGAGTATTGTAACAATGTGGTGGCTGCGTTTTCGAGAAGTTCTGTCAAATCAATTGGGACTTTAAGCTTCTGTCTTAAATGGCAGTCAGTCAGTATATGCTTGATTGAGAGTTGTGAGTTACGAGTTCGTCCCCTAGGTTTGTTCTTGTTGTGAATTCGTGGGTCACACAACTGTGGCCGATACCTATGACGAAGCCAATTATTTAACCGTTAACTTCACTGTATTTTAGTTTGTGTTCTGTAGTGTTAGTCCAGCCCAGTCTAGTTTAAATTGTCAATCTGTTAAACTGGCTCTACATGTTTCGCATTCCTTGATTTCCCTTCAGGAGCCATTAAATGCACCTTAAAAATTAGAGACTATTGAAAGTTCATCCTATTCAATATTTTAGCTCGGGCGGAAGGTAAACCAATGAAACACGTAAAATAATATACATGTTATATTAATCCCAGCTTTACTACTATCGTGACTCGTCAAGAGCTAAACATAAAACTATTTACAGCCACAATAGACAAGTACACCATGCCAAGGATTGTTTTCTCATGTTCCCATAGGCTGTACTTATGTTCAGGCACCTGAAGAAGAACGTAGAAATGCGAAAAATGTAGAGCCATTTTAATAAATTGATTAGTGTATTCATTTCAACATTTCTGACCTTCTGCCTAAAAAACAAAAAACAAAAAAAGAACGAAATTCTTCAGATTTGTTGTCTCTTATTTATATTAATATTTATTTATTGTTTTTGCATCTCTACCCTGCAGTGTTTTAGACTCATGGGGATTTTTATAATTAGAGAAAAAAAAACACTAATATTGTAATGAAAGAATTACATGTGGAATTTTAAACGTATAGTAAAAATGTTATAATAAATATGTATTTTTAAAATAAATAAAATAGATCTTAATATTCTCTTTTGTTGTTTTGTGAAGACTCTAAATGCGTGGTCCAATGATGTATCCAAAAAAAAACGACATTTAGGGCCACAATGCAAAAATCACCCCCACCCCTCCTCAATTTTCACTAATTTTTTAGAAAAAGAACAACCAATAACTAGGTGAATAAAGAGCCAAAATCAACAGTTTCGTAATCTTAAGAAGCGATTTCGCCGAATGACATCGTCCTATCGAA
Organism: Gonocerus acuteangulatus; assembly: GCA_946811695.1. Classification (NCBI taxonomy): domain Eukaryota; kingdom Metazoa; phylum Arthropoda; class Insecta; order Hemiptera; family Coreidae; genus Gonocerus; species Gonocerus acuteangulatus. The sequence continues at coordinate 34,771,224 of OX328123.1, forward strand.
AATATCATGCGTTCATTCTTTGAAGACAATTTAGTAACCATTCGAATGGATACTTTCCACTTAAAATAATTTACACTGTTTTAAACATATTTAAGAAAATATCAGAACTAAAATCCTCGCCTACTTATATATTTCAGTTTACAGAATGTAAAAAGATCTTCAAAACGCTTCAACTCATTCGGTAACCAAACGATTATTCTGCTTTTCCTTAATGATTTCATTTGATTCGACCTATCAATCAACTCTCTTATACATATATTTTCCCAAGTATTTTATTCTCAGCACTTATACAAATAATTTTGCCATTATGTTTATAGCTCTTTTTGTTTGATTCATTTATGTATTTGTTTATTTATATTTATTTTTTTGCCTGAATTTTGGATTTGTAAGTCTGCTCTGTGTAAGCAATCTAATATTCCTTTTATACTCCTGTTATTGATTATCTTATATACTAATCATTTAATAAGTTAACCCTTCAAGCATAATAAAGCAATAAAATTCCGGGAGCCATATTTGTTTTGCTGAATGAATCACGCACTAAAGATGTAAAGCTGCTATAAGGGTGATGTAGTTGTTGCCGAAAAGATGGCGGACCTTGTTCGGAACTACTCGGGAAATATTAACGGATACAGCCGAGGATTATTGAGAAACTTTTAATTACTTTTGTTTTCAGCTTGGAGCATTCGAAACTCTATTATAATTCCGGAGCTGAGCCCCCCCCCCCGGAGCTCGGCAATCCCCGAGTTAGTGAGTTTTATATGAGGACCACAACTCGAAATGAGATCTGAGTTCGACCCCGGACTACAACACTCTAACTCATTAACTAATTACCAATCAGTTTCGTTAATTCGACAGGATTTGTAGAATTTGAAATTGAATAGTTTGAGTTTGTGCACAAAAAGGTGGTCATGCTTAGTTCATACATAAGCCCGACAGCATACATTCTCTTGCAGAAGCTTGGATATTTCTTTATGTGCCAATGGTACAATAACAAGTGCTTCGGACAGTCTAATTGGCAGCCCTGCAGGATGACTTTTGGACAACCTGTGCAGTCAGATCAGAAGGTCCATAAAATGAGTCAGTGTTACCTGTGCAATGTACAGTCCAGCAAAAGACTTACTAGTCTGAAGGCACGAAATATTTGAAGCCCCTTAAGTTCGTAAATGCTTAAGTCGTACTTAAGCCGTGTTGGTTTCTGTTAACTTGGTGAAACCCATGTCCTAGTAGAACTTGGCGTATCCTGAAGTTTTTGATTTGGTATCCAATGACTCCAGCTACCTTTAAATTAGTGTCTTACAGATAAACAGTGTTAAGCCATATTTTCAACGAGGTATGAACTGTTTGCTTTACTTCAACTAAAGTCATTCTTATGTTAAATTCCGCTCACATAATAAATTCTACATTTTTAAGCAAGAACATCTTTATGTCAGAGAGGATTACATTCGACGACAGCCGCAATGTACATGTTAGCTTATTTTTACTTATACGGGCCTTTATTGTGAGTTATGGAAACAATCAAGAGAAGTTATGTTCCGAAACGAGAGTTTGGCTATCACAAAGAGCATCATCAGAGTGCAATAGACTAGGAGATCACAAAGCCCATCATAAGAGTGCAATAGACTAGGAGATCACAAAGCCCGTCATCAGAGCATATAGGACTAAGACATCATATAGGCCATCATCAGAGCATATAGGACTAAGACATCATATAGGCCATCATCAGAGCATATAGGACTAAGACATCATATAGGCCATCATCAGAGCTGAATGTACTAAAATATATAATTAATCAACATCATAGCCCAATAGACTAAGAGATATCAAGGACTGTCATCACATAGGCCCCGACTCAAGCCAGTGTTCGAGCAACAACAAATACTTGAGGCTTACAAGTGTGCCAGGATCCAAGCTAGGTATATTTATATAGACCAGCTCTATGGACTAGATGCAGAGGTGCTATAAAATAAAAAATAAGTAAAAATGTATATAAATTTTACCGTCCACTTATACGACAAAACGTTTTGAGACGGGTTATCTAAAGATCGCCACACGTTTCTAGATTTATTAGGACGGATGCGTTTTCTTTTTTTCGAAAGAATTGCCATCACCCCCAGTTGGAACAGAACCCTCAACCTTAGGCACGGATTATACAGGATATAGCACTCATGGCCACCGAATCTTTGCTCGCCATCCTTTTTGTGATTAACAGAGGATCAACTTTTGGGCTATTAACGCCGGGCTATCTACAGGTTGCCACCCTTTTATAATGCCAACAGCACGTGGACGGTCACCAATTCAGGTAAAGGCCACGCCCGACGTTGCTTAACTTCGGTTATCAACGGTAACCGGTGCATTCAACATGGCTTGGGTAAGGTCAAGACTTAATATCTACAATTAACATTATAACTCCCCCATTCTAGGGGAGGGGAACAATCAGAAAGATTTAAGAGCGCAGTTTCTTGAAGCCAGTAAATAAAATAAATCAAGATTAGTACCAGTTACTACCATACTAAATAACCTGTTCACAGAACTACACTCCATAGTAAATACTTTAGCTAATAACTTTCAAAATAATACATCCTCGATTCATCCTTCGGACCAATATTTACGAATTAATGATATTGAAGAGGCGAAACCAATAATGGCTTCTAGAATGTCTTTATGACTATTCATAATAAAATAAGTAAAAAATAATATTGAAAAATTAACTAACATTTGAAAAACATAATTTATTGTATGGTTTAGAGTATTGTGAGATTACATAGCGTTTTCAATAACATTAAATAGCAGAAGAGGAAGAGGAAATTTGAACCAAACGTGATAAGGCAGTGGTGAGGAAAAGGGCGAGCAAGGGAGAGGGAGAAAGAGAGAGATAAACAGAGTGATAGTCACAGAGTGAGAGAGAGAGAGAGAGAGAGAAAGTATAGGTAGAGTAAGAGAGGTAACGACCCAGCGCCATCTCTTAGGTAAATTAGGTACTGCTTCGAATCCACTAACATGGATTGCCTCCTTTGCTTCCTTCTCTTTCGCCAATCAGGTTAATTTTATTGCTTTTTCCAACGACTTGCTGTTTGCCTTTCATCCAATCCTCCTTAGGGGATTAGGCAGTGTCTCAGGGAAATTAGGTTCCTCTCGAAGCTCCCCAGTCCAGAAGGTGGTCATTCTCCAAGGTTCTAGCTTGATAGCTCAGCCATTCTACGGGATTTCATTATCTCTACCAGCTTTAGAGGTAGACTTGCACAATCCAAGGTACACTTGCACATTCCAAGCTGGTTCATTAGATATGGCCGTATGTCTGTAGGAAGCAGAAGCCGCCATAATGGACTACCGACCTCACCCTAGGTAAAGTAAGGATTAACGTCAGACTCATCATTAGAGCACATAAGGAGCAATTGTAAAGGTCTAATAAATCTCAATAACTCAACAAAAATAAAGAAATTGGCCATCACATTGTTTACTTTCTACTGCAGAAACAATTTCAGCATCTATAATAGTCTGCACCATTTACTCACTGCGGGTGGCCACATTTCTATACATTATTCCAACAGATTAACATTTTTTCCTAAATATAATTTATTGTATATAAACAGAGAAACGAATGATGAACGCATTGTTATCTGAAAGAATTGTACACGCAAATCTACTTATAAATTTACCTATATGTACCTATTTGTTTTTTGTTTTTTTAATTACTTTCTTCCAGAAAATAGGAATCAGCGAGGACATACTAGGAAGAATAGCTGAATCCTTTCTTGTTAACTCGCTAGCCATCATTCACAGCGATATGTTCATATTTAACTTTTTGTTGTATTTATAAGTAGTATTTTATATTGTATCGTTATTTTTTGTTTTGTTTAGTTAATTTGTATAAATAGTTTAATCTTTGTCATTATCATTTATTTATTTAATTCATCTAGTATTTTTTTTCTAAAATATTCACTGTTGCGTAGGTTTTGGGTACTTTTTTATTTCGACCTAAAGGTTTTATTGTTTTTTTTATTGAAGACAGTCAGAATGAACTATTAATTAAATACATTATCAACTTTTTACGAGACAGCAAATAACATAAACGTGATAACATAAAGGACATTTTATTGTGTTGATTGCAAATTAAATTACCTCCCGCTTATTTTTTGTCACAATTTTTTTTTCTAAGAATAATAACATTTTACCTGATTACTGTACTTTTTTGCTTAGCCTAATAAACAGAGATGTTTTAGTACTCGTATAACTTGCAGGAATAGCTACTAATATTTTTTTAGGACAGATAGAGTTGAAGTTACAGGTTTTAGGAAAAAGAGGATTTAAATATTAGTTCTTCATTGTTACTATCTGTTGCCTCGTAAAAAGTTGATTGTTTTATCTCCTATATATTTGTCAAATACCACTGACTCACTGACCTATCATCACCCAGCCCAAACCACTTGACAGAAAATGTTGAAATTTTGCATTGACATTTCCTTTAGATCTTAAACACTCGCTAAGAAAAGGCTTTTTGATATTCAAATTTTTAAGTATATTTAGAGGGGTTTGAATTGTTAGTTTATTAGAGCAGGCAAGCCTAGGCAGCATGCGTTGCTAGGAAGATAGCAGGTCAGCTGTTACCGTACTGTATCTATTTCATAATTTAATTATTATTTTAATAAAAATAAAAAATAACCACGGTGGCCATGAGCGTTAAGGCATGAGTACTTAACACTCCGTGCTTAAGGGTTCGATTCCCACTAGGGGTGGTGGCTTTTCTTTAGAAAAAAGAAAAGGCATCAGCCCTATCATGGCTAGATAAGGGTGGTAACCTATAGATAACCCGCCCTAAAATTCTTAATGGACGTTAAAATTTAATTAATTTTTATTTTAGGTTAATTTCAACTATGATGGCAGACATTGACGGAACCGTGCTATTATAAATTGCACAAAATTATGTAGTAGCGTTAATTTTGATGATACATTATTTAACGCACTAAATTAACTACTTACCTGCCGTGACGAAGCACGGATATTCAGCTAGTATTGCATATTTTGAAAACGAGTAACTTTTGGATAAGACATAGTGGTATAAAAATTGTTTGTTATTACCAAAACTATCACCTGGCGATGGATGTGGGTCCACTTACCAGTAACCCTGTAGATTGTTAAGGGGCTTAAACCTTAACGATTTCTATGAAACACAACTAGATAGAAGTAAAATATTACTATCTTCGAAATTATAAATAAATTGTAGCAATAGCCACTCTTGCAAGGGGTGAGTAATGGTTGTTGTTTTCCCTTGAAGAGTCCAGGCAGAGCAGGATATTCGTCCGTTTCAAAATAATTGTTAGTAACAGTAGGACATTGATTAGAGAATATGGGCGGAGACGTTGTCCGAGAGCTGATGGATTGGAAAAGTTCTTGGACGGAAATAAATATGATTAGGGAGTGGTTAGAGGAGATTAGGAGAGGATAGAAGGGAGGTTAGGGGTGGTTAGGAGGTTAATGTGGTTGGCTGTGAAGAATCCCTCAGGGGCCTATCCTAACTCCTTACTTACTTCACCTCTTATCCTCAAATCCTCCATCTATGACGTTTACTCTTATATACATCAACAAGAAATTTTGCGGCTTTACACTCCTTCTAAAACATGAAACCGACTTATGACGGCAATCGGTTCATCTACTTCAAGATTCAGAGATAACTTTTACATTTAAAAAAGTCCGACTCGCAGGAACTGCGTCATCTTAGCGTGGTTCCAGTTTTTTTTTTATTTTATTTTTTTTTTTTTTACGGCTCATCTACATCTAGGTCATTAGCGCCGACATCTAGGGTTTAGCGAGGAATTTTACCAGCGAGCCGTGGGATGATAAAATTCCTGCCGGAGGTTGGGAATCGAACCCACCATCTCCCGCTTATGAATCCAAGGCGCTAGCCATTAGACCACGGGAGACCCCGGTTCTTGTTCATATCCCTATTCTCATTTGAAAAGCATAGAATAGAAACAGATAATATTTTCCTCGGCCTTTGTTCAAAGGGTTTTATGGCTATACCTGGGGTTAGGGTCGGGTCCGCAAGACCTTAGAAACCTCTTCTAGCGATACTTCATTTCATACGTTTCAATGAATTGGAAAATATCAAAAATTTTCACATATTCCTGTGTTCTTTTACTATAGTAATAATTCTACAGATAAAATCAATTAAAAAATAAAATAAAAAAAACCAACAGCATAAAGGCAATTGAAAATATTCAAAAGACGTCATCGAATCTTTTTCTCTTGGCAAGCAATGTTTCTAACAATGAATTGTTTTTCTTATTTTGCTTAATCTGTTTTATTGTAAAATACATTATCCAAATATAAGCAATTAAAAAATAACAAGGAATAAAAACAGACAAAAAGAACAGTTCGAATAAGCAAAATCCATTACTTTAATGTTTTAAGCACTTATTTTTCCGATTGACATCGCCTAATCAAAACTTTCATCAGAACCTTTTTTGTAGAGCATTTAGTAAGCTTTCTAATGGTATTCTTTCGTTTTCCAAGATTCTCAACCTTTTTCGAGATATTAAGGAAAATATACAGAGTTACCAAAACTTTTTATGTCTGTTAATAAAATATTTTATTCTAACCCTTCCTTAACTCCAAACGTAACCAAAATTTCAACATATTAGTTTTAATGATAGTAAAACATCCAGAAAATGTTTCAACTGAATCCCATGATTATAAGTACCCAAACCAAAAACGGTATTCAAAAAGTATTTTTCCAATTTTCTCAAAAACGGTTAAAGCTATCGCCTTGAAAATGATTTCATTCGTTTTCCTAGCCCAAGAATCTTATAACAAGAGTACTTACAAGCTTATGAACTCAAAAACGTAAGCGTTACGATTTTTTCTGCGCGAATTTCGCCCCAAACGCCACCTTCCAGTGGGCGGATTTTGCTGGTTAACGAACTTGACCTTTCAAATTGGACGACAGATTTTTGTACCAAATTTCATCAAAATCGGACCATCAGGGAAGCCAGAAATCCGCGAACAGACAAATATATATATATATATATATATATATATATATATATATATATATATATATATATATAAATATATACATATATATATATATATATATATATATACAAACAAATTTTAACCACCGTTATTTTCGGTCTCTAGGGGTTCTGAAACGCGAAATTTTCTAGTCGGCACTTCCGGATTGTTTCATTGTATCAACCTTATAAGCGGGGTTCCTCCCTATGGGGGAGGGAGGAACCGCGCTAAAACAATATATAAATAAAATGGGTATATGTATTTAATCATTTGAATCTTGGCTACGCACACTGTATGTATATTCCACGAAATATAAGAGCCCATTTTACTCTCTTATAAATTTGAACCAGGTAAAGATAAACTAATACAACTTTTATGAAGGTATTGTACTAATACATACGCGTACAATTGTAATTTTTCATAATCCTACGTTGAAGTGTTTCTGAGATATAGGGGATGTAAAATCGGAATTTATACCACTCACTGATTCATTCACTCATCAAAATTATTAAGCACTTCCCAAAAAGGTAGACACTTAAAATTGTGCAAGATAATAGACATTGACATTGGGTGTTATTTTTTTGTGTGTGTGTGTTTAACGGCATATCAACATTAGGGCTATTAACGCCGGGCTGTCTAAAGGCTGCCGCGCCCTTTTCTATAATGCCAACAGCACGTGGTCGGTAACCCATTTAGGTACTGACCACGCCCGACGTTTCTTAACTTCGGTGTTCTAAGGGAACCGGTGCATTCAACGTGGCTATGGCCGTTGGCATTGGGTGTTATTAAAGGAAAAATAATTGAAAAATCCTGAAACGTTGTGTTTGGCTTCGCTACCAAGGGGGGGGGGTGCCCGATTTGTGCTGGTTTCTTCGGAAACCATTCGTTCCTCCTCAAGCAACACGTTAACGGTGCCCACTCTAAATTCGCTTACAGAAAGTATTGACATCCATCAAAAAAGCTAACGTTGAAAAAAAAAAAAAAGGCCAAGCTCCAAGAACAGTTAGCCAATGAAAGTTATGATATAGTATTGGGCCACGTTTTAGTCCCTTCATGACTAGTCAAGAACCTAATAATACGAGTACCCTCTCACTTATTTGTGGATTTCCGAATTTCCAACTTTATTATAAAATTTCTAGCATTTAAAGATTCAGGCCCTTAAGGTGACGATTCGGAGTTATTACAAACTCACTGATGACTAAAAACTAACGGATTTGTTTATAATCTATCTTATACTGTGATACAAAACTCTCAGAAGCCAACTGTTTTGGGGAGTCTGGAACTTGGCCTCTGCTTTACAATGTTAGTTTTTTCAGGGGGATTTGATTCTCGTGATTTTTTAAATTACTTAATTATTTTTTATTAGATGTTCTTATACTCAAGAAAACAAGTGTAGTATTTTCACTAAAATCCTAAATTCTAATATCTTTTAGATAATAATCCACGCAACGTCTAATAACAAAATTTAAACGACTTCCATCATGTTGAGTCACCTGTACGCCAAATATATTATTAAGGAAAAATCTGAAAGAGCAAACAAATGTACTGACATAGAGCACGTCAGTGTGAACTTTCCCATTTACTTGGAAAGTCTGAGCTCTGAAAGCACCAACTTGGCTCCAAGTCGAGTAAAGTTTTTCTTCGTGTAAGGCTTTTACCACTAGCAAAGTAGGCCAACAATTTATTGATTGTACGCCAGTCTGTGAGCCTGTCTACATGTGTGTACGTGTAACACTATTGTTTATACGCACTTTGTAGACATTTTACAATGTTAAAACATGCAGCTATAGTGTTTATTTCAATTCGGTTTTTTTTTTTTCAATCCTTTAAAAGTGACAATTATTCGGGGTAAATGATCAGGTTGTTGCCTACACACACACACATACACATATATATATATATATATATATATATATATATATATATATATATATATATATATGTCACTAACAAAAAGCCTCAAAAGGGAACAAAAATTTGACAAAATTTTGTGCAGAAATACTTTTATATAAAAGTTCTATAACTGACCAACAGATTATAGCCACCGAAGGATTTTTTTTTTTTTTTTTTTTTTTTTTTTTTTGGCAATAGCTGCTCAAAAAGAAATCGTAGAGCTCAAACTTTTGTAAGGTACTTTATGTTGAACGAAACCCGCCTTTGAGGTTGACCTCATGACGCAATCCGGAAGTGCCAACTAGAGTATTTTTCTATATAATATTTTTCGGTCTGTTTCAAAAACAACAAATCAAGAAAATTACAGTGGTTCAAATGTATAAATATATTTGTCCGTTCAGTCTCTATCAGGCTGAAAAATGGACCAATTATTAAGAGATTTCATACAAACCTAAACTGTGTGGTTTGAAAGGTCAAGTTGATTACCAGCAGAGTCCGTCCACCGGAACATGCATTTTTGGGCAAACTTCCCGCAACAAAAATCGTAAATCTTATTTACGTTAGTAGGCTTCGAGGTACGCGTTTTATAAGAAATTTCACTTGGAGAACGAAATGAAACCATTTCCAACGCTTTATCTATAGCTATTGTGAGGATAATGAAAAAAATAGGGTTTTTATTAGGATTTTCGGATAAACTCCAATATATCTGGAAAACGGTTGGAAAATCGTGGTAAATGTGAAGAATCTATTCAAAAGCTGTTTTAAATGTCCTACAACTGAGGTTATGATTTTGATAGAGCTATATCATCCGGATAAATCGGTGTTTAAATGGAGAAAAATCCGCTTAGAATACTGTCCATATCCTGTTGTGGTTCCTTAGATCATGCTTCTCTTTGATATTTAATTTTACAATTTTAAGTGTGTTTTTCGAGGAAGATTAAAACAAAACATTAGCTATATCTATTCTAAGCTTTATTAATGACACTAGTGATAAGAACAGAAAAGTGCTGAGATGACGCAGTTCCTGCATGTTAGAGTTTTGAAGTATGCCTTCAAACGAGGATGGTGACCCAAAGAGAGGAAGGAGACTTCCTCGACACATTATGTTTGACATTCCGTAAATTGGGGTCACATTAGTACAGTATGGTGAAAATGGTACAAACCTATACTCCTAGGATATCTTCATTTAACTTATACTAAAAGGTAGAACTTAACAACTTTAGAACAACATTGCCCAAAGAATGCGTACAAACTAATATGTACCTATATACGTATCTGTTCGCTCTTAATCAAATATATAAGCATGCCGTAAAATGGGGTAATATTAGTACAGTGTGCAGAAATTGGTACAAACGTATGCTGCTTATATGAAGCATTGCGAATACTGATAGGGTGAACTCATCATCCGGTCAATTTTTTTTTCAACCATACGAATCTAGACACTTCAGAGAATCTACAGGTATATTTTTCATGTTGAATTAACCCTCCTTTTCATCACAATGAAAAAAAAAAGAATGAAAAAAAACCTGGCTGGAAACTGCCATAGGAAGGCGAACTCACTCCACTACCGGTCCGCTGGTTGATGATAAAAATAAAATGATCTTTTCGTTGAAAGTAGAGTTCACACTAATTCGTGGAAACTTTGTATAATTTGTTTATCAATATAAATTAACACATACTAATATAGATATATATTTGTCTTTTGTCACTCTTTGGGCTCAGTTAACCCTTTGGTATGAGTTAAATGAAAATATCCTAGCAGCATAGGTTTGTATCAATTTCACCACACAGTACTAACGTGACCCCATTTTACGGTAAATATTAAAGTAAATTATCCATTAAAATGAAAGATTTTGACTACTCTATTACCTGTATATTTTACACACCTGTATTGCTAAAATAGTTTCTAGAATAAATAAATATAGCATTATTTAAGTGTAACGATAAATGATATTGCATGTGAAAACCCTAGAATCTGTAATAATTTCTGGGTTGTAAATAAAATAACAACAAAGATACATTAGAGTAGAGAGCGACGAAAGGAGGGGATCTTTGTTGGAGCCAAGAATTTATACGGCGAGGTCGGGACATGAATGGGTGCCACGCTAAGCTCATTCATCTCAGGGAAGAATTACCCCCACCCCTCCTACCATCCCCCTCCCTCCCCCACTCCACGTGTCTTCATCTTATTTCAGGGGGATTAATTCTAACACAACCACTAGAACCACCATTATTCTATCGCCTTAAGCCATTTACTAACAATAGATATGCAATATCCAATCAATACCGTAAGAATCATATGTATCTTACAAAATTAATTGTTTCATGGATCAACATTAACTTATACTTTACCAGTTCATTATTATTATTATTTTACAAAGCAAACAAATCTAATAGAAATTATTTATTATTTTTCAAACACCAAGCATATCACCGTATTTAATGTGCAACAGTAATAAAAAAATAAGGAGGCCCGGTGGCCGTCAGTGCTAAGGCGTTTGAAATCCGTGCCTAAGGATGTGGGTTCGATTTTCACTAGTAGGGGTGGCGTTTCTTCCAAAAAAAGTAAAGGCATGACTCCTATACTGGCATGACCCCTATACAGATAACCCGTCGTAAATTCTGTGTCAATAAAAAATGGACGTTTTAAATTTTAATAAAAAAAATAATAATGTAAGTGATTTAGTTTGTTTGCTACAATATTTGTATGTATGTTTTTACACTTATATCTATAACTAGGTATATAAATATAACTAGCTGTTACCCGGCGTGCCATGCTAAACCTACTTTCTGCATCTAGAAAAGCAAAAATAAATTAGAAACCAAATAAGTAATTATAAAATGTAATAACGCAAATCTGTGACTGTTCGGGTTCACAGTCTCGAACCTTCGTATCAAGACCTACATGTGTGCCAAGTTTGGTCAAAATTGGTCAAACATTGTTGATTTGTATTAGGAAAAAACAGACAGGTGAATTTATATTTATATAGATAATAGATAGGTAATTATATTATCATAAAATAGATAATATAGCCTTTAGGAAAACAGTGATTTAATTTACTAAACCCATTGATAAAGATACTTTCTGGACGTCCAATAAAGCACTTCTGTTTTTCTCGATATATGACATGTTTTTCGCGATTTTTTACTAAGCCCCTAGCTGACTTCTGATTCATTACGTACAAAAAAACTTCTGCATTTAGTAAGCATTAAATCACTGCTAATGAAGTGGAAGTATATTGAGGGCTAGGTTGAACTAAATACCTTGTATAAAGAAATTATGGTTTGCTTATTTTTAATTTGCCAAATTGTGGGCATTATTGTCCACTCCGGACGCAATAAAGAGTAACTGCAAGAAATTTTTGTATAAGTTTTTGATTTGAGAGATAAGTCACATTTTTTTTGTTTTTTTTTTCAAACTTTTGCGTGTGTAATCTTTTGCGTGATGTAATTGTAGTGCTCATTTAAATACACTAACAAATTTGAAATTTGCTGACTTCATTTGGAACTTGGACAGTGCCTTCATTTTTTTGTAAAGAATTATCTATTTCATATTAAAAAGCGTCCGTTAATTGACGCGTTAAATTCTGTTTTGAAGGAAATGCCTTATATAATTCAGCATTCGTGTATTTTTGTCAAAACTGAAAGGAAGCCTAGCTCGAGGGCTTATCGATTCGAGACGGAAGCGAGACTGGATGTACTAGATTAAGGTTGGAGGGGAGGGGATATACGAAGAGCAGAGGAGAGGGGGGGGGTATTGAGAGGGAGGGGTGAGGGAAGGGAGGTTTGTTTTCCCAGCTAAATCCGACCTTAAACCGAACAAGGACATTTAGATAAGGGCCTTTACAAGTGTTCAAACATTTATAACCTGTTACTTTAGCAACCTCCTTCATAAAGCGATCAATCCTATCTACTTTTCGAAAATGGATTTACCTTTTCAGGAGATTATGAGAAATTAATTCAGCAGATTATTTTTGAAGCGTAACAACTATCAGTATATTTGTTAACTTGGGACCATAGATATCTAACCTTTACTAGTTAATTTCGCATCCACTAAGTGAGGTATTGAGACTACAGAACTGCCATGATTGTTTATACCAATAATTTCGGGGGTTTTCAACAGAAAATCTGTTGTGCCGAATCAGTTGAAAGGGCACGAGCAATCCGCACAAAAGGTGACATATCCCATTTTGTAGGGTCGAACCCAATCCCCACTTCTCCCCATTTCTTGCTTGAAACGGATAATAACCTCTAAATAACCCGTCCAAAAATCTCTGACGTTATTGATAGCTTGTAAAAATTAAAAGTAAATATATAGCTAATCCGCTTTGCGGTTACTCTGTAATGCAACATTAATTGTACGCATGTACTTAAATGGGATCTCGAGGGAAAGATCAGATCTTTCAATGGTGGCCAAACAAGAACCCCCTTCTAGTGGGACTACTAGGAGCACGTTATAGAAACCAGACATTTTGGACGTCAAAACTAATTTTTCTATTTCCATTGTGTGAGTTTATTAAAAATAAAACAAATCATTCAAATAAAACAATTCTGGCATAAAAGTGAGCATAGAGTTTTCAGTTTGTCTTCGTTAGGATGAATTTGTCAACAAATGTATGCACAGTCATCTGGGCTCAAACTATTTGTTTAAAAAATACTGTTTAAAAAAACAAAAATACTTCTGCAAAAAAAAGGTCCTACAAGTTGCAAGCAGACACTAACTATTTTTTTTTTTTTTTTTAATATACAAACAAGTAAAAGTTCATCAATACCGACAAAATCAATGCTTGTGCATACAGATTTATATTAAACCTCTTTTTTTTCCTTTTAACCTCCACTTATACAAAAAAAAAATTTTTTAGGAAGGTTTATTTACAGCTTCCAAACATTTTCTAGCCAGAGTAGGGTTGATGCATTTTATTTTTTCTAAACAAGAGCCTCTATCCCTAACGGGAATCGAACCCAAGGCCCTAAGCATGGAACAGTAACCCCTTAAGTTTCCCGGCCACTGTGCCTTCCAGGCGAGCTTAAAAGTATTATTATTATGAGCGAATGAATTAATATGTTTAGGCATTTCTCCGGATCGGCTGCAGCTACTTTATTATTTTGAATATTTCCTAACTTTTTATAGAAACATTGAAGCTGTCCAATTTTTAACTCCATAATGACCTAACCATCCCTCTTATCCAAGATATAATCCTGAATAGCTTCTCAGTTTTATATAGAAAATTAACCAATCATCCTAATCCTATAAGCCAATCCTTATCCAGTGTCACACATCCTTATCCAGTATCACACATCCTTCTTCTATAGAATAACCAAGAAATCATATAGAGAGCAGATGGCTATTTTCTTTTCCCTGATCATTGCTCTCCATTCCTCCCGGCTAGTGGCGGTTAAATGGCGAAAGGTCATTTAAGAATGAGAAGGAATGTAATCGGATGAAAACTGCATCTAACTCAGGTTTAAATTAATTTGTGGCACGAAATAAATAAAAATTAATACAGGGATTGTCGGGATTTGGATAGGAGAAAAAAAACTTCAGATCTTCAAGCAAAAATCTATATTGGACGATTCGATCAATACAGATTTATGCTTGAAGATCTGACTTTTCTTTCTCCTAACTGAATCCCGGCCATCCCTTGGCTTCGCAACACCTCAACGGTTAACTATCTTCATCTCATTAAAAATTAAAAATTCAGCAATTTAATCGTTGAAAAAAACATCACTTTTTCTGCGTTAATTCCCCTGATCCCTCAGTAGCAATCCAACATCTGCAGGAGCATCTTACCGCTATTCCGCATTGGAGTGAAAGATGGAGAATAAGAATCAACCCGGAAAAACTTAAACAGGTAACATTCACTCTCAACCGGAGATCATGTCCTTCAGTCTACCTCAAAAACACTCCACTACCACCATCCAGCGAGGTTCGATATCTAGGATTATACCTTCACAGAACCCTCACACGAGACCAAAAGACAAGAACTGAACAAACGATACGGACTACTTAGACGACTCCTTGGACCCTCATCTAAATTATCGATTTATAACAACCTTACAATATATAAAACAATAATTCGACCAATATGGACATACGAACTTGAACTATTGGGATCTACAAAAACATCCAACATCAACAGAATACAGGCATTCCAGTTAAAAGTCCTTTGTAAAATTGTAAATGCACCTTTCTATGTATCCAACAAAACCCTTCACAATGACCTTAACATCCCATTTGTACTTGTCCTTGCTAAAACCCGTTTCCAAATGTTCCACTCCAAATTGTCTTGCCAAATTCTAATCCTTATCTTCCCAATCCCATTCAGACAATCCTCCCGGGCGGCTCAAGAGACAGTGGCCCCAAGACAATTTACTCACCTGATCTTATCGTGACCATTAAAATATTTATTGAGGCATCTCTGAAAGTGCCAACAATGATTGTCTTCTTCCATATTTTGTATGTTTCTATTTTATTTTACTTTTACCGTTTTTGTCAACGAGTACATAATATCAACATCAACAAACTTGATCATTGTACTGTTAATAATTTGTACAGACTTCAAATAAATAAATAAAACATTTTCTGAGTTACAATATCACCAATTTTTACAGTTAATTTTAAAAAATGATTAAAAAATTCTAGTTACACATTTATGCTAAAAAAAAACTGAAAACGACGTTTGCAGATCAACCTCAATATATTTTCACTGGTTTAATTATTTCTTTTCACAGGTAATAATGCTTTACGTATTGTGTACGACATTAATATTTACGGAGTGGTCTTAGAGACTGGGTAAATTAAAGGTAGAAAATGCAAATCTATTGTAGTGAGGCTTTAAGGTGCCATTAAAGGGTTAACTGGAGCAATATGATTACCGCTAGCAGGAATTGAATAAGGAGCAGTACTTACCTCCAATGTCTACCCTCTCTCCAATTCTCCATTCTAATTCACCAATCAGTAGAAATAAAGAGTTGAAGGATCTTATTTCGGTGGATTTTAAAAAATATTGTATCTATGTTTCTAGATTAATATTTGATCTCGGTTGTTATGTCGCTATCTCTTTATTTTTTTTAAATGTTCTTCTTCAAGGGGCTTTACACTTTACTGTATCTTATAAAGAAGGAGGAAATCATTATGGTTCTGGATTACTAGTGATCCAAGAAGAAAGGACTTCAAAGGAGAACCAAAAATGTCTCCAAAGGAAACCATTGAGTAAAAAGAAGTTCATATTGTAGCTGTTATATTGTGGAATATTCCTTCATTAATTATTGGTATGAAAGTCCGTAAATGACGGAACCTTATGCGGGGCAATATAATTTCGTCCCCTCGAATGCCTCTGGTTGAACATATACTCTGGATGTTGGATGTTGTATTAATGCTGGTTAATACGTGGATGGTGTATTAACTCGTGGATGTTATTGTTTTTACAGTGTTCTTCAGATATGGAATTTATTACATCTGTTTATAAAGAGTTATCAGAAAACTGAATTGATTCAAATGTTGACTTGTGTTGCTTGAAAACAGTTCTCTCAAATTTGAATTGATGCAAATGTTCTTCAGAAATTCAGGATATTAACATTTCGACTGCTGTTGTTTTTAAAGATTTCTCTCAAAATAGCATTCATTCCAATGTTAACTGCTGTTGATTTCTGTTGTCCTCCAGGAATTGCATATCAATCTTTTGACTCCGGCTGTTTATAAAGGGTTCTCACAAAATTGAATGATTTTTTTTTTATTGGATTTCTATGATTTTATAGAGATTTATTCAAATCCAATGCATTCAAATATTGAATTTTGCGACATTATTCCGGTTTTCTACATTACATCGCATTCATTAAAACAACTGACCTCACATATCAGACTTCTACAATTACTATTTAGTCTTAACAGGCCCGAGTAAGGCGATAAGCCTGTACGGAGATTGAATGAAAATTATCTCTGAAATTTGCAAATGTGTTTATGGTAAAAATTGTTTTTTACAAATTTATTAGAGATCGAAATTTTAATTTTCACCAAGTATACCCTCGTCTAGTTGTGATAATGTTTTAGTGTTCCCCTAAAGAATATCCATCAGATTAAAGAAGCAAACAACACCGCTCCTGAATCAGCCCAGAGAAAGGGGAGAGAGCTTCTATCATGAATCGTGTTTAGCATGCTTTGTGTGTTAGTCTCGGATGAATCATTGCCAACGTCGCTGTTATTTATTAAGCCTCCTGCAAATGGTTGGCAAAACTGTTGGTTTTCTTTTATAACTTGCTACAAACTGCCTGTATAATGTTTCCATACTTTACATATTGTTAAATAATTTCTCAAAATTTTAAAATTCGAATGTATGTTAGAAACGGTTTTTGAACGTCAGTCCTAGGAATTTGGTGACGATCCAATCTTTTGTGTCATATTCAGAAATCGTTTGTTCGAAATTTGAGTAGTGTTTACATTTAAAAAAAAAATATGAACTGTATATGTTCCAAGCTTTCTAAACGTTACTGGGGATAGGAACTTTATGAAAATGATTACCTAAAATCCATAACGAGTCTTCCTCTGGATAAGGGACCTGTTTTGCATATTAATCAGTTCCCGAGTGCTGTCTAACAAAAACAAATTAATGGAGCTGGTTATAGTAAATAATATATCACGAAATCCTTTCATCACTCATTAATTTTATTATTTACTTGAAACAGCAAATATTGTTATTATCATAAAATAATGAATATTTATATAATACTCGAATCTGCATCAGATAGGTGGCAAATACAATTTAGCTGGGCCCCTTTGATAAAGAGCCGCTTCTCATATCACATTGGTGACAACCACATTAGCCACAATATAATTCTAAAATTAACACACCAAGCTCACGGGTAAGAAATCCATAAGTCGAGGAACTCAAATTTAACCCATTGACGATAGGGTACATAACTAAATAAGCCAGTCTCTTCAAGCCAAATATCTGCCAATATTTGTAAAAAGTTTCTTATATATGGAAGTAATGTGCTAAGTGATTCATTGATAGAGACTTACAGAATTTCTGTCATTAGATTCTTTTTTTCGGCGTTAATAGGCCTAATGTTGATACGCCGTTAAACACACAAAAAAAGATTAGATTCTTTTTTTTTTAAACTGAACCCGTCAATTAGGAATGTTGGTTTTCTCCAGAACCTAATTATTAATTTTTTCCTAACGCCCGTTATTTTTATGCCTATATTTGAATGGCTGCATTTGAAAAAACTCAACGCTAAATTTATTTATATATAAATCACCATTAATTCAAGAAATATATATATATATATATATATATATATATATATATATATATATATATATATATATATATTAAAATTATTTTTATTTATCACTTGTAAAACATTTAAACATTTATAAATACACAAAAGTCAATTACAATTGGGCCTCTTCTTCACGTATATTTTTACAATATGTTTGTGTACATCACATATCTCTCTGTGAGTGTGTGTGTGTGTGTAGAACCTTCTTTTTTTGGAGGCAAGACATTATTTCGCCCATGCAAGCACAGAATCGGCCACTGCAAGCACCTCTGCCTCATTAATGTTAAACTTCGTTTTACCCCCCTTTCCCTGGTTTTATTACTGACAAAATACACTTTTTCTTCAAGTAAATTTTGTCTATTTTACAGCCCTGCAATCGGGAATTACTTATCTTAAACAGTCATTTATTTATTGATATCAATTCAACGAAAAACGTGGTTAACCTAAAAAAACACAAAATTTAAATTTCCTCCTATAACCCTACTGGGAATTTGGGAAAGACCCTTAGCCCAAAGTACCATTTGTGTTCCATGTGGTGTCAACTATCACCTCCTTAAGTAATTGTCACCACTTACGTTTCACCCTGTAAATATATATGTGTGTATATATATATATATATATATTTAAAATATTTTAGTATGTGAGTACAGCTTTACATCAAACATACGAAAGCCATATCAGTACTCAGCGGCGAAAAAGCTCAAGGGACGAAATCTCTGTTGCAATCTTGCTAACACGTGTGTTTCAGTCTTGAAAGATAAAGCCCGTTCTAGGTTTTCTAGTTGTTGTGTCAGCACTGACCTAAGAATATACGGCTTTTCCTACCTTTAGGCAGAGCTGGAGGGAAGAGCTGTGTGTCATACACCCCTGGGGGAAGGTGAATCACACTCTCTAGCGGATCGGTGGGATAGGAGTAGTCCCATGGGTGGGAGGTCAGCACTTCAGCTTATGGAACATCCCGTGGGAATGTAGCAGAGGTCACGCCGTAGGGCTTAGATCCTACCTATCATCTCTTTAAATATAATTCTCGCCCTTTCAATAAGATCGTTATGGAATAGATCAATGGTTGACTTACAGATGTTGTTGTTAGTTCTACCTACAACGGTTTGGGTTCTCATGCGGGAGAGCCCGCTGTAGGTTGAGTTAATTATCAATTGGCTAACTAAAGGAATTCTCTTCGCCACCATGGATTTGTAAGAATAAAGGCAGCCTATAGTTAACCCGGCAGAAATAGCTTAGATAAAGATTTTCCTTTAAAAAAATTATAGAGTTTCCTGTGCTATAAATAAGTACTTCCCCTGTACATCGGCCTTGTGACGCAATCCCAAGATCTGGGCAAGGAATGTCAACATTCCCCTGTTACAGAGATACATAAATGCTGTGTCTATATCTAATCAAACATCGAAGCTATAGTACTCTCAGTACACTTTTCTTTTCCTCATACTCTGTGATCTGTTTATCACTCATCAAGTGAGCCATAGACTTTCACGAACTCAATGCCTTATTGTAAGAAAAATCTTTTTCGATAATCCCGTCATGAGTGAAACTTCAATAGCTACTTTCGGAAAGCGCTAAAAGGGTCAATTCAAAATAATTCAGAATAATTCAAATCTTAAACATGCTTCACCGTTACGTAGTCCAAGTCATAGACTGTTATCATCATGGACTTATGAAAGGACGGGGGGGGGGGGACTTTTTGGGGGGGAAAAAACTGTCACGTAAACAGATGGCGGCCATATTGGTTTGCTACATCTCTCAAGAAGAAATAAAGTGTTTTTTCAATTTAAAATATTCAAATACTTAATCTCATCTCTTGTTACTCAATCTCATTTCTATTATTTAAATGAAGAAGACATTTGCAAAACAGTGTCCTATGTCCAGTAACGGACTTTAAAACAACAATAGCATTATACAACGACAATAACAAAAAAAAAAAAAAAAGGCTTCACACTGTGCTCTTAATTTTTATATCCGTTTTTCTCTATTTTTGTTATTTTGTTGTATGTTTTCTCATAAGATAAACATGTGTATGTAATAATACCCATATAAATTAATATTATGTATCAGTATATTTTTTTTTAATGAAAAATAGTCTTATATTTTTCTAATTTTAGGTTAGAAATATTTTTTTCATATTATCAAGTATTCAAATCGACTTATTTAGGTCGATTAGTAGTAGAGATGGGCGATTCTCGAATGTGAATCTTAATTCGATCCTTATCGTAGGTTCTCTGATCTTATGAGATAAGAAGATCGGCCTTTTGAATCGATCTGAACTCACCGATCTTTTTGTGGATCGATCTTATGAGATAAGAAGATCGGTCTTTTGAATCGATCTGAACTCACCGATCTTTTTGTGGATCGATCTTATGAGATAAGAAGATCGGTCTTTTGAATCGATCTGAACCCACCGATCTTTTTGTGGATCGATCTTTTCATTCAAATTATCGATTCATATTCGAGAATCGGCTAGTGCCATGTAGCTAATAAGAAGAGCAAATCGACAAAACCGGAATGCCAAAACAAAAAGAAGTAGCAGAGCTCAAGACAACCCTAGAAGAATAAGAAAGTCATTGAGTATATAAGCTAGGAAACGGTGACAGCGGGAGAGGAAAACGCTGACTGTCCCTGTGATATTGAACCGCCTAAATTGGACCAGTAGATCAACGCTGTACTGGAATTGGAGCCAGCAGTAGCAGCTATTCCCTGAGTGGATATGCTGCGGATCCTTCAGGACATAACTCTACGGATTAGTCCGAGTATCCGCTAGATTCCGCTTAATCGAGGCTACTACCTCCGGATAACCAAGCTTACAATCATACATTACTCGGTATACAGCGATATAACCATAACACTTACTCATAGCAGCACATTTTTTTGCTCCGGTCTCATCAAATTTCTCAATTCTTCTTTTTAGTTTTTTTTCCATAGGGAGGTAACGCACTTATGACATCGAACCGATGAGGCCATCCAGATGTCCTAAAACATTTATCTTTCAGAAAATAGATCAAGAAAATATGGGCGGTTCAAATCATCGCCCAGCCCAAACCACTTGACGAAAAATTTTGCATGTACACTCCCTTTAGAATGTAAACACTCGCGGAGATAAGTTTTTTTTATATTCACATTTTTAAGTATTGTTAGAGTGGTTTTAAAAAGAGCTCGCACGCCTGTCTAATATGCGTTGCTAGGACGATAACAGAACAGCTGTTAAGATTTTGCTGATAGAGAATATTCTAACAAAATACAGGTATTTTTAATAATTATTTAATATTTCGTTTTTTTTTTTTTTTTATTTTTATTATTATTTAATTTTTATTCTAATATCAATTTATAGTAATTGTAAATGTCTCCATATTGCAACAAACAACAACATCAATAACTATGAAATGACAACTTTAATACGTTAAGTACCCTCTTGGGTCTTACTTTCACAGGGTGACCATGACCCATTGTGGTTGATATTGCCCTTAATACAAAACAAAACAAAAAAAAAAAGAACAGCTGTTACCGTACTGTATCAACTTCATAATATTATTTTATTTTTTTTATTTTTTTATTTTATTTTATTTTTTTATTTTGCGGTTCATTTCAACTATGATGGCAGACCTTGAATTACAAGAAATAATCTGTGATTTTGTCCCTCATAGAGTTTACGCTATACTTGGTGGAGGTGCATCCGAGGTAATAATATCCCGAGCCCTTGCACAGCCTCCTCACCCATCAGCATCCCCAGTCAGAGCACTTCTAGGTAATGCTTGCTAATATAATGGGTGTTTCCAAATGACATCTTGGAAACATAAATTTTTAAATTTTAAAGTCCATTTATTATTGACAACCTGTACTGTTTAAACAGCTGTTACTGGTAACCTATAGGTAACGGGTTATCTCTACTTTATCTGTTTCTTGATGCTGGGAATGTCAAGAAACATTATACTTTGATTACGTATCAATTGATGAAAAACTCATAGTATGACTGGAACCGTGCTTCTGGGTGAATCGCCGTTGCTGTGGAGGATTACAAATAAATAAAGTTCTCTCCCTAGTGTGACTTAGCAAGCTTGAAACTCATATAAAGTTATTTTTTTTTTTAAATGTAAGCATCTATGAAGTCAGATTTAAGGCGCCATCACGTTTACAGAAAACTGAAACTCCACTTAAATTGTACGTTTTCTGTAAACGCGATGGAAATCTGACCTTAGGTGCTTACATTTAATAAAAATAAAAAGTTTATATGTGTTCCAAACTTGCTTAAGTCACACTAGGAAGAATTTTATTTAATTATTTTTGAGCCTCCACAACAACGGCGATTCACCCAGTAAAATTGTTACATGGACTTATAGTTGTTATATATACCTTTTTGTGGTCACTAGACCACAGCAGACCCCTTCATATATCCTTATACATACAATTGTTACATATACTTAAATATAATTAAGTAATTTATATTATACCTCTACATCTACTCTTACGATTAAGAATACTTCTCATTATAGAATCATACAAAAAAAACTGTATATACACACGTTTAAAATAATTTGGATTGTTAAACTTTCAAACATTTCTTACTACGAGAAACGCACTCTCCGCTACCTATTTGAACTTTATTTTCTTTTGCCTATTGGTTGTTTAATTGTCACAGTTTCCTTTTTGTTAAACAGAATAGAGAATATACTGGACAACACAGGAATATAAATACAACCAACCAAATATGATTTTTAGGCGCTCATAATTAAATCATTGCCCTAAAACTGTGCTAAAGTTACATGGTATCTGTGGTTAATATAGGATGCGCAGTACGCACGCATAGTCCACAGCATGTTCCTCGGAGTAGATAATGCAATAATTCATGGAAGATTAAGCAGAGCTGATGTAATATATCTGCCTGGATCAGGTTTAGTTTTAGCCCGACAGTCAGTGACCAACGACCACCTGAATTCATTCATGTCAAATAGAACCAGTTTTTGATTTTACACAAGTTTAACATTGAAAACTACTTCACGCGCGATATTTAAAAGTTAAGCACATCCCAAAGCGGTTAGCTGTCTATTTTTAAAGTAACTAATAAAAAAAACACATAAAAACGTTTTTGCTCTTTTGTATTTGTAATTAATAAGGTTTCTAAACCTTATTAATTACAAAGTGAATGCAGAACAGTGAATGAAAAACTTTTGCAATATTTTTTTAGTTACTTTTTATTGCATCCGGACTGAACAATGGGTTCCTACAGTTTGGCCAATAAATAATGAATAGTTTATATTTTCTTCACACAAGGTATTTGAAAGAAACAAAATTACATGCCACATTTTTTAACAAAAATGAGCCAATAGTTCAACTTATCCCTCAATAAACTTCCACTTCATTTACATAAATTTAATGCTAACTAAATGTACAAGTTTTCTTATAAGTAGTGAATCTGTAGTCCTTTAGTGGCAGAGATGGGCATAATTTTATTTATAAATAAAAATACGAATTTATTCGTACTTTATACATTTGTGAATACGAATATAAATAAATTCGTACTTCATATATTTGTGAATACGAATATAAATAAATTCTTATTCATAAGTTTGAATACGAATTTATTTTTATTCACATGTATTAAATATAAAAATACAAATAAAATTTTATTCGCAAATTTTTCTGCGAATAAAAATAAATTCACAGAAAAAATTGTAAATAATCACAAAAAATGTGAATATTTACAAAAAATCAAGCGATTAGAAAAAAAATCACATTAAAATATACGAATAAAAATTTATTCACATTATAATTTGTGAATAAAAATTTATTCACAATAAAATTCGCAAATAAATCATGAATTTATTCGTATTAAGATGATATTACGAAAGTTACTGAAGGTGTTTTTTTTTTTTTTTTTTTTTTTTTTTTTTTTTTTTTTTTTTTTTTTTTTTTTTTTTTAAGGCATTTAACGTCTAGGTTATTAGCGCCTAGATTTTTTGTTTACCCCGAGTCCGCCGCGGGATCACCAGCCATGCTGCAGGGACACAGTTTGTCATCTGTACCTCCATCAAAAAAAAAAAAAAAAAAAAATCACCTTCAATAACTTTTGTAATATCATCTTAATACGAGGAAATTCATAATTTATTTGCGAATTTTATTGTGAATAAATTTCTATTCACAAATTATAATGTGAATAAATTTTTATTCGTATATTTTAATGTGATTTTTTTTTGTAATCACTTGATTTTTTGTAAATATTCACATTTTTTGTGATTATTTACATTTTTTTCTGTGAATTTATTTTTATTCGCAGAAAAATTTGCGAATATTTTATTTGTATTTTTATATTTAATATATGTGAATAAAAATAAATTCGTATTCACACTTATGAATACGAATTTATTTGTATTCGTATTCACAAATATATGAAGTACGAATTTATTTATATTCGTATTCACAAATGTATAAAGTACGAATAAATTCGTATTTTTATTTATAAATAAAATTATGCCCATCTCTGTTTAGTGGGAATGAGGAAAATATTTGTGAAAAACCATTAATTCATCGAGAAAAACAGAAGTGCGTTATTGGACGTCCAGAAAATATCATTTATCAATGAGTTTAGTGAAATAAGTCACTGTTTTATTAAAGGAAATCTTGCCTATTTTAGGGTGGCATTATTAGAATTTAATTATCTTCTATGGTTTTTGATCCATTCATTCTTCTTCAATAAAAAATATGTTTACCTTAAAAAACAGAAAATTTAACATAGCTCCTTTTCCATTCGGAATCGGACCATACTTTGAATAAACTTTTTTGTTGGAAATGATGTCTTGAATCACCTCCTGAAGTTTGGCTACATAGACCTAAATCACCCTGTATATGTATCTATTCAATTTCTTTAGCTCCTTATATATATGGAGTGATTTTCGGGCTTTATAAGATAGGATCGATGCAGAAATTTTCACAGATTCTATTTATGTGAAAAGATTCAATCGGGACTATCTTTTGTAATGTATTTAAATCAACTGGATGTCGGTTTTTAGTGAATAAAAGTGAAAAACCTACTTGCAGACAGTATAACGTACCTGTTACAGTTAAACACATACTGACAGAGTGAACAGGACGTGGTTATTTAAAACTAATCACTGCACTTCTGATATCTGGTAGCATTGCAGAAAAGATAATTTCGGTTATATTTATGTGTAATTTTAAATTTAATTTAAGAAAAGGCATCAACCCTATCCTGGCTAGAAAAGGGTGGTAACCTATAGATAACCCGTCCTAAAATTCGTAGTTAATAATAAATGTACGTTAAAATTTAATTTAATTTAAAATTTAGTTTTCATTTCATTGTGGAAGATATATCGTCGATACAAATGCAAAGTAACGAATGTGAAAAAATGCATCGTTCATTGTCAATCTTTAATAATTTCTGCTGGACTTATGTACGGCAAATTCTTGAATCTTAGATCACTCTATTAATGGGAAAGTATTCCACTATCAAAAGGTCAAATCTGCCGAATATTTGACTGTCCAAAAAAAAGTTATGAATAAATGCTATTCCACTCTGAAAAGTGGTAATTTTCATATTCGATACTTTGCATTTGTAGCGACGATATGTGCATATATGTATTTACGTCATTTTATTGTATTGTTTCTATATATATATATATATATACATATATATATATATATATATATATATATATATATATATATATATATATATATATATTAGTGTAGATACATTATAATTGTTATATTAATTTGTAAAAGGTTTTTATTGTCATAAATAAATTAACGCTTTTTATTTTATACAAAAGTTTAATAAGAATAATAACTGTTTGTTAATAAGAACAGATTTGTAATTAACGATCAAACCATCTCAGATGTGCCGCCCATACATAAAATAAAACTAAATGGGTGACAACTGCAAACCTAAGGAATACAGTTCCTGTAGAATGGGTAACCGAGAGATGAGAGGGGACGGAGAACTACGACGAAGGGAGAGAGAGTGATAAAGGGAGATAGGACATCTGAGACGGTAGTTTTGGCAAGACTAAGACTGGGCCAGTATATCATCAGAACTGTTGTCTCTCATTGGCTCCCGGCCAATCTAGAAGCTACCAGTGTCTTTAAGATCTCCGTGGCTGTCGTCATCCTTCTTAGGGGCGTAAGGATACTCTCAGATGGACAGGAAATAGATACGTGAATCACATCATTTCCATATTTAATGCGGATAATATATCAGACCGGAGTTTTAATCGATAATAATCCTTTTTTCTAGAAAATCCAATATACACTACTGATAAAAGTATATGTCAAAACCTTGGAAGAGAAAGGGCGAATCACGAATTCCGGATGTTGGAAAATCGAACTCGAAGTTCTGGTAGTGCTTCAGGATAGCAAAGGCGAATGTTTACTCTATTGATTGCTGATTCATAACTCTGATTGAAAAAGTATGCAATTGAAATTCAATGTTTTAATGATAATTTTTACGAGTGATTTATGGGTAACAATATGCTAAGAGGGGAGTTTCAGACCAGGGATTCGCCCATGATAGCGTCATTAAATTTTTCTAAGATGATGGTGTTATTCACTTTAACTTGAAACTGTGAACTAAAGGCGAAACAGAGAAACATCCGAAGATGGCCGAGATATCGATGCGCAGTAAAAAAAGAGTAGAAAAAAAAAGATTTAAGTGATATTTTAGGGTTGAACTTTCAACTGTCAAATATATACCTTTATATTCGTCTGATCAATCTCAGGCAAATGTTGTATAAGCTGCACAGATTACTGTACTAAGGCATGTGCTTTCGATAACATCGCACCAGTCTCAAGCCACTCTTGAGGTTGAACTGAGTCTAGTTTGTCGAATGAGAGTTATAACTATGTTTAGGTAAGTTGAATACATCGTTAAGGGTCGTTCAGGGATTTGTTTGTTTGTGCTCTTTCCAAAGGAAAGTGTTTGTCTCTTTCTATGTTTAATATATTTTAAGAATTTTAAGATCCCTCCATAGGGAGGAGTCCCTCGTTGTGAGTCGGTATGTTAGCGCGACATTAGGGAAAAGAACAGATACACGTTAAGATGAGTTCATGCGAGTCTGACTTATTATCATTAAAAAGAGCGTACAATTTCCTCTAATAAGGCAATATACAACTAATGAAGCTTCGTTGAAATCAGAGATGGGCATAATTTTATTTATAAATAAAAATACGAATTTATTCGTACTTCTTATATTTGTAAATACGAATATAAATAAATTCGTATTCATAAGTGTGAATACGAATCTATTTGTATTCACGTATATTAAATATAAAAATACTAATACAATTTTATTCGCAAATTGTCCTGCGAATACAAATAAATTCACAGAAAATATGGTAAATAATCACAAAAAAATGTGAATATTCACAAAAAATCAAGTGATTACAAAAAAATTCACATTAAAATATATTAATACCAATTTATTCACATTAAGATTTGTAAATACAAATTTATTCACAATAAAATTCGCAAATAAATAATGAATTTATCCGTATTAAGATGATGTTACGAAAGTTATTGAAGGTGATTTTTTTTTTATTAAGGCACTTAATGTCTAGGTTATCATCGCCTAGATTCAGTTTTTTTTTATGGACCGCCAGAGCTACAGATGGCAAACTATGTCCCTGCAGCGTGGCTGGTAATGCCGCGGCGGGCTCAGGGTAAAAAATAAAACAAAAAAAAGTCCGTCTCGCAGGACTGCATCATCTTAGCGCGGTTCCGTTCATATCCCTAGTCCAATTTGGAAAGATTAAAATAGAAGCAGTTATTATTTTGGTTCCACCAGTCTTTTTTTTTAAATTAATTATTATAATGGCGTGTCAACCCTTAAGGTCACTAACGCCATTCCTGTGAGTAGTAAAGTCTTGAAGGGTCATGATTTACAATCTTACCTGGAAGGGTCCGCTACACTAGAAACAGACCCGCTAGTGACAAGGTCTTGGAAATCTATATTTCTAACAATAAATTGTTTTTGTTATTTTACTTAACAAGTTTTATTGTCAAATACATTATCCAACTATAAGCAATTAAAAAATAACAAGAAATAAAACAGACAAAAAGAACCATTTGAATAAACGAAATCAATTAATTTAAAGCTTTAAGCACTTTTTTCTCCGATTGACATCGCCTAATTAAAACTTTCTTCAGAACCTTTTTTGTAGAGCATTTAGTAAGCTTCCGAATGGTAATCTTCCGCTTCACAAGATTGTCAACGGTTTTCGAGATACTAACGAAATTATACAAAGTTACCAAAACTTTTATTGTCTGTTAATAAAATATTTTATTCTAACCCTTCCTTTACTCTAAACGTAACAAAAATTTCAACATATTAGTATTGATGAAACTCGAACATGCAGAAAATGTTTCAACTGTATCCCATAATTCTAAGTACCAAAATCAAAGACAAAGAACCCTCCCTAGGAAGGACGCTAGGCAGTTGAAAAGCTATATATCTTGGAAATCCATATCTCTAACATTAAATTGTTTTTCTTATTTTTCTTAACCTGTTTTATTTTCAAATACATTATCCAACAATAAGCAATTAAAAAATAACAAGGAATAAAAAACAGACAAAAAGAACAGTTCGAATAAGCGAAATCAATTACTTTAAAGTTTTAAGCTCTTATTTCTCCGATTGACATCGCCTAATCAAAACTTTCATTAGAACCTTTTTTTTAGAGCATTTAATAAGCTTTCTAATGGTATTCTTCCGTTTACCAAGATTTTCAACCTTTTTCGAGATATTAAGGAAAGTAAACAAAGTTACTAAAACTTTTTATGTCTGTT
This sequence comes from Gonocerus acuteangulatus, assembly GCA_946811695.1. Taxonomy (NCBI): domain Eukaryota; kingdom Metazoa; phylum Arthropoda; class Insecta; order Hemiptera; family Coreidae; genus Gonocerus; species Gonocerus acuteangulatus. The sequence continues at coordinate 34,800,211 of OX328123.1, forward strand.
AATAAAATATTTTATTCTAACCCTTCCTTAACTCCAAACGTAACCAAAATTTCAACATAATAGTTTTGATGAAAGTAGAACATGCAGAAAACGTTTCAACTGAATCCTATGATTCTAAGTACCCAAACCAAAAACGGTATTCAAAAAATATTTTTCCAATTTTCTCGAAAACGGTTAAAGCTATCGCCTTTAAAATGGTTTCATTCGTTTTCATAGCCCAGGAATCATATAAAACGAGTACTTAGAAGCTTATGAACTCAAAAACGTAAGCGTTACGATTTTTTTTGCGCGAATTTCGCCCCAAACGCCATTTTCCAGTAAGCGGATTTTGCTGGTTAACGAACTTGACTTTTCAAATTGGACGAAGGATTTTTGTACCAAATTTCATCAAAATCGGACCATTCGTCTTCTATCTAGAGAGCGAACAGACAAATATATATATATATATATATATATATATACAAATATGAACCACCGTTATTTTCGGACTCTAGGGGTTCTGAAACGCGAAATTTTCTAGTCGGCACTTCCGGATTGATTCATTGTATCAACCCTATAAGCGGGGTTCCTCCCTATGGGGGAGGGAGGAACCGCGCTAACAAAAAAAATTGAATCTAGGCACTAATAACCTAGAAGTTAAGCGCCATGAAAAATGAAAAAAAAATAATTAAAAAAATGTAATATCATCTGATCGTTAATTCGAATAAATTCATAATTTATTTGCGATTTTTTTTGTAAATAAATTTGTATTTACAAATTATAGTGCCAATAAATATGTATTCATATATTTTAATGTGATTTTTTTTTAACCACTTGATTATTTGTGAATATTCACATTTTTTGTGCTTATTTACAATTTTTTCTATGAATTTATTTGTATTCGCAGGAAAATTTGCGAATAAAATGTTATTTTTATTTTTATATTTTATATGCGTGAATAAAATAAATTCGTATTCAAACTTATGAATACCAATTTATTTATATTCGTATTTACAAATATATGAAGTACGAATAAATTCCTATTTTTATTTATAAATAAAATTATGCCCATATCTGGTTGAAATGATTTGAACAGCAAATGAAGTAGGAAAATTGAAAATTAATAAAAAAATTAAGACATAATATTGCATTTCGGGGAAGTCCTCAAAACATTCTTATTTAATAAACCTCCAGATAGTTTGGTAGAAACTAAATTAAGTATCATTTGGATTTCTAAAAATTGAAAGAAGTAAAAAACAAATGGGGTATTTTGTGCACAAAATTAAAATTACGCGCTAAGGAGAAACAGTTCCTACGGGTCGAACTTCTTATTTTTCATGCTTTGTTTTTTAGGATTGACTTTAGGAAGATATATATATATATATATACTTTCATTGTAAATAATATTCTTCTCACTTGATATAGTTTATTCCAACCCTAACCGGTTTCGAGCTATTCGGCCTTCTCAATATTCTTCTCACTTGATATAGTTTATTCCAACCCTAACCGGTTTCGAGCTATTCGGCCTCCTCAATATTCTTCGCACTTGATATAGTTTATTCCAACCCTAACCGGATTCGAGCTATTCGGCCTTCTCAATATTCTTCTCACTTGATATAGTTTATTCCAACCCTAACCGGTTTCGAGCTATTCGGCCTCCTCAATATTCTTCTCACTTGATATACTTTATTCCAACCCTAACCGGATTCGAGCTATTCGGCCTTCTCAATATTCTTCTCACTTGATATAGTTTATTCCAACCCTAACCGGTTTCGAGCTATTCGGCCTCCTCAATATTCTTCTCACTTGATATAGTTTATTCCAACCCTAACCGGATTCGAGCTATTCGGCCTTCTCAATATTCTTCTCACTTGATATAGTTTATTCCAACCCTAACCGGTTTCGAGCTATTCGGCCTCCTCAATATTCTTCTCACTTGATATAGTTTATTCCAACCCTAACCGGTTTCGAGCTATTCGGCCTCCTCAATATTCTTCTCACTTGATATAGTTTATTCCAACCCTAACCGGTTTCGAGCTATTCGGCCTCCTCAATATTCTTCTCACTTGATATAGTTTATTCCAACCCTAACCGGTTTCGAGCTATTCGGCCTCATCAATATTCTTCTCACTTGATATAGTTTATTCCAACCCTAACCGGTTTCGAGCTATTCGGCCTCCTCAATATTCTTCTCACTTGATATAGTTTATTCCAACCCTAACCGGTTTCGAGCTATTCGGCCTCCTCAATATTCTTCTCACTTGATATAGTTTATTCCAACCCTAACCGGTTTCGAGCTATTCGGCCTCCTCAATATTTTTTTTTTATTTGTAATAATTTGTTCACAACAAATACATACTTACATTATAAATGTGTTTACTTACATCGATGGCCTTACCACATCACGTGTATTTGTAAACCTAATTTAATATATAATATTAGCAATATACGTTCCTAGGGTTTTGAAACACTACCTTCCTAAACTTCCTCTCTGTAAGCCTGTCTACAGTCCCCAGCCTTTCTATTGTGTAATGCTAGGTTCTGAAATACTTTATTCAAGTATTTTATGCCCTTTTCTTATTTACTAAGTGGTCCTCTCTTTCTACTATGTACATCTTTTCATTAATCTTTCGTTTAAGACTGTTCAGTTCTTTGTCTAAAATTTGAGCTTCATGAAAATCGAAAGAGTGGGTGTTTTGTGTGGCATGTTCCGACAAAGCAGTTTGGCCTTGAGAATGGTCGTCTACACGTTTTGCATGTTGAATCGTACGTTTTTAATGGATTGTGGGGATTGTTTCGCAAAGTATATTGGTGAATCGGTGATTCTCATAAAACGTAAGATTCAACATGCAAAATTTTCATGAAGCTCAAAGTTTAGACAAAGAACCGAACAGACTTGTAGAAAGCTCTACAAAACATAAAATACCTCTGGAAAATTTGAAATTTTTTCATGATTCTATACACACACACACAATCACACACACACACACACACACACACACTCACATATATATATACATAGATAGATAGATAGATAGATATAAAAGTATCTTAAAATAGACTGTTTCTTCTGACGTGAGGTGGATGATAAATTGAATGCTATATGATGAATGAGGAAGAAAGAGAAGAGAATTTTCTTGCCACCACATTGGCCAGCCTCTAAGGACGAGACGTCATTGGGAAAACTGAAGCCAAGTCGAATAAAAGTTAGCCGGACTCAAGAGATTTTCTAAATCCAGTTCTAGCTAACGCGCCGGGAATAAAGGGCAACTTTATATCCAACTACCTAAGCCCTCAAACTCCACCTACATTCGATCATCAAAATATTCAACGCTTTTTCAGCAATAAGCATTCCTTTCTCTAGGTCTATTGAACATTCCTCGTCTACTTCATATTACTTCTCAATGATCTTCGAAACATTTAAGAAATTAAAACAGGATCCCGCAACTATTTATTATATCTGCTCATAAAATAAATTGTTTTTGACAACCCCGGAACGATTAAAAGCCCTTATCTGTTTTATAGAGTTTTTCGGATAGTTCGTAAAGATGTGTAAACAAAAAACAAACCATTATTTGAAACATTAAAATTTTCACAGAATAAATATAATTTCTGCGTATAGCGATTAAAATTCCCCAGCGGCTCGGAATGCTAATAATACATTATTTCCCATTGTCTTAAGGTCCTAAGAATAATAAAAGGCCCCCTCCCCATTAGCGCGAGTCTTCTCTCCTCTCCTTAGGAAGAAATCCGCCTATGAGGTTGATCTCATGAAGGAATCCGGAAGTGCCGTCAAGAAAATGTCACGATTCAGTCACTGAGATCTCGAAAATAACGGTGGTTCACATTGAGAACCTGTCAAAATTTAGGGCTTTATTTTGCACCTCATTTGTAGTTGAGGGGCGTAGAAATGAGCGTCCTATCTCAACATGTAGCAGAGCTTTTGAATCGTTTGTCTATTTTCAAAACTATTGTGTTTTTGATGAAAAACTGTGTTTTCCTGACTTCTCTTTAGAATCTACATTAAATTTGGAATAAGAAACATCCGTTGTTGAAATGTTGTCATGTAAATTAAGAGCTATACTAAAAGCCATATTGATATGAACCATTGTGAATAGTGTTTTCTTAACTTATTCAATATTTTCTTAATCAGCTGTTTGTTGACTTAGACGTTTGCCTCCATTTCAAAAGTTGCCTTATTTAATAAGCTTTAAAATGGTACATCCTTGCTTTAGAAAAAAAATTATTTGAGTATAATTTTTTTCAGATTTCTAAGTAAAAACCAATAAATTTGCTTTAGCGTTAAGAAGCCATTCTGAACACATGTTTTAATTTCACACAATTATGGTGATGTCCCATCCTTCCGACTATAGGTACCACTATTTTTGCTCTGATTAAGGATTGGGGGACACTTGGGAATCTATAGTGAAAGATGACAGAAGAACATATTGGAAATAATTGCAATAATTGTAGACATAATAAATAAAGATATTATATTTTTATGCTTTGAGGGTCTCGTTTTATTAAATTTCTATTTTTAATTCTATTCTATTTAATAAAATAAGACACTACAATTTCTGCTTATACGTTAACTGGGTTATTCATTATAATAATTGTAAATTGTATAGAAAGAACTCTTTTTGCAATTAAAAAGCGAAAAAAAAAGATTTAATAAAAATACTATTATACTACTCTTACCTAAAGCCATGCCAATGGATTTGTTACTAATTGCTCCATTCTTCCAGAAATGTTCCCCACCATGTTAAATAAGTAGATATTTATTTATCAGTCTGCTTGTATGGTGTTCACTTTCAGGTTACACTAATGCCTGTTTTTTTTTCTAACGAAGAATTCGCGGATCTGGTGTACGTTTATGGATTCATTAATGGTAATGCGTCAACTGCAGTCCGCGAATATAGTCACCAATTCCCGGCAAGACGCCGGCCTTTAAATAAGTGTAATTGTTTCCAATATGTTCTTATGTCTTCTTTTAGCATTGATTCCGAAGTGTCCCCCAATCCTTAATCAAAGTGTGTGTCCGTAGTCTGGGAAGGATGAGGCATCACCAAAATCTTATAAAATTAAATGATTTATTCAGAATTGCTCTTTTACACTAAAGCAAATTTATTGGTTTTGACATAGAAATAACAAAAGATAGACAAAAAAAAATGTCCATGCTTTTGATAAAATTAGTATAATATTATTTTCATTTAAATCTTACTTTTTCGCTTTTTATTTGCAGGAGAGAGTATTTTCTATACAATTTCCAATGATTGTAATGAATAGCTTTCTGTCTTAAATTTCCTTTTTTCTTATACCTGTATTTATAACTCCATCTATAAGGGGGTTTTGTGATAATGACTTCAGCAGTAAATGCACCAACAAAAATATATAAAGGTTTATATGCAGATTCTTCTTCTTTTGTAGATTGCCAGAACGCAATGAGATAAACATATATTTAAATATACTCAAAAATATAAATGCAATGAAGACATTAATTCATTATGTATTTTAAATAAAACATGAGGCTAAAGATTCAACAATATTACTTTTCTGCAATAAATAAACTGGATTTAACATTGAAAGGAAATCCAAGTATCAGGTCATCCCATAAGTAATGTCGGTTTATGTCGGTGGACTATAGATTGTGCTAATACATGTTTTTCTGCTATCTCTTCGACTTATACAACAGGAATTTCTTCTACAGTAGCGTACAGGAGTTCGTCGTCTGGCTTTGTTGACTAACAAGGGAATTGGCGACTGAATCTGTATGAGGCTCGTCTTCAAGCTTCCGGTTTCCTGCTAGAAATCGTTCAAACCACTGCTGCACTTGTCTGCCACTGGTGTCATTTGCGCCATAGTATATTTCTACATGTTTTCGAGAAGTTGAAGCAGCATTTTCTCCTTTATCGAATTCCTAAAGAATAACATGGCGTAAGTGGTGTCGAGAGAGATCCATGACTGAAATAAAATTCCAGCACAGAATAAATTAGTTTCACCAACTAAAGCATGATAAATATAAGCAATTTAATGCTACAATAAACAAAAAATGTAAAAAAAAAAAAAATTGTAAAGAAGGGAACATAAACAGACTGAATATTGAAAATCCGCATTACTTGTGGGACAACCTGATACTTTACAAAATGACGTCCAAGCAAGAAAATCCACAAAAAAAAACAAAAAAAAAAAAAAAAAAAACAACACAGATATCAAGGGAGATAGTAGGCAGACTTGCCGACATCCTCAAAATGATTACTTTCCGTTCAGTGGAATGTCTAACTGAAGCAGAAATGAGAAATGAAATAGGATAGAAGATAAGATTAATGAAAAGATAAATTGCTACGAAATAAAAAGGGAGAAAGAGAAAGGGAAATGGAAAGTGGTCCCACTTGCTGTGCGATTTGTAAAGGTTCTGATTGAGTGATAAGAATTGGTCGGGAGAGATGTGTCACTGATAAGGTCCTACCCACTTTCCACCTTGCTACCCTCTTACATAAACACACAAAGAACACTCTTATATATTACTAGCTGTTACCCAGCGTGCCATGCAACACCTACTTTCTGCAACTATAAAATCAAAAGTCCGACTCGCAGGAACTGCCTCATCTTAGCGCGGTTCCGTTCTTATCCCTAGTCTAATTTCGAAAGATTAAAATAGAAGCAGTTATTATTTTGTTGAGAGGAGATCGTTGACCGTTGATGATGCAAGGTAGGGATTGTCCGGGTTAGGTCACTGCTACTTAATAATACATACCCCATATGTGTATGTATGTGGGCATATATATGTACATATGTGTGCGTGTATATGTGTATGTGTATATGCATATATATAAATATATATATATATATATATATTATATATGTATATATATATATATATATATATGTTAGGTATATTTACATAGATATGTGCATATATTAGTGTTAAATATGTCCTACTTGTATTTACAGCCCTGATGAAGGCTTGAAGTTCAAGCCGAAACGTCGGCACAATAAAACCATTTTTACGATAAAATGTAGTTTTATTAAGTAGCAGTGACCGAACCCTGACAGTTATATTTTGGTTCCACCAGTCTTGAAAGGTAGGATTTACAATCTTACCTGGAAGGGTCGGCAACACTAGAAACCGTCCCGCTAGTTACAAGGTCTTGGAATCTTGGAACTCTATATTTCGAACAATAAATTGTTTTTGTTATTTTACTTAACCTGTTTTATTTTCGAATACATTATCCAACTATAAGCAATTAAAAAATAACAAGGAATAAAATACAGACAAAAAGAACACTTCGAATAAGCGAAATCAATTACTTTAAAGCTTTAAGCTCTTATTTCTCCGATTGACATTGCCTAATCAAAACTTTTATTAGAACCTTTTATGTAGAGCATTTAATAAGCTTTCTAATGGTATTCTTCCGTTTACCAAAATTCTCAACAGTTTTCGAGATATTAATGAAAGTTCCCAAAATTTATATTATTTCTAGCAACAGAAAATTGGCCTCATTTTTCATATCCTGTTTTACACACAAAATTTTCGCAACATAAGAAATTACAAAACTAAAAAGCAATAAAAAACGAAGGGAAAGAGACCAAAATTACAACAAGAACGACAAAAACCCGTTCATAAGAACAAAACAGACGTATTTGAAGTTTTAAGCACTTATTTCTCCGATTGACATAACCTAATCAAAAATAGTTTTAGAACCTTTTTTGTAGAGAATTTAGTAAGCTTTCAAATAGTTTCCATCCACTTACCACGATTTCCCAACCGTGTTCGAGATATTAATGAAAGTATACGAACTTCCCAAAACTTTTCATGTCTGTTCATAAAATATTTTATTCTAACCCTTCCTTAACTCCAAACGTAACAAAACTTTCAACATATTAGTTTTAATGAAAGTAGAACATGCAGATAAAGTTTCAACTGAATCCCGTAATTCTAAGTACCCAAACCAAAAACGGTATTCAAAAACTATTTTTCCAATTTTCTCGAAAACGGTTAAAGCGATCGCCTTGAAAATGGTTTCATTCGTTTTCCTAGCCCAGGAATCATATAAAACGAGTACTTACAAGCTTATGATCTCAAAAACGTAAGCGTTACGATTTTTTTTGCGCGAATTTCGCCCCAAACGCCATCTTCCAGTAGGCGGATTTTGCTGGTTAACGAACTTGACCTTTCAAATTGGACGAAGGATTTTTGTACCAAATTTCATCAACATCGGACCATTCGTCTTCTATCTAGAGAGCGAACAGACAAATATATATATATATATATATATATATATATATATATATATATATATACATATATATATATATATATACAAATTTGAACCACCGTTATTTTCGGTCTCTAGGGGTTCTGAAACGCGAAATTTTCTAGTCGGCACTTCCGGATTGTTTCATTGTATCAACCCTATAAGTGGGGTTCCTCCCTATGGGGGAGGGAGGAACCGCGCTAAAAAATAAATTAGAAACCAAATAAGTAATATTAAAATCTAATCGGTGCTAATGACCTAGATGTAGATGCGCCGTAAAAAAAAAAAAAAAAAAAAAAAAATTGAAATCTAATAACGCAAATCTGTAACAATTTAGTTTAATTGTTTCGAACCCGTGACCTCTGAACTGTGAGTCATAAACGATTTTAGCCTAGCCTATGACTCTCCCCAAATCAAGAGCTACATATGTGCCATGTTGGGTGAAAATCGGACGAAGGGTGTGGATTTGTATAAGGAACAAACAGACAGACATGTGATTTTTATATATATAGATATATTATAGTTACCTATTTCTATAATTTAAGATAATCTATATATTTATTAATTTGGTTCTAAATAAAATTATTTTTTATTCAAAAGGAAAAAAACGTGTTATATTGAAATGTTTTACTATGACTAGTCGTATGTAATAAAAATTACGCTGGTTATGAAAGCTTTTCAAACCTATTCAAATATCTGTAAGTTCTTCATTAGATATTTTGGAATTAATTATACATAATTTTAAATTACATTTTTCATTTTTTAATTGATGATAAAAAAACATATGGTTTTTTATAATATACTTATACACATATTATGTGTATCAATATATTTTTGAATGTATGACCAATATTTATTTAGTTATTAACTTTAAGAGCTCCACTAAGGATTTTTTTAAGTCAAAACATCTTCTTTCTCCCATGTTTGTGTTTTTTAATAACAAAAAAAAATAATAAACGTTATCTAGACAAAAATACGATGTTTGATTTTTTATCCCATATACTCCCGACACTGTGCGGCAGTAGGAAATTTCTCATCTAATGGCTCGTTGATGAAATTCCTCGCTGCACCTTGGATGATGGCGCTAATGGCCCACATGTCGATGTGCCGTTAAAATAAATAAATAAAAATAAAAAACTTAGCAAATAAAGGTATGTGAGTATTTCTAACCATGTTCATTGTTGAATACAGATTTTTTAGATTGATTATAACGTTTAATGAACTGGTATATATTAAAACAAGTTTATTATTTTTCCGAATTAGAGTACGTGTGACGTACCAGTTAGTTCAGCCCTGATAATAGTATTTATTTGATTAAGCTTTCGTTTCAAAACCAACTTTTAAAGCTAATGCTGTTGAGTCTTCTGCTTTAAATCCGTCTTTACTTTGTAAATAGTTAGAGCATCTTTTGTCGAGTTAAGATTTCCAAAATATTTTATTGTACATATTCCTAAAATTTTATATTTAATGTTTTAATTAATGGAAAGTTCATTGATATATTTAGCCAAGGTTGTTTGTGTTGGTCCTGAATCACGTTTTTGACGTTTCCTCGAAAAAAATTCGCGGGACTATTTTTTTTTTATGTGCTTTAGTGCGGTGCCTCCCTCCACTCAATGAGTTTGACGTCATGACGAACCCCGCATCAGGATACTGTCAGTTTCCGGTTGTGGCGCCTTAAATCGTCCTTCTTTTTTTTTTCTTTTTTTTTTTGAGATGTAATTTTATATTTTTCACGAAAGATCAAAACCTACCAACAATTGCATCTATTCCTTTACCAATGGCACTAGAGATATGAACGGAACCGCGCTAAGATCTATATCTTGTTTATGCCTAAACAATTTTTTGGGGATATCACAAACGGAGCTTATAACTTTATTAAAAGGTAGGTATTAATTAATTAATGGAATATTGCTTTCTCAATGTCCGGTAAATAAGATAACAACGATTCACATCACTTTCATTAATTTTAACATTTTTATGCCGTACAGCGGTAAAACAGATTTTTTTTTTTTTTTTTTTTTTTTTTTTACCTGTAGAGTTAGACAATTCTTTAGTTAATCTGTAAGAAATAAAAGAGAAGACAATTGAAATAGGAAGAATTAAGCGAGAAAAGTAAATAAATTGGAGATTGTTGAAGCGGATAAAGCTACCACAAGTAGTAGAGCTTATCGCCTCTCCATTACTGGGAGCAGATATTCTCACTAACAAGTAGGCTTCGGTATCTCATCCTATACATTAAACTCACTTATACACAAACACACACACACATTTATAAAGGAAATATACACCAAATAACTATCCGAGCAGCATAGAATACAGCACTGTTGTGTACATGAGAATAAAATGTAATTCAAATGATTTATGAATTAAATTGTTTTATTCTAATTGAAAAGGGTAAAAATATCAATTACATTATTTGCAAAAATAATTTAATTTGGATTAACTGTATTTCAATTAAATAGAACTGAAGTATTTGAATTACTCAGTTACTTGAAATAAGTGTCAAGTAAATTTGAATTAAAATGGTATATGAATTACATTTTTTTATTATAATAGAAAAGGCTAAAAATATCATTTGTAGTAATTGCAAAAATAATTTAATTTGGATTAACTGTATTTCAATTAAATAGAACTGAAGTATTTGAATTACTCAGTTACTTGAAATAAGTGTCAAGTAAATTTGAATTAAAATGGTATATGAATTACATTTTTTTTATTATAATAGAAAAGGCTAAAAATATCATGTGTAGTAATTGCAAAAATAATTTAATTTGGATTAACTGTATTTAAATTAAATATAACTCGTTTGAATTATACAGTTATTTAAAATACCATTCGAAATATTAGGAATAATTAAATTACAAATATTTTAATTCAATATGCTGACAGACGTCACGTTTTGACGTTTTTGTTTTGACGGGTAATGTTCACGGATAAGGCAAGTAAACATTTTTATTCCTTTAGGTTCTTGCGAATTATTGATAACAAGAATTCTGTCACTGACACTGATAATTACACTTATAATTCAATTACAATTTTAATTCAATTACAATTCTTTTTAATTGATATTTTAATTACATAATTAGTGCTTAAATTACATTACAGGATTACAACGTCATTATCATTCACGTTTTAATTGAATTATTATTATTGATGTAATTCTAATAACTACAAATACAATGTAATCGTAATTCATAATTCCTAATGCAATTACAATATGCCCTACACTGGAATAGAGAACAATCCACCATATGGCTTGCTCGGAAAAAAATAAAAAAGAATAAACATTTTTTTTTTTTTTAATTTTGTTTTCTGTAGCAGAATAAACTGCTGTTTGTGTGGACAAGAACATGAGACATGTAGGAAAACATGTTCTGCTTATGCTGGAGAAGTAGAAGTTAAGAAACTAATAGTACAAAAGAAGATTAGCTATCAGGAAGCTAAACATATTCGCAAACCTAAGACAGAAATATATCCAAAGCTTCTAATAAAGTAGAATTCCCTAAAACATCTTCTAAGTTTCTAGAATTAATTAAAAAAATAAATAGAAGGATAGAATATGTAGAAAATATTATCTTGTGCAAATGAAACCAACCAAATTGTAGATATGCATGCAAAACTTTCTAATGTAACAGATGTTCTAAAAGCCAAACCAGCTGTTCAGATTGAAAAATGTCAAGAATATTATCAGATTGATCAACTGGTTACAAAAAAAACGTCCTTCACGCAGGAGCTGCATAACTAACCACTTTCCTCAGAATTTTGGTGCTGTAGACTTGTTTCCAGAACAATTTGCTTAAAATACCGATTTAGTTCATTTTTATCTCAAACCAAGTTTCGTTGAAATATAACAAATATTACGGCTGGCATGGTCAAATTAGTGTTTTGGGTTCCAGGTAAATTCTCCCTTCCGGTGGACCGATTTTGGTGGTTAACGAACTCGTTCAATCGTTTGCTAATTGAATACTAAATACCAAGTTTCGTGGCGAAAAAACATAAACTCTGGCCGCTATCGTGTTAACAAACACATATATTTGTATGCATATATATATATATATATATATATATATATATATATATATATATATATATATATACTTTTTCTTCCATTGTTGACCTCCAACTTCCAATATTTTTGTTTTTGTAGACAATAAGTCACAAAAAACAAGAATAGGCTTCATGTATTTTATTATCTTCACCCCACCTATTACGGTGAAGATAATAAAATACATGAAGTGAAAGGTGTGATTTTATTTATATATTGTTTACCTATTGGCTACAAAAAACAAGAATATTGGAAGTTGGAGGTCAACAATGGAAGAAAAAGTGAATAATACCTACAAGCCAACATGTAGGGAGGAGGGATATTATAAAATACATGAAGTGAAAGGTGTGTTTTTATGACCTATTGGCTACAAAAAACAAGAATATATATATATATATATATATATATATATATATATATATATATATATAGATTTATATATATATATATATAAATCTATATATATATATATATAGATTTATATATATACATATATATATATATATATATATAAATCTTGACGTACCTTTAACTTTGCGGTGGTGGTCAAATAAGAAAACCAAAACTCCAGGTCTCCACCACAATTATTATTAAAGTTATATATAATTCTGGGTCAATAACAAATGGTTCAAATTTAAATTATATATATATATATATATATTTTCCTTCTAAAAGTACCCCTTTTAGAAGGCCGTTTATTGGTACTACATGTATCATACAAGGTACAGTATATCACATGTATGTTTTTTTTTCTTATCTTAGTTAATGTCGTTCAAGTTACTATTTTAGTTAGGTTTACATATAAATAATTCACGTTAACTTAAAGCAATTAGTATACAACAAGGAGTATAAAAATAAACTTATATATTCAGTAAGGTCCGCTTTACTTCAATAAAAATGCAATTTTTCATTTTTCGCTCAATCGTTGAATGATTTCTTTGCATAAAGTTGAGAATAATTTGTAATTATTAAAAAACAATTTATTTTCTTCAATAGGCCAATTGGTTATTTTCTTTTTAATTCGGTTTCTGTATTCGTTAAACAGTGTACAATTGTATATGATGTGGTGTGCTGTCTGTTCTGTATGTCTGTCACAGGGGCATGAATTTTCTCTTTTTATTTTAAATCTATTTAAATAGGACAGAAACACCCCGTGTCCAGTGAGTACTTGTGTTGTGTAAAAATTTGTTTGTACGTTTTTATTATAAAAGTTGTGTATGATTGGGATAAATTTGTATAAATGGCGACCTTTGGTAAAGATATCCCATTTTTTCTGCCATTCTGCAATTGATTCTAGTTTTAATATATATTTTAAATGAGTTTTTGAAAGTTTATGATATTCTATGGGTAGTGACGTATTTTTTGACGCTGCTTTGGCGAAACGATCGGCAATTTCGTTACCTTCGTCAGCAGAATGTCCCTTTATCCATTTGAAATACATTGTATGCATATTTTGGCATATTCTTAACAGTTCTCGTATTTTTTCTATTAGTGCTTCATGTATGCCAGTGTTTTTGAGTTTTTGTAATGTTATCATGCTGTCTGTATGTATCTGTATATAAGATGGTGTAGTGATGTGTTTATTAATGTAGTCTATAGATTTTAATATAGCAAGTTGTTCAGCTTGGTTGTTCGTGTAGTAATGTCCAAGTCTAAATTTGACTGTTGTTAATAGTTTATAGTCTTTGTATATGATTGTAGCTGCTCCAACGTTGTCATTGTCTTTACTGCCGTTTGTGTATATTTGGTAATCTGTTTGTTTGTGTGTGAATCCGTTGAGTTTGAGTGGTTTTCCGGGATGTGTCCAATGAGTATATATATGTATCGTCTTTTCCATATCATCAGATTTTATGTTATTTGAGTCTTCGTTTAATTTTAAAAGTTTATATTCTGTAATATATTGCTTTGCTAGAATGTCTATTGGCATTATTTTTGTTAAAACACAAGCAGCATCATAAGAAATAGTTCTATAACCTTTTATTATTCTTAAAACAATCAATCTCTGAACTCTTTGCAATTTGCTTAAGTTGTACTTCTTTTGCAGTCCTCTGTGCCAAATATGTAGTCCGTAAGTAAGTGATGGTACTATTGCTCCTGTGTAAATCATGTGTAATGCTGAAGATTGCAGTCCCCATGTGTTACGAGCTGTGAGTCCTAAGTAGTTGATTAGTTTAATAAGTTTGTTTTGTATATTTTCTATGTGTTTATTCCAAGTTAGTTTGTTGTCTATTAATATTCCTAGATATTTTGTTACATTTGTTTTTGTCAGTTCGTTTCCTTGTAATGTAACGTGGATGGTCGGTTCTAATCTGCTTCGTGTAATTATCATGTAAGTTGATTTTTGATTGTTGAATGTTAACTTGCTGTGTTTTGCCCAGTTTTCGACTGTGTTAATGATAATATTGTTTTGTATTTGTTCTGGAATTCTGGATTTATTAGTATTAAGATATCGTCTGCAAATGCTATTAGTTCTACGTTTGGTTGAGTATTAGTTTTCAGTAAGCTGTTCATGATAATATTCCAGAGTAATGGTGAACAAGAAGACCCTTGTGGTGTACCAATAGTCTGTCTTTTCATTTTCATTATGTTGTGTGTGATTATGTAAGTCTCTCTATTGTTTAAGTAGTTTTTAATAAGTGTATAAATGTTTTGAGGGTAGTTATATTCTTTCAAAGAGTTGAGGATTGACGGCCACCATTCACTGTCAGATGCTTTTTGTATATCTAGTGAAATAAGTACGATATGATTTTTATTATTTAATGCTTTTTTTTATAAATGTATTCATTTTCTCTAAAGCTTGAGAAGTTCATGTTTGAGGGGTCAAACCAAACTGATTGCTATCAATTATATTATTTGAGTAAAGGAAATGTGAGAGCCTTCGATGAATAATTTTTTCCAGGATCTTCCCTCGAATTGGGATTAAACTTATTGGTCTAAGGGAGGATATTTCATTTGGTGGCTTATTAGGTTTCTTTAATAGAGTTAGTTTTGATTTCTTACATAAATATGGAAATATTCCTTGAGAAAAGAATTTTGAATAAATAGTATGCATGAAATTAGGATATTTTTGATAAATTGTTTGGATAATTTCGACAGAAATGCCGTCAATTCCTACTGCTTTTTTTAATTTAAATTATGTATAATGTCAGAAAGTTCGAATTTTGTTAAAGGTAAGTCATTTAAGGTGTTGGGCGGTATTTGAGAACAAGTTCTTCATAGTTTATGTTTTTCATTGTCTGTTTCCTGATTGTCGTTGCCAACTATATTGTTAATTATATATTCGTAAGTAGATTCAATGTCAGTAGTGTAGGTTCCGTCTTCTTTTAGAATAGTTTTCAAATTTAGATTTTCAGGTAAATTTTGTTTAGAATATTTGTAGGGCCAAGACCAAGGATTTGTATAATCTATGGAATTACAATAATCTTGCCAGGACTTTAGTTTTTTTCTTCTAATTTCTCTGAGATATATTTGTCTTTTTTGGAAATATAAAATTTTACCTTCTTCTTTTAAATTAGAATCATTTGAAGTACGCTGATAACGCCTTCTAAGACGATTAGTTTCCTTTCTTAGTTCAGTTAAGTTTTCATCCAAGATGGCGAAATATATAAAACACCTAGCTAGTGCAGTGGATCTATTAAACACAATTTCACAATTTCCAATATTAAGAAAGGACTTAAAAAATCAGCTTTATTTCAAGCTTTAACGTGTATACAATCGGTGCAACGAGTTTTGGAAGAAAAACCCGAAGACAGAAGACCAGAAAATGAAGAAAAATCTCAACCTGCAGTTACACGTAAGTCTTACTCAGACATATTAAGAGTTAGACCTGAAAATGTAAAATCAAAACATAAAATAATTATAAAAAACAAAAATGATAGTGCCCCCGCTGAAGAAACAAAAAGGCAATTTAAAGCTGAGATTGATCATAGATTTCTTAAAGTAGGAATAACTAATTTAAGAAGTACAAAAAAAGGTTATGTTATTGTTGAGACTGAAAACAAATCAGATCTTGAAAAAAAAAAAATATATATATGTATATATATACATGTATATATATGTATATATATATATATATATACATGTATATATATGTATATATATATATATATATATATAGATTTATATATATATATAAATCTATATATATATATATATAGATTTATATATATACATATATATATATATATATATATATATATATATATATATATATATATATATATATATATATATATATATATATATATATATATATATAAATCTTGACGTACCTTTAACTTTGCGGTGGTCGTCAAATAAGAAAACCAAAACTCCAGGTCTCCACCACAATTATTATTAAAGTTATATATAATTCTGGGTCAATAACATATATATGTATATATATATTATATGTATATATATAATACATTTTTTTTTTTTTTTTTTTTTTTTTTTTTTTTTTTTTTTTTTTTTTTTTTTACGGCGCATCTACATCTAGGTCATTAGCGCCGACATCCAGGGTGCAGCAAGGAATTTTACCAGCGAGCCGTGGGATGATAAAATTCCTGCCGGTGGTTGGGAATCGAACCCACCATCTCCCGCTTATGAATCCAAGGCGCTAGCCATTATACCACGGGAGACCCCATATATATATACATATATGTATATATATATATATATATATATATATATATATATATATATATATATATACATATATGTGTATATATATATATATATATATATATATATATATATATATATGTGGTATGCTGTTTATTGCATGAGACTTGCAGACAAAAATAAACTCCCTTCTTACAGGGTTACTGTAAGGAGGAAACAAAAATATATATATATATATATATATATATATATATATATATATATATATATATATATACATTTATATAACGCATGGTAGGAATTGTCCTCATTTTCCTACTTAACTTGGTATGTAGCTAACTAAATTGAAGGCAAAGACAAATTGTAAAAAAAAAAAAAATACAATACATTGGTGATACCATCTGTTTTTACCTTTCATTTTTTTTTTTACTGTGCATCAGCTTCTATGCTATTAGCGCCATCTAAAGATTTCCACCCATGCTAAACATCCATGGTATAGCAAGAAATTTTGGCAGTTAGCCTATCGCTAAATAAATTAGCGCTCCCGCAGGGGGGACTCGAACTCAAATCTCCCGCTTGAGAATTCAGCGTGCGAGCCCTCACTAACTTAATTCTAATGTTCTTGAGAACAAAATAAAGTATTTATTGCATAAATCACTTCTTCCTCATATGATTTTTATAAATGCAAAATACCAACTTTCTTCTATGATTTTTGTGCTTATTAAACTGTAAAATACAAAACACAGGAATCCATGTTGAACACATTAATTCTTGATGTGCGTGTATAACGTATGCGTGAATATTAAAGAAACACGTCCCGACGGAAGTAGCCAATTCACAGTCTTGTTCCATTAACAAGAGCTACGTATACCCTGATATTAGTAATCCTATGCAGATTGCACTGGTGCGTGAGAGCTAATGCATTATACTCTTCCTCTTCGTGGTGACAGCTATCAAGAGTGAATGCACGCCATGTCATGTCTCCGCAAGTCTTTCATACCATACTGTAATTTACAAAGACATTAAGCTGCAGAGAGTGGTAAATTAGTAGGCAGAAAATATATCTGTATATATACAGGGTGTATCGCAAGTTAATGACAATCCTTCAAGGGGTGAAACTATACAAGAAATGTAGTTCAACACAGCCAACCACACAGTTCTACCTCACTCCCTTCAAGACATATGCCGTTCTTAAGGAATCCCACGGGCCGATATAAAAAAAAAATACTTATCAATTATTTTCACGTGTTTAATAAATATACAATCTAGATATATAAAAATCACCTGTAAGTTTGTCTGTCTGTTTGTTCTTTATACAAATCCACACCGTTTGACCAATTTGGACCAAACTTGGCACACATGTACTTCTTGATACGGGAAATCTCCTAGGTTAGCTCAAAATCTTCTAGGCTTCACAGTTCGGGAGTAACGAGTTCGAAACTGTAAAATATAGAAGAGTGAATTGTCAGAAATAGCCATTTTTTTCCAGTGTTGCCTAGGTTAATTGCCTAGGTGGAGATTAGCAAGCCAACAAAACATTCTCCTTTTATTGCGAACAAATTTTCTTTTGGGAACAAAACTTTTCAGTTTAAGCCTTTGTTTGTTTACCTAAATTATAGCCTTATTTTCTCAGAATTTGGACAAATATTATCATATAAGTTCAATTTTCTTAATTTCTGATGAAGATGTGTGTAGGACAACACTGGGTTCCTAGAAGCCATTAACTAATTTGTTTTTAAGTTTGATGTGTTTATATAACTTCTAAAACTTTTTAGTTTTAGTTCAGCAAAATGTTTGTGATTTTCTAAATTATAGCCTTATATTCTTAGAATATTGACTAATATATATTAATAAATAATTTGCAATATTAAGTTTTTGACTGTCCAGTTGCCATTTTCTTTCCAGTGTTTCCTAGGTAGAGATTAGCAAGCCAACAAAACCTTTTTTTTTTTTTTTTCTTTTGCGAACAAAACTTTTCAATTACAACCTTTGTATGTTTATCTAAATTATAACCTTATATTCTCAGATTTTGGATTAATATCATATATTAGTAAGTAATTTGAAATATTAAGTATTTGATCTGTTGATTTGGAGTTTCCCGTTTGTTTCCCATAGTTATTTTTTTTATTTGTGAATTGCATTTTATCTCATGCATTTGCTTAACATAAACTATGTCTTCAACATTAACCCATTAACCTGCACAGAACTTTAATAATTTAAATACTTTTAGTTCTTTACCGTACCACCTAAAATCATCTACATGTAACGTACAAAAATGTTGTGTTTATCTAAATTATAACCTTATATTCTCAGATTTTGGATTAATATCATATATTAGTAAGTAATTTGAAATATTAAGTATTTGATCTGTTGATTTGGAGTTTCCCGTTTGTTTTCCATAGTTAATTTTTTTGTATTTGTGAATTGCATTTTATCTCATGCATTTACTTAACATAAACTATGTCTTCAACATTAACCCATTAACCTGCACAGAACTTTAATAATTTAAATACTTTTAGTTCTTTAACGTACCACCTAAAATCATCTATGCGTGACATGATATTTAAATATTTGGGTCATTCCATGTCAAATCAACCCAAAAAAATAGGATTTGACACCCATGATCTCAGATTTTAATGAAACTTGGCATGTTCATTCCTTTTATGGATATAAGTAAGAATATAAAATAGTTTTTCTCAATCTCAAATAGTTTAATTTTATACCCTGCTAAAGTATTTCAAATTTTGCAGTTATCATCGATTGGACAAAGGAAGTGCACTTAGTTCTAGAATATAAATCATACCTATCGACCAATGTTGATGACATTTTCTATGACAATACTTCAATAAATATGGAGGCCAGAAAAAAAATAATATAAACATAAAGTAATTACAAATGTTCTGAAAAAATCCTGAAGTGTTAAAATGCATTTTGTAAAAATTAAATATGGCGTTCCACACTATGTGGAATATCATCAAACGATAAAAAAAAAATCACTAAATTTTTTTTTATTATTATTCTAAAAGGTATGCACTATCACATGAAAAAATAAAATGTATGTTTTTTTCACTCTTTAATTTTTTTCCGTTAAATATACAAAAAATTGTTCAATTAAAATTTTAGCTAACAATATATTACTTTTTATAGTACAGCGATTTAATTTTAAAAACTATAAAAAATAACCCAAAGCTATTCAGAATGAAAACTACCTACATGTACAAAACATTCATTACTTTAGTAGAAGGGTTTGCTGGGCAATATAAAATGAAATACAACTAATTTTTATCACATGTAACTGCACACCAGTAACTAACATTAAAATTTAAAATATTATGTTTTTGATCTGTTAACTTGCTGGTTTCAGTTCGTTTTCCATAGTTGAATTTTTGATTTGCGAATTGCATTTTATCACATGCATTTCCTTAATAAAAACTATGTCTTTAACAGTAACCCATGGACTGTCCGAACTTATAGCAGGCTCAATATCTACTTGGCCCATACGGAGAATTGTAGTGTTTGTCATTAAACTAGATGCAACATTAGCAAACTCTACTGAGTTTTTTACATTTTTAGTTTCAGATTTCCTCATAACTTCCATTAGAGAACAAGGATTTTACTCTTTCTCCCACCCTATCTACTACACGTTTGTCATGAGCTGTAGTAAAATATTTCCGCTAAAACTTTTTGTGAAATATTTCTGAATATATGTAAAGCAATCTTGATATATAATTATTTTTAAACTGAGACGATGGATTATCACTGTAAATAATTTCATTTTGACTAATCATAATTTTTTATTATTATATCATATAATCTTATCAAAAGTGCGTATACAGAATTCATACCTTTATGTTTAGTATTGGAACAAATGAGAAAAGTAGTGAATTTGTTTTTGAAAAATAATGCTGCTGTAAATAATTGAACAGTTTCTCATGACCACAATCCTGATTGAATTTTGTTTTAACAATCGCAAGAATAAGCCATTGCAACAACGGACGTTTTCTTTTCATTAATCAGTTATTTTATTTTATTTGATTCATTTATATTCATTATTTTTTTTTTTGTATTTCTTTCAATTAATTTATAATTTTGATATTGTAATTTGTTTCTTTCTCAAAATTATTGTTACTATTTTTATTTGTATTATTATTATAGTTGTTATCATTACGCTATCATATTTCTCTATTTTAATATTATTATACTTTAAAAAAAAATATTTAAAAAAAAATGTATATTTCTTTGATTGTAATGCAGGCAGTATTGGAAGATGGAACCTGCAGAACCTAAATTAACTCCCACAGTATAAGGATACTATATTGTGGAACAAAAAAAAGTCCAACTCGCAGGAACTGCGTCATCTTAGCGCGGTTCCAGGTTTTTTTTTTTTTTTATTTTTTTTTATTTTTTTTTATTTTATTTTTTTTTTTTTTTTACGGCACATATACATCTAGGTCATTAGCGCCGACATCCAGGGTGTAGCGAGGAATTTCACCAGCGAGCCGTGGGATGATAAAATTCCTGCCGGAGGTTGGGAATCGAACCCACCATCTCCCGCTTATGAATCCAAGGCGCTAGCCATTAGACCACGGGAGACCCCGGTTCCTGTTCATATCCCTATTCTCATTTGAAAAGCATAGAATAGAAACAGATAATATTTTCCTCGGCCTTTGTTCAAAGGGTTTTATGGCTATACCTGGGGTCAGGTCCGCAAGACCCTAGAATCCTCTTCTACCGATACTTTCCATACGTTTCAATGAATTGGAAAATATCAAATATTTTCACACATTCCTGTGTTCTTTGACTATAGTAATAATTCTACAGATAAAATCAATTAAAAAATAAAATAAAAAAACCAACAGCATAAAGGCAATTGAAAATATTCAAAAGACGTCAACGAATCTTTTTCTCTTGGCAAGCTATATTTCTAACAATGAATTGTTTTTCTTATTTTGCCTAATCTGTTTTATTGTAATATACATTATCCAACTATAAGCAATTAAAAAATAACAAGGAATAAAAACCGACAAAAAGAACAGTTCGAATAAGCAAAATCAATTACTTTAAAGTTTTAAGCTCTTATTTCTCCGATTGACATCGCCTAATCAAAACTTTCATTAGAACCTTTTTTTTAGAGCATTTAATAATCTTTCTAATGGTATTCTTCCGTTTACCATGATTTTCAACCTTTTTCGAGATATTAAGGAAAGTAAACAAAGTTACTAAAACTTTTTATGTCTGTTAATAAAATATTTTATTCTAACCCTTCCTTAACTCCAAACGTAACCAAAATTTCAACATATTAGTTTTGATGAAAGTAGAACATGCAGAAAATGTTTCAACTGAATCCCATTATTCTAAGTACCCAAACCAAAAACGGTATTCAAAAAATATTTTTCCAATTTTCTCGAAAACGGTTAAAGCTATCGCCTTGAAAATGGTTCCATTCGTTTTCCTAGCCCAGGAATCATATAAAACGAGTACTTAGAAGCTTATGAACTCAAAAACGTAAGCGTTACGATTTTTTTTGCGCGAATTTCGCCCCAAACGCCATCTTCCATTAGGCGGAATTTGCTGGTTAACGAACTTGACCTTTCAAATTGGACGAAGGATTTTTGTACCAAATTTCATCAAAATCGGACCATTCGTCTTCTATCTAGAGAGCGAACAGACAAATATATATATATATATATATATATATATATATATATATATATATAAATAAATATATACATATATATATATATATATATATATATATATATATATATATATATATACAAATTTGAACCACCGTTTTTTTCGGTCTCTAGGGGTTCTGAAACGCGAAATTTTCTAGTCGGCACTTCCGGATTGTTTCATTGTATCAACCCTATAAGCGGGGTTCCTCCCTATGGGGGAGGGAGGAACCGCGCTAAAAAAGAAAATGCCATTCACTTTGTTCCTCATATAAATCCATAAGGGGAGTGTCATAGGCTAGGTGAAAAAAAATCGACCAGCTGTATGTTCGTTCCTTACAACTATATAATATAAAGTTGGTGTAGCATGGCACACTGGGTAACAGCTAGTGTTTCATAAAAATCTGACCTGGACTTGGGGATGTTCCCTTGTTAGTGTCCCGCTATATATTTTTGCCCTCTTCTTAATAAGAAGATCTATTGTTAGGACGCTCCTTATGACTCCTACTGCTTTTGTTGGTACTGCACTGTACGCGCTTCCTATTCCTAAGCAGGCCAGTTTCTGCAAGCTAGCTTCCTGCTAATGCCTCTGCTTTCAGATGCTTTTTGCCATACAGGGGTGTATATGAGAGTGAATCATGCTTGACGTCATCTTCCTTTTAGAAGCCCTGGACCCCCCCAATATTTGGCATAGTACAGGACTATATTGTATTTCCAACTTTCTCCGTAAAATGTTTTACTTGTTCAGCGAAAGTTAGTTTGGAGTCACGCCATACTCCCAGATATTTAATAGCCTTGATATATACAGGGTGTCCCAAAAATAAACGGACAAACTTCGGGAATCGATGCAGAAAGAAAAATCCTTTAGTATATAACTCGTTTTTTATTCGTTTCCGCAAAAAAAAAACTAAAAGAAATTATGAAAAAATCGTTAAAGTATATGTTATATCCCCCCCATTCACCCCCACCCCCACTCCTTTATCTCCTCCCTCCACCCCAAACATTTATGTTATTTAGTGGAATAATGAAATTAATTGGCCCCAATTTTTTCACCCCTCGGCTTAACGCAGACTCTTACTAGGAATTCATCGGTAATAAACTGCCGTTGTTCTTGGAGGAAGTCCTTTAACACATTAAACATTTGGTCTGCAGGGAGTTCAATGGCTGAAGAGAGCACCTTATCTGTAGCTTAAGATGGGCCTGGGAACAAATTATAGCAGAGCAATACTCAAATCTCTCAATGTGCGTTGTGATGGCCATATTGCTGCAAGGGGCCGAACCTTTGAACAGTTCATAAATTAATTTTTATGAATCATTAGACGAAGAAATTATTATGATATAATTAAGTATGGACCAAGTGTTAAATTTAAAATGTTTTAAGAATAGAAAATATATATTTATTAAGAGGAGAATGTTCTTTTGTTTTTGTTTTAGCACTTTCCTTCGAAGGAAAGTAGCTATTTTAAATTATGTTGAACTTGCAGCTTTACATGGCACCAGCTAATTCTTTCGACATAAAAGATTTATTTTTGTTGGGGGAGGGAGTGGAAGATGGAACATATACTTTTAATGATTTTTATATAGGCGTTATGAAAGAATGCTTATTCACAATTGTGTTTTAGTTTTTTGCGTTTTCCTCAAAACGAGATATACGCGACGGGCGTTTTTTTCTATATTTTTCAATCTTGCATCGATTCCTTTTAAAAGTGTACATTTAAGCCGATAAACGAGAAGCCTTTTGTTCTACGATTTGTTCCGCGCGAATCCGGCTAATATATATATATATATATATATATATATATATATATATATACATATATTTATATATATATATATATATATATATATATATATATATATATATATATATATATGTTACGGGACTGATTTATTTATGTATATATACATATATATATTTATATATAAATAAATCTGTCCCGTAACAGGCCACGAGGACCCTGAGGGGCAGATACTATAGAGGTATCTGATTCATAACCATAGGGCACACTTGGGAGATAGTATGGTCAGTACTATGCTCCGGCCGCCTGATTTTCCCCTTGGCTGCTTCGACTGCTAGAGTCATTAGCACCCAAGGTTACCATTGATAAATTGGCTGGGTTGGCCTAGGGATGGTCAGGGAGGCCGAATTCAACTTATGAGCGAAGACACTAGAAGAAAAAATCTTAGTCCAGTGCTCTACCACTGAGCTAACCTCACCCCCATATGTATATATACATTTTAACCCCATTTTTGTACAAAGTGTCGGACAGACACGAGGAAAATTTAAGTGAAGTATGTTGGAAGCAGTGAGCATCTAGACTCTAGATTCAGTGAAATTTCCTTCGTGTCAGTCAGACACTTTATACACACCAGCGGTTAACCAAATCGTGATCTATAACTTCTATAAACACGAAATTTTCTATTCGACACTTCCGCGATTGGTCATCCAGTCGTAGTCATGAGCTGGTTTTAACCATATAAAGGTAGCGAGGAAACGCGCTAAAATAAATTCTCAAAACCAGAAATATTCGAATAATGGATGTTTGGTATTTTCGTTATAATTATTTAATCTTGGAATTAATTTTTTGTTAGAATTTATTTGTGATAGGCATTCAAATATCTTAATTTGTTTGCGACACTCATTATACGAGGCGTGGGTATTTTTATCTAGGAACTACCGGTCCTCTAATCAATGAAAGACGTCCTAGTGTCCACCATTCCTTTGACTGACTTCAATGATAAAGATTCTACCAGGCTTACCACCTCATGTCCATGTGCTTGGTCCTCCCGGTACAGTATATTCGGTGTTTCTTATGCCAGTAGCTTCTCACGGTCTATGGTAATCCGCTGTCCTTGGCGTCATCTAGTTGTCTTTTTCGGACCATATTCTATGCCTGGTTCCAGCTTTTATTCTGCAGGCTGCACTCTCGGCGAATGGTGGGATTTTCCCATAATTCCCTCAACTCTCTTCTTAAACCTATTCCTTTCTTCTCACTCTGCAATGCCGTGTACCTGGCGGTGAAGGTCCTAATGGTAAGGCTGATTTTTCTATTTACTAAATATATGGGTTATGTACCCAAAGTCCATTTTTTCACCGTCCGCTTTTATCTGAGCTCACCAGGGCAAATATATATATATTTTTTTCTACTTCTTTATCCTACAATAGAAGTATAAATTCATCTGAAAGGCGTTTATGTTAAAAATATTGTGTCAATTGCAAACAAGAAAAACTTCACAAATATAACAAAAAGGCAGAATATTAATATTTATTGCAACGGTTACCTGCTGAGGTAAAGTTAGATTAGTTTTCAAAGATGGACAATATTTTTTTTAGACCAATACAAAAGAGTCATACGATGTTTACGAGGAGATTTTGGTTTACTGAAAGATTACTGGTAAAACTCTAATTAATTAATTTTTTGATAAATTATTTACGTAATCAACAATTCATGTAATGTTTTTTTTTCTTTAAATAAAATGTATTTTTTTTTTAATTAAAAAATGTGAAAATATGAAGTTCGATTTTTTAGTCCTTTATTTTCAAAAACTTTTGTAATTCGAATTTTGGATAATTCGAAATTTTTTATCGGTCCCTAGGGGTTCGAATTATCCAAGTTCTACTGTATAATAACAATGAATAAGTTCCTACTTTGTTATTCTCACTCACACCTAGCAGTCTAAGCCCGCAATGCGGATCTCTCGTGCGGGAACCGAAATAAAATTCTACAAGATTCATCATCCATTGGTGGTTGCTAGTAGGCTAAACCCGCACAAAGGTTGTAAAATGCGGGTATTGTATTCCCTAATAGACTTACAGTACAACATTAAACTGCTACAAATTTTATTTTATTTTTTTATTAAAATGAGTTTTTGATGATCAAGTCGGTTTTATTTTATTTAATTACGACAAATTGAACACACGGCAGTAGAATGCCTATACCGTAGGAGAGCTGGAAGAAGAAGTTTTAACCCGACTCCGCATGTACCATCCTC
This sequence comes from Gonocerus acuteangulatus, assembly GCA_946811695.1. NCBI lineage: Eukaryota > Metazoa > Arthropoda > Insecta > Hemiptera > Coreidae > Gonocerus > Gonocerus acuteangulatus. The sequence continues at coordinate 34,826,760 of OX328123.1, forward strand.
TACTTACCCAGATACACCTAATGACTAAAAAAAACAGTACCTACACTAGTATGTAGTCAATACAGACCATAAGATTTATTTACAAACAGTCGGAGAGGAGAAAACGTACGCATACTCACTGTCCTTACAGAACTGGTGGCAGCTATTATTGGATCCAGATAATCAAACACTAACAAACTACACATATGTAACGAAAATGAAGCTTTTTCGATCCATCTTTTTTTATCAGTTTTCTTTTTCTATGTGTTTTTATTTATTTATTCCTTTTCCGAAATCATATTTATTATTATCTTTTTTAATTTATTCATTACTAATATCATGTTGTATAGAGCTGAAGTTACCATATAAGCTAACAATTGTCTAATTCTTCCATTACAGTCCAGCATTTAAAAAGAAAATGGATGTTGTCTTATCCATTCTATACAGTATTCTAGGCTCGGAAAATAGCCTTAGGAAATGATTAAGCTGAACAATGAATTTCCATGCTTCGATATCATATAGTAGTCAGGTTGGCATTAGACCCGAGAGAGAAACGGTAGAATCAGAAATCAAATCCGAGCAAGGCCAGAATTCAAGATTTTTTTTTAAGTAGAGTACGGGGACATGGACGTACCCTAGGAAAAGAAAAAGCAGACACGCTGACAAGACTGGCTTTGGAAACGGCACCTGTAGGCTCACTGCCATTTCTTGGACTATCAGAGGAGAAATTAGTAGCAAAAACCACTGAAATTTGAGTAAACTTTTGGGAAGAGAAAAAAACACACATACCTAGTCGTTTCTGAGCCCAGGAGGAATTTTGCCATTCATTACATACTCGCTCTCATTTAATGAGGAGACGTGAACAACCGTATGCAAAATTTGCAACTAACAATCAAACACATCCTGACAGACTGCAAGAGCAGGGACAGCCTGGATATTCCGCATGACATGTATGACTTACAGACTTATTTTATCTCTCTTTATATACATATATATATATATATATATATATATATATATATATATATATATATATTTATTTTTATAAATATGGCAAAGGTCCAAATAATAGTACTCCAGATTCTTGCACTATTTTATTTTTGATACGCCCTACATGGCCTTATGCCACCTCCTCAGGGGCCACTAAATCCTAAAAACATTTTTTACAAATTTTTAATACCTTATTTTAGTAAATTTAATAATAATTATACACCGAGTAACATTAAAATTCCTATACTAACCCCTAAACTTTATATGTAAAATATAATAATAAAAATAATATTGTTATATTGTACATACCCTATGTGTGGTCAGCTCGCCACCCATACTATGACTGAGGCTAGCTAAATACCTGTGTCGAGAGGCTTAGTAATCAGCTTATTAAGATAAGTTGTATAAAGGTTTGTACTTTTGCTTTTTCCCTTGGATTGTTCGCTATTTTCTAATGTTATTGTAAAATATTTTATTTTAAAATTTAATTTCTGTTTGTTTATTTACCGAGTTCCTGTTTTTTATTATGTGGATATTTTCTTTTATTTTTCGTTTAATGTTGTTTCTGTCCTTGTCAACTATTGCTATGTCGTCCAAGTCAAATCTATGTCCGTTCTTAAATCCGTGGTCCGTTAGAGCTGTTTTATTTGATTTCTCGTCTATATTTTTGGCATGTTGCTTAATTCTATTTTTTAATATTTGTGATGATTCCCCTATGTAGCACTTGTTACAATCTTTACATTTAACTTTATATACGTTATATTTTGAATTTATTTTATTTATTTGGTCCTTAATTTTGCTGAAATTCTTTTCTATTTTGTTATTATATTTCCAGCTAATTTTGCAAATCCCGTTACAGATCAGTTTCATCCTGTTTGCTATTGCTGGGTGAAAATCAAATGCATAAAAATTATTTTCTATTTGCTCGCGTTCTCCCTTGGATTCCTGAATGTTTTTACTCCTATTTTGACTAATTATATGAATATTTATGATGCTTCCCTTATGTATTTTTTTAGTTTCCAAAAAATTAAAAAAATGTTTTATTTGTGTCTGGATAAATGTTCTCTTCCTTTTTATGGAATCCGGCCGTGTTTCGTCATGTTCCATATCCCTTTTTCTTTTACCATTAGTTTTTCTATTGTCCCTTACGACAAAAATCTGTAACCACATTTGCAACATGTGGCCTTGCGTTGTCATGCATTAACATGAAATCATCGCCTATGAAAGGGGCGAATGGCTCGACATACCCTTCCAGAATGTCGGATATGTACCTGTGCGCAATTAGATATCCTCTCTGGAACACCATGAAGATCAGTCTTGGCAAACTAAAGTGACTCCACCCCAAACCATTACAGACCCACCTCCGTAAGGCACATTTTCGGAGATATTTCAGGGAGCAAATCGCTGTCCTAGCCTTCTCTACACTCTAGCCCGATGATCTGAAGCAAAGAGTGAAAATCTCGATTCGTCAGTAAACAGTACTCGAGCCCAGTCGTTTACTGTCCACGCTGAGTGTTCCCGAGCAAAGATAAGACGGGATGCCCGGTGTGGTAGGGTGAGCTGAACTCCAGTAGCTGTGGCCCTTGATTGAAGGTGAGCTTCATGAAGTAGCTTATCCACACTGATACTCTCATTTCGAGCGAGTCTTTGATTGGTCTCCACGGCTGTCTCTTAATGTCTGCATCACAATAAATCTATCTTCAGCGGGAACAGTCACTCTGGGCCGACCAGAACCTGGCCTCCTAGTTAAGTTACCAGTCTTCCTGTAACTCTGGACTGCCCTGTGAACGTTGGTTTCTGGTATCCCTAAGGACCTAGCAACATATCGCTGGCTTCTCCCATCCTCTACCAACGCGACGATCCTCGCGACCATTTCGGTGGAAAACCATTGTAAACAACAAAGTAGATACGGATAAGACCAAAAATGGCATTCAAAAAAGAAAATGAACGTGAATGTATAAATTACATAACTACACAACGACTGTAGATGAAGTAATACGAAAAGTATTATTATTTCTAGAGCAGGAAAGGACTTGGTAGGGAATCATTGATATGAAAGTCTTTCTAACCGTTATCTCGCAAGACGAAAACAAACAATACACTCAGAATGTAATGTTTATACATATTAATCGTAAAATATAGGATGCGCCGTTTTTTTGCTGTTTAATTTATATATATATATATATATATATATATATATATATATATATATACATATATATGTGTATGTATGTATACATAAATTTTAAGCTTATAGAGCAAGAGGAGCCAGATCCTGTAAAGAATATAAAGGAATTGGAAAGCCGAGGTGGAGTAAAAAGAGCATTAGAACGCCTCCGTTAGAGAATGGAGATGCACCGAGAGAATTAGATCTCGGAGGAAACAGAGAAAACCTGTCACATCTACAGGAGAGGAAAATCACATTGTTCGTATAAAGTATGATCTTGCCATATATATCTAATCTTGATAAGTTTCTTTGATACTTGAGGGAATATAAATCCCTCAGGGTCATAAGAAGTCAAATGATAAACCGAGTTTTATTGGGTAGTATTGAGTTTCACATACCACCTAATAAATTAGTAGTAGGTGTTGTATTCAGTAGGAGGTATTTAGGAACATCGAGTGGCATCAAGTTGGAATAAAGATTAACTCAGTTTATCTCTCAAATCTGAGGTTTGCAGACGATGTGGTCCTCTTTAGTGAATCATCTGACCAGCTTCTAAAAATGATGAAGAACTGAGTACAAATGGAAAACAAGCAGGCCTTACGATGAATAAAGGGAAGAATTTCTTATAACAAATGCTCAACAAACCGAAGATATTTTCCTTGATGGTATCAAACTGAAGTGGGCGGACAGTGCAGCGACCACGGAAAACTCATTTATTTTAAAGATAGTTATTTAAAGGAAGTCAACCGTCGTATATCCATTAGTTGGAAGAAATACTGGACTCTTAAATTTATTTTTAAGAGGAGTATGAGTATGGAACTAAAAGTCCGAGTGATGGACTCATGCATTCTACCTTCGTATGCTGGGGATCCGAAATAGTAAACAAATTATATATAGGGAAATCCGTAGGAAGACTGGTGTTGAAGATGTGGTAGCTGCTGCACCCAAGCAGAAATGGAAATGGGCAGGTCATCTGGCACGTATGAAAGAAGCAAGATGGGCAAGAAGGACTAGAGACTGGATACCTTTGGACTGCAGAAGAACAAGAGGCAGACCATACCAGAGATGGAGGGACGATATGGATATGTTTTGTGGCTCGCTTTGGTGGAGGTCTGCACAAGACAGAACCACATGGGAAAAAACTGGAAGAACCTTTACGCAGAGATGGTTTATTTATTGTTTTTTTTTTTATTTTGTGTACATATGTTATCAACGATAAAGGTTTTATTTTTTAATTTAATTTCTCAACTGGAGGCCCGGTGGCCGTGAGCGTTAAGTCATGAGCACTTAACACTCCGTCCCAAGGGTCGTGGGTTCGATTCCCACTAGGGATGATGGCTTTTCTTTAAAAAAAAAAGAAAAGGCATCAGCCCTATCCTGGCTAGAAAAAGGTGGTGACCTATAGGTAACCCGTCCTAAAATGCTCTGTCAATAATAAAAGGATGGTAAAATTTAAATAAATAAATAATTCTCAATTTAAGTAGTAAGAAGTGTACATACGTAAGGTTATCTTCTTAGTGATCTACAAATCATATGAGACCTGTTTATAACTTGTTTTTGTTTGTATACTCTTCTTAGGTTATATTGGGAGTTTGAAACCTATGCTGAGCAGCTATGTACGTAAGCTTCTTCCGACGAAACTCTGGGAGCAAGGTATGGGCGAAGGACCGTGGGAAGGAAGGAATGCTGAAGCATCCGAGAAGAGTATAGTCAGCGAGAAAGGAGATGGCGTAAAGCCACAAGTTGGAACTTGCACGCAGATCATGCATTCACTCTATGCCAAGGTATCTAGCAATATCACTCCCTGTGTTCTACCAAAGTGAAGGTTTTAAAAAATATATAAACTAGAAAAAAAACTAGGCATAGAATAATTTAGTTTGGAAAGCTTAGTTATAATGCCTTAACAGCAGGGACTGTATCATCTAAGTGTGTTTTCTTGTTATGTGTTCCCCAAGCAGGGTTTCTAAAGATAGAATATTAACTCTCGTCAATTAAACGAAACCGACACTTCCAAATATATATAGAAGTACCCTTGCCTATGATTGAAGTGATACCATCAAAACTGACAACAAAATCTTGTTAGTTGGAAAAATATTGAACTAACAGACTATCCGTGCTCCGTCACGGCAGACAAGCAATTATTTTATTGCGTTAAATAATGTATCATCAAAATTAACGCTAATATATAATTTTGTGCAGTTTATTATAGCACGGTTCCCGTCATACTATAAGTTATTCATCAATTGATAAGTAATCAAAGTATAATGTTTCGGTACTTGTTCATTAACGAGGGGCCATTTAATTTCGAATATTTTTCAAACAATAACATACAATCACTAATAGCCACACACACAATGCCGTGATGTTTTTGTTTCACCATAATCGCTCGACCGTCTGTGTGTCTGCTCCAGATTAAAGGTCCACGAAATAGAATTTATGATTCACTTTAAAGTGTTGGGAACCGGCCTCCTCTCATATGGTGGTGCAATACGATCGCCATGAGTAAGAAAAAAATTTAGATCCTTCGGCAATGTTGTTTACTATTACGTTTGTGATGGTGTTTCAGGTTCGATCGGGAGTTAGTTGCGTCGGTGTATAAGGCTTATTGAAAATTTAAAAAAATACCTAGGAATACAGTACAGTGTAGTTTATCTGAGAGAGAGCAGAATTAACGCGTCTAGTTTAGACTAGAAAACATAGTGGCCCCCGTTAATGAACAAGTACCAATGTTTCTTGACATGCGGCGCTCCGGACCAGTGTGGAAACAGATAACATAGAGATAACCCGTTTTCTATAGGTTACTAGTAACAGGAGTTTAACCCGCACCGGTAGCAATTCGTTGTCTATAATAAACGGAAGCTAACATTTAAAAATTTATGTTTCCAAGATGTTATTTGGAAACACATTATATTTGCTAGGATTGTCAAGAAGTGTTCCGATTGGGGATGCTGGTGGATGAGGAGGCTGTGCAAGGGTTCGGGATATTATTACCTCGGATGGACCATCGCCAGGTAAAGCGTAAACTCTATGAGGGAAAAAATCACAGTCCATTTCTAGAAATTCAAGGTCTAGGTAGTTGAAATTAACCGCAATTCAAAATAATACTAAGAAATAGATACAGTACAATAACAGCTATTCTGTTATCGTCCCAGCAACGCATGCTGCCTAGACTTGCCTACTCTAACCAACTAAAACTTCCAATCCCTCTAAAAATACATGAAAATTCGAATATCAAAAACTCCTTTCTTAGCGAATGGCTACGCTATACAGGGAGTGTCTATGAAAAATTTCAAAACTTTCTGTCAAGTGGTTTGGGCTGGGCGATGATAGGTCAGTGAGTGAGTGAGTGAGTGGCATTTGACAAATATATAGTAGATTTTACCGGTAATGGTGACTTTTAAAGGCCTCCTCGCCGATTTTGTTTAAATTTTGCACTCTAACATATTTTGATGAACTAAACACGAATCCGTTAAAAAAAAGTGATCCAGAAGAATAATTAAACTTTCCACTTTAGTTTTTATTACAATTTTCTGTTTTATAATACCCATTTTTTTAATATATATACTTTTTCATTTTATTCATTAATTTTTATTCTCTATATTTTTATTCTTTTTATACCTTCATCAACTACAAGATATAAATTTAACTGATATCGCATCTCACTTATATCTGCTCACATAAAGAAAATAATGCTATTTGTCAACGACAGGGAGCGTCGTCATCAATAAATAAATTAATACAAAGAACGAAAGATTTTTTTTTTTTTTTATGCCTAATTTGTTCTTTATATAGACTTGTTTTTCTAGTGAGCCGGTAGACAGTGTGGATTTATTTCTAAGGGAGGTCCGAAAATAATTAAATTTGCCTGGGATTTAAGGGAAAGGGATTGAGATGAAGGTTTCCAAGCAACACGCCTCCCCCCTATCCCTCGAGTGTAGGGTGTAGTTGAACATAACTCCCCCTGCCTGTCATCAGCCTTACTAGCAAACATGGCTTAAAAGAATAAAAAGGAATTTTTGGAGTAATTGAAACAGGATAGGGCGACCCTTGGAGGGCCTGAGGGTAATTCGGAAACCAATCATGGTTGCTGAAATATTCAAAGGGCTACGAGTTATCTGGTTAGGTCTAAGGATTAACCTCTCTCCGTTTTAAACTTTAACCTTACCCCCAGGTAACCAAGCTTTCCATTCTAACCTTTCCACGAGGTAGACCCACTTCTATGGTACATTTTGTTAGCTCCAGGGTTACTTGTAAACACTTGTTGAATTTTTACTTTTGCTAAACCTTTCATTATGCATTATACATATTTTAATATAATGTAATATAACAACATATATGATGCAAGCAAGCTAGCCACGTTCTAACGAGGTGTTCAATCATCATCATACGTACGCCCAGTCTTCATCGCACGTACCTTGGTCCTACCTCCTTGCCATGGAGATTCGACAGGCTCATGTCAAAAATGGCCGCTACTACTCTTCAAGACTAATGGACACCGGCTCCAAGTGCATTTCTCTCAGCAAGTTTAATTAATTAATATGGAGTAGAAACAGAGCAACCCACAAGCAAGGAGTCGTGGAGTAACCAGCCAGCATGCAAACTCAAAATCAATCAAGCAACCCACCATACCAACCCATCACCCATTCACAAGAAGCATCATATCATTATTATTAAAGTAAGGAGTTATTGTTAATTATAGTTATATTATCTGCTAGGATTTACTTTATGACCCCTCACCTTCTTCACACACATGTACACTCACTCATTCACACACCCCTGAGCTACAACCTGGAAGAGGTGCCAGATCCCATGGAAAGGGACTGTCGAATGAGCGGTCAGCTAGATCAAGATGAGCCATTTTCTGGAGAGTTTGAGTTGGCAATTGAGCGCGAGGTAGATTTGAAGCTATTTGGTCGACCACGACTTCACTAGACATGATTTCTGCATTTTCACGGAAGGGTTTAAGTTTACTGGTGACAGGTCCTACAGGTTTGACGACTGTAGCACCACCGAGACCAGTAATATGCCCGTCATAGCCTTGTAGCGGGTAGCCTAAACGCTGAAACAGAAATTTGGACATAAATGTCTGTTGACTGCCTGAGTCAATGATTACTCTCGCTGGATGAAGGCCATTACCCACGCCCCACGTAAACAGGAGGTATCTTATCCTCCATGGCGCGTGGCTAGTAGCTTGCTTGATTCTTAGGAGTTTCGAGTCCCGCTTATGGCAGGCTGACTATTTCAACGATGGCTTATTAAACATACATAAATGGTCCACCATAATTGTTTATAAAACTGGCAACCTGAAGATGTCCATCTTTTCTTATACTTGTGTGAGTCCTGAAATGTTCAAACGTTACCTTAAACTCCTTCAGATGAACTTCAGATACTGTTTGAATTCCATCGTCGTCCTCACATTTTCCCAATACTACACATTCAAATATGCTTCGTGTCTCGTCCTTGCAGACTGGCGATGGTCTCATATTCTTAATATACATATTTTAATTTTGGGTCAATTTTCCCCTAGGTTTGCCAAATCTCTTTCCTATGGGTTTTGCTAATATTGCACCTTTGCAGACTGCTAGTCCAACAAATGGGAGTGAGACTATAGATGTCCCTTCCCCTGCTGCAAGCTTGTCTAGTTTCTCGTTGCCCAGGATGCCGATTAAAAAAATTGTATTAAGCCAACGGTTACAATTCTTTAAAAACTGTCAAAATAGGCTCCTCCTGCGTCGGTACAGCGCTGCCAGCGCGATTTCCAAGCATTGAAGGCGTCACGGTAGGCATTCTCCGGAAGAGCCTTTAGCGCAAGCTGCTTAGATCCACTCTGCCGTCTCAAAATGCTTTCGTTTCTTCGGTATTTTCAGGCGAGGAACATAGAGAAGTCCGGGGCCACATCTGGGCTGTAGAGCGGCTGGGGAGGCGTTGGGATGCCTGCCAGGCTTGGTAGCTGGTCACAAGAAAGGTGTGAGCCGGGGCGTTGTCGTGGTGCAACTTCTAGTCGGCAGGGATGTCTTTTCGGACCCGATTGACCCTTCGTTTGAGTCTCTTCAGCACTTCTAAGTAGTCTGCAGGTGGCAATTTTTAGTCCAGGAAGTAAAACTAAAATTATTTTAAATGAAGATGGTAAAAGCTAGTAGAGTATGTGAGATTTTTTAGAAATATTATTTTTTTTGTTTTAAATGGTGAGCAATTATTCATTTTCCAATTAAAAAAAACGTCAAAAATCGGTCATAAAATCGTTAGAATTAGAGAAAAATACGAACTTCACCACCAATTATCATTGGGAAGATTTGAACAACATTATTAAGAGAGAGTAACATTATAAGAGAAAATACACTTTAATGTTCAATGTAATGAAATATCCTTTTTGTATTTTTATTTTTTTCATCATTTTTAGTAATAAAGATAAAAAATGCGTTTTAATTTTTAAATATACCAGGACTTTAGGTGAATAGAATTTTTCGGACACTTTTAAAAACTGGTCCCCCCACAACACTTTTGGATATAATTTTTGATTAGTTAAGGAAGCATTTAAGCCCATAGAAAAGAAAAAGGTAAAAAATAAGTTACAAGGCATATTACCCATTCTGTAAGAACCTTGTCGGAGGAATATACTCCCCCCCCCCAGCAATAAGATAGAAGCTCCCCCCCGTAGGTTTCTGCTCTTATCAATCTTATCATCAGAGTGAAGCTCGTAAGAAGAGGAGAGAGAGAGAGTGAGAGAGAGAGATGGGTTCATCAGGCTGTGATGATGGATGACACAGAGCCTGTGTATCGGCCCAGCTCCTGATATTGATGTACCAGCCAAACCAGAAAGTTTTTGTCCTGGTTCGTCCATTATTTTTTGCCCCCCCTCCTCAAGGACCGACCCTGCCTACCCTCAAAATATAAATCTAACCCCTTCCAATTCCTAATCTAATTTAGTCCGGCGTTTTTTGATTTATCTTTTTAATTTACTTCTGAATTGATCAATTTCACCAACAGCATGATGAATTTTCCGAACATAAGTTTTGACGCATTTTTTTTTTAAAAACGTGATGAAATGTGTTTAATGATAGATTTTGCACTAACTAAATACTTTCTTGATTTATACTGAGAATCAAATTTTGAAAAATATATTTTATTATACAGAGGATTAACGTTAGTTCTATAGCTGCACCAAAGTTTCGTGAACCTGAGTTACCTACAACTTTATTGCCGGACTGTGCCAATAAACCTAATGTTTGCATATATAAACACACACTCACATACACATTTATATATTTATATGTCTTTTCGCTCTGAAGCTGCCCCAAAAACTATCAGGTTTTGAAGGTACAAAAATCTTTCGTCTAATTTCTTCAAGTTTGTTAACCAGCAGAATATCTTCCACCAGAATATAGATTTGGGGGAAATTGCCGTTCGAGCAAAATCTTAGAACTTACGTTATTTTAACATTTTATCTCCTTGCAGTGACACCTTTTATAGGTTTTCTAAAGTAGGAAAACAAATCAAACCATTTTCAAAGCGATAACTGTAACCGTTTAGGAAAAACGTTGATTCAATTAGTGTTCCTAAGTAATTTTTTGTTTGGATATTTAGAGACGATTCAGTTGAAAATTGTTCCAGACATTTTGACATTCATCTACAGTATGATATTTAGATTTTGGTTGTTTTGGGATTCAAGGAAGAATTTTCGGGGGAAAAAATATTAAAAGAAATGAAACTGGTTCGGATGTCGTGGTAAGTTGGACATGACTATTTAAAAGCTTTTATTTTTATTTTCCATGTGGTCCTCAGATTTTTATTGCTAGTTAATAGATTTTAGCATTCATAAAAATTTACTACTAAAACAAGATATTTAAAATTACAAACGATTTTTTTTAATAAATCATTTCGAAGTAGAAATAGCCTCAAGAGTAATTTCCGATATTATTATTTATTGCCTCCTATAATCTTACTGTTATTCAAGATTTCATTGGAGGAGATGTTTCAATTTTCCAAATACCTCGAATTCTTGCAGGTCGGACTATTTAATTGTCTTGTCAACGTATTCCCTTGGCATCCCCTAGTCAGCGGGGTGATTGTTCCACCAGTACGGTTCGGTATTTTAGAATGATTAAATTTAGGTTTATTGTTCATTATTATAAAGATTATTTCACGGCAATCTAAACGGTCTTCTGAACTCGATGGATTGCAAGGACTTGAGGCGTGAGAACGCTGAGTTTGCCTGAAGAGTTGTTCACTTGTTTATTCGGGCATGCGTAAGTTGTGCCCTTGTTTCTTGTGAACATGCCTAAGTCATGCCTTCGTTTTTAAAGTTATTTCGTATTTAGAGGACTAATTTATTTGGTTAGCTTCTGTCCGCTATGTGTATGCGTTCAGTATTGAGTTGGTGTAACCTGTCTATGATTCTATCTGGAACTTCGTCTACCCTCAAGAGAGTTTAGAATATTTGGGGCAAAAAACCTCGAGGTCGTCAGCGCCCTACCAAGTAAACTTTTCACACGAATAACCATTCCATGCCCTTAGCTTGTGGTACGCTTTGCTAAAGAATCATTCGTGTCGGGATATTTTTTTTTTCTCGCTTGAATGTATTGTTTCTTTTAATTTTTGCTTTATTTGGGCATTTTCGTTAAGTGATTTTATCTCCATTTTCCTTATATACCTATTCCTTCCAACGAATTACTGCATTATAGATATACTCATCTCTATCAAAAAGTTAACATATCGAATATTTTTACTAGAGAGTTCTGGGTCATGGATTTCGTCCCAGAATTTTTACGTACGTTGGTAACTTGTCCCCATGATTTTCACATCACGGGGGTTCTGTTATTATCAATCCACAAACTCAGTGTAAATAAGTGTTTTTTTTATAAAGAATTCCTATAAAATTCATATTTTGTTACTTTCAGTCTGACTGCAGAAAGTGCATCGAAGTTATCAGCACAGACATGCCGAAGGAGCTGAAAGAGACAGTACTCAACATCATAAAGACATCTGCTAAACCTCTAAGAGTATATAGGGTATACAGTAAACTACGCAAATAAATGTATCTCCAAATGCAATTTGATAATAGTTAGAGGATATTTTTCCTTGCTCAAAGAAACTATTAGGCTTCGAACAAAGAAAATCGAGATATGATAATAATTTCTTGTTTTACTACGGAATATTTTTCAATTTGAAAATGCGTCAAAAGTTCTATCAGGTTATTAACAGCGTAGGTAAATAAGATGGACATAGTAAAACTTAAATTTACTGAACTCTTAGTATTCTGTGACTTAATTTACAAATATGGGATTAAATGCCAATGGCTTTAGCCACCTTGAATACAACGGTTTCCGTAGACCATCAAAGTTAAGCTGGCGTGACCATTACTTATATGTGGGCAAGCCAGGGAAAACCTCATGTCTTTGGCATTAATAAAGGGTTCCAACCTATTGAATACCCAGCATTTATAACCCAAATTCTGTTATGGTTTGTTGGTTTTTTTGTCAATATATCATAAACCTTCTCTATTACTGAACACTAGTGACGGCACTATAATAATATGGATAATGATATGTGTAATGGATTTTCTCTACTAATCCATAAGCCTGACCATTATTCAACCAATGCCATCTTCTGCTTTGTTATAAAAACATGCATTTCTTCACACATCATATCACAACTTTTGTTCAAAATTATTGAGTATTAATTAAACAAACTTCTTTTTAATATCATTATTTCCATCGGTCATTCATTGCTGAAGAAGGCTGCCAAAGAGCACACTGAAACTTCTAAATTTAGGATTTTACGAAAATCTGATTGTTGTTCTTAGCCGCATTCCAACTATTCCCTGACTTCATAAGAATATACCTTGGAATTGCTTACATTTCATTGATAGCAAAAAAATAAAATTATGGAAACCCCAAGAACATGCCTAAATTTATGGGCTCGACTCCTACTAGGGTCGGTGGCTTTTCTTTCGAAGGCATCATTTCTGTCCTGGCAAGAAAAGATCTGTATTTTTTCTAAATGTACATGAACATTAATGACTTTAACTAAATAAAATATCTGTTATTATGTTTGTTCTTTCCCCTCAGGATGTAGCAGAGACTATCAAGAATGAAGTAGATCGGCAATCGGAACATGGTGCTGACTGGGAATGTGTGGTCGGGCATTTCTTCGGCGTGTCCATCAGCCACAAGCCGGGGGCCTTCTTGTTCGTCAGAGCAGGAAATCTAGGTGTCCTACTATTCAAGGCTCCCTGATGGACTATATGGTGGAATAGAGAATTTTAATAATAATAATTTCTTTTAAATTTCATTTAATTTCGTTTTAAGCCATAGGACGAACTCAATTTTGGTCTTTCATATTCTTTAGTAATAATGGTTACACAAATATGAACCACTTGAAAATATTACACGATATTGGCATAATATTTATATTTATAGTCATTGGGAATTGTACTGTAGACATAATATTTATATTTATAATCATAAGGAATAATGCTGTAGATATAACATTTATTTTTATAGTCTTAGGGAATTATGCTGTAGATATTATATTTATAATCATTGGGAATAATGCTGTAGACATGATATTTTTATTTATAGCATAGCGACTTATGCTGTAGATATGATAGTTATATTTATAGTAATATGGAATTACGCTGCAGGCATAATATTTATAATTATAGTATTAGGGAATTATGCTTTAGACATAATATTTATATTAGTTATATTTTTATTAATAAGGAATTGTAGATCACCGAAGTTAAGCAACGTCGGGCATGATCAGAACCTGAATGGGTGACCAACCAAGTGCTGTTGGTAATCTAAAAGGGTGGCAACCTGTAGATAACCCGCCTTTAATAGCCTAATTGTTGATATGCCGTTAAACACGAAAAAAAATAATAAGGAATTATGCTGCAGGCATAATATTTATATTTATAGTCTTAGGGAATTATGCTATAGACATAATATTTCTATTTATACTCATTGGAAATTATGCTGTAGACATAATATTTATATTAATAGTCAGAGGGACTTAAGCCGTAGATATGATATTTATATTAAATGCCTAAATGTGTTAGACAAATAGACACACAAACACACACACAACAATAGTATACTTGGTGTAAATATTTAACTAGTTGTTTTTTTTTTTAATTAAATGAATTGTATGAAGAATATTGAATTATTTATATCAAGTGTTTTCTGAATATTTAAAAACCATGCACGCAATTCATGTCGGCCTTTCTGGAATGATTTCTGGAAGCATTTCTGAAGTGACATCTGTAGTGACTTTTGGAGGCACTTATGGAGTGACTTCTGGAGGCATTTCTGAAGTGACTTGTGGAGGCTATTATGGAGTGACTTCTGGAAGCTATTATGGAGTGACTTCTAGATGCATTTCTGGAGTGACTTCTGGAGGCTATTATGGAATGACTTCTGGAGGCTATTATGGAGTGACTTCTGGAGGCTATTATTGAGTGACTTCTGGAGGCTATTATGGAGTGACTTCAGGAGGCTATTATGGAGTGACTTCTGAAGGCTATAATGGAGTCCATTTAGCTTTTTCCGCGCTACTCTTGCATTTTTTTTTCTCCAATCTATTGATAAAACCTGTGATTTTGTGAGAGTAAAGAAAAATAGAAAATAACTGATGAAGTGAGACTTTATCCTTCATAATACCACGTTTAATACCTTTCCAAATATTACCTTCTATACCCTTCCAAATACCATCTTTGATATCCTTCCTAATACTACCTTCAATGTCCAGCCTAATATTACCTTCAATAGTCTTCCTAATATCACCTTATCTATTACACGCACAAATACAAAATTTGTTTTGTGTTTACATTTTTATTCACAAGTTTTAATGTGAATACTTTTTTATTCGAATATTTAAATGTGAATGTTTTTGTAAAAACTTGATTTTTTTGGGAATATTCAGAAAATTTGTGAATATTCACAATGTTTGTGTAATTTAGAATTTTTCCTGTAAATTAAATTTTATTTACAGAAAAATTTGTGAATACACTTTTATTTTTATTTATTTAACATCCAATGTAAAGTAGGACGGTAATGTTGCGGACGGTAATGATAATTGTTACAAAAATATTTCTAATTTTTTTTTCTAAAATAATTATATTATTAAAAACTATTGTAAAATACGTAGTTTATGAAGCACTATTTAATTGTTAGACGAAAAAAAATTTTTCATGGATGTTTTGAGTAATAAAATGGGAGATGGCAATGACCACCAAAATACTCCAATTGTGACTAACCAGATAAAACACGTCGAAAAAACTGATACGTACAACATTTCTCTTCCGTACCTTCTGAATAACAAAAATCAGTTTGAAAGAGCTGTTCCAGCATCTATTTGGAAACAACTTGCACTATCCTGATAGGTTTTCTCGTTAATTCAAAAAGGCGGACGGTAATGATTTCAAAACTGAGGGAAAACTTTTTTTTTTGTTTTTTTTTTTCAGTTTAAGTTTTAAGTGTGTTTTAGACATATGTCAACCACATGGTTCATGGATGAGGGACAACTTTAAAGGCCCTATTACGATTTTTTTTTATTTATTTAAATTTATATGAAATTAAATGAAATGAAATGAAATAGCCTTTATTATACAAACAAAAATAAACATATTTGATACTTTCCTATAAAAACAAACTCATAACTAATTTTTTTATAACTAATTTTTTACATTTTTCTAAAAAACTTAAATAACTGATTAATAATTTTTTGCTTGTAAAAGCCTTCCTCCTTTGAGGAGTAATGGTCTACACTTCCCAGGGAGACCAGCCTTAACGGGAAGCGGGGTCTGTGAGTTCCTTCCATGTTTCCCACCAGAGCTTCTTGTCCCGTGCTTTTCTCCACCATGTCGGGCCTGCTGTCTTCTTGAAAGAGTCACTCCATCTCTTGCTTTGTCTGCCTCTACCTCGAGTACAATCGTATCCCCAAAAAAACATAAATGTGAAATAGAGGCCAAGTTCCTGCCCCCACAAAGAAACACTCCCTTGCTCAAAAATATCCCCTCCTAAAACCCCGCAAAAACGCCTTACCATTCTCCACTTCAAAAAAGTAGTATGAGTTAGTGTCTTAATTCTACCTAAAATATTTGCCAATACAAGAGATGATACAAGAAAGAAATGTCCAAGTTCATTACTTGGAAGACCTCATAGTTACTTACTAAGAACAGTAAAGACACTTCAACTGACCTTTAAAAACACCAATAAAAACACTTATATCCAGTTACTAAAATATCACTTTCCTCAACCAGGTATATTCTTAAACTTGGCAATGTTTAGTTTTTCTCTAAAGATAATTTCGGCACAAAAAAAACATTGCCAAGTTTAAGAATATACCTGGTTGAGGAAAGTGATATTTTAGTAACTGGATATAAGTGTTTTTATTGGTGTTTTTAAAGGTCAGTTGAAGTGTCTTTACTGTTCTTAGTAAGTAACTATGAGGTCTTCCAAGTAATGAACTTGGACATTTCTTTCTTGTATCATCTCTTGTATTGGCAAATATTTTAGGTAGAATTAAGACACTAACTCATACTACTTTTTTGAAGTGGAGAATGGTAAGGCGTTTTTGCGGGGTTTTAGGAGGGGATATTTTTGAGCAAGGGAGTGTTTCTTTGTGGGGGCAGGAACTTGGCCTCTATTTCACATTTATGTTTTTTTGGGGATCTCATTCCTTTTTTCTAAGTATTAAATAGAATTTAGTTGCCGCATACCTACTGGCTTTTGTACTTCATATAAAACCAGGGTCTTTGGATTCTGCATAAGGTTCTCCTTACTGCTTGATATTTGATACCAATAATCAACCTACATACATCTAATCACTAGACTAGAAAAGTTAGAAGCTCTTCCAGATGACATTACTCTAGAGGACAAATTGATTGCTGTCTTAACTAAACTATTACACTGTAAAACACAGGAACCTTATCCCGAGGATAAAGATCACAATAGGGAAAGTGCAGAAGGCCTTCAAGCAAAATATAAGAACAAAGACGATACATTTTGGGTTTGTAATCCTAAACTTTGTAATTTAGATGGCTCGACTTTGAAAAACTTAGTATCTGCTTTGAAGTATATTATGCAGCGAACCCCTACGACTTTATTTACTACATTTAAGAAAGAAGTCACAACTATTTTTGTTAAGATATGTCGAAATGTTTTTTAAAACATCAAATATAGGTTCTCCTTACCAAGACGATTCATTTGATACCCCACATGATGGGTTTCAGAAGGAATGATGGCATTTCGGTGGAACAAAAAGTAGAAAACGTCATAGGTAATATGAAACTCCCGTATCAAGACCTACCTGCGTGCCAAGATTGGTCAAAATAGGCCAAACGGTGTGAATTTGTATAAGGAACGAACATACAGACAGACAGCTGAAAGGCCTTTTTTACCGAGCCTAGTGCATTCCCCGGACCAAGGCCTGCCTGTGTGCCAAGTTTGGTCAAAATCGGTCAATTGGTGTGAATTTGTGTAAGGAATAAACATGCAGACAGACAGCTGATAGACGATTTTGATTAGCCTATGATACTACCCGGAGAAAGACCCATCTGTGTCCCAAGTTTGGTCAAAATCGGCCAAACGGTGTGAATTTGTATAAGGAACGAACATACAGACAGACAGCTGAAAGACCTTTTTTACCTAGCCTAGTGCATTCCCCGGACCAAGGCCTACCTGTGTGCAAAGTTTGGTCAAAATCGGTCAATTGGTGTGAATTTGTGTAAGGAATAAACATGCAGACAGACAGCTGATAGACGATTTTGATTAGCCTATGATACTACCCGGAGAAAGACCGACATGTGTGCCAAATTTTGTCATAATCGGTCAAACGGTGTGTATTTGTATAAGGAACAAACAGACAGACAGACAGCTGATAGACAATTTAACCTAGCCTATGATTCTCCCCGTATCAAGACCCATCTGTGTCCCAAGTTTGGTCAAAATCGGTCAAACGGTACGGATTTGTATAAGGAACAAACATAGAGACAGACAGCTGGTATAAGATTTTTACCGAGCCTATATGCGTCTAATTGTTTCTTAAAACATCAAATATAGGTTCTTCATACCGAGACAATTCATTTGATACCCCACATCATGGGTTTCGGACGGAATTATGGGTTTCCGAAGGAAGTACAAAACTGGCACGCCCCCGCCCCGGAAGCGGAGTCAAACACAACTATTCGCGATTTTTCGATTTTTTCCTTTAATAACGTCTTCATATATATCTTCATGCGAAATTTCAAGTCTCTAGCATCATGGGAAGTACCCAATAATTTTGATGAGTCAGTGAGTGAGTGAGTGAGTGAGTGAGTGAGTGAGTCCTATAAATCCCGATTTTTGATCGCTTATATCTCAGAAACTATTTGATGTAGAATTATGAAAATTTCCAGTTTTACTCACATCTAGTAGTATAATACCTGTGTAAAATTTCATAACTTTATCTTTACCTGGTTGAAAGTTATGAGAGGGTAAAAATCGGCTCTAAGACCGCCTGTAATATACACACAGTATGCTTAGGCCGGAACTTGGCCTGGCGCACTACCGTGCGCCTAGATGGAGTCCATTCTGTCACATAATATGACCATCTGTCATCCCTGCATCTCAAGAGGTGTCCTGCCCATTTCCATTTTGATTTTTTAATTAACTTGGTTAAGTCCTTCAACCCAGTTCTCTTCCTAATGTCAACACACTTGACTCTATCTTTCCTTCTGACATTAGTGATGCTTCTTTCTAATGAGTTTTGCCAAACCCTGATTTTGTTCTCCTGGTACTTTGTGAGAGACCATGTTTGGCATCCATAGGAAATTACAGGAAAGATGCAAGATTCAATGACTTGTTTTTTCAATTCCATTGCTATATTCCCCTTCAAAATGTGTCTTAAAGACCAGTATTTTCTCCAGCTCTGTGATATTCTTCTTTGAATTTCTTTGTGGGTTCTGTCCTTAAATTAAATTAGTTGTCCCTGGTAGTTATGCTCACTTGTGTATTCTATGGAATTATTGTTAATTTCTAATTTTATTTCTTCTCTATTGGTCATTAATTTTGTTTTATTGTAGTTGGGATTAAGGCCTATTTCTTGACTGTGTGTAATAAGTTCTTTTAGCATAGCAGTCATTTCCTCGATATTCTTTGCAACTATTACTATATCGTCGGCAAAACGAAGGTTATTAAGCCATCTTCCATTCACACTGATTCCTTTCCCTTCCCATTCCAGCTTCCAAAACATAAGCTCTAGAACCAAAATAAACAGAACCGGAGAGATAGGATCTCCTTGCCTGACTCCTTTTTTCACAGGGAACTCTTTTCCTTTCCTTTCAGTTGCTATAAATGCTGTCATTCCCTTGTATAATTCCTTTATAATCCTGACATATTTGCTTTGGATTCCTATTTTTCTAAGAGCCCTAAATATGCTTGAATGAGAGATTGAGTCAAATGCTTTCCGGAAATCAAGAAAACACAGGTATATTGGAAATTTGTATTCTTTTGCCTTTTCTATTAGTTGGTTTATAGTTTGAAGATGGTCCATTACTGAAAATCCTTTTCTAAACCCTGCTTGTTCTATACTCACATTCTCCATTATCAGTTTTGTTAGCCGCTCCTTCATAATTGATGCAAATAGTTTAGCCATTACTGAACACAATGAGATTGGGCGATAATTATCTATCGATTTCCTGTTCCCTTTTTTAAATAAGATTATCATTTTTGCCAATTTCCACTGTTGAGGTATTTCTTCCCTGTCTATTATGAGGTTGAATAATGCTGTTATTTCCCTGGCTAGTGGTTCTCCACCTGCTAGCAGAAATTCATTTCTTATACCATCAGGACCAGGACACTTTTCATATTTTAAATTATTGATGGCTACCAAAACTTCACTTTCTAATATTGGTGGTATATCTTCCTCTCCATTCTCTTCAACAATAACTTCCTCCTCATCCGGATCAGTTCTATACAAAGTTTTGAAAAACTCCGTTGCTTCATCAGATATCTCCTGTCTGCCTGATATTAACTTCTGATTTTTATTTTCCAGCTTCGCAATCCAAAACTGTCCGCCAGAAAGATGTCTATTAATTTTCCTAATTGATTTGCTTGTTGAAAGTACGCTGTTGACTATGTTTTCCCTATATTTTACCATGTCCAATTTAATACTTTCTCTTAATTGTTTATTGAGAATAGTGAGGCAGTTTTGGTCCTTCTTCCCTGATAATATTTCATTTTTTAAGGAACGTCTTAATTTGAACATTTCCTGTGTCCTCGGTGAGAGCTTGCTGGATCTCTTTCTATTTGCAGGAGTTATAGCTGGGTTTGAAACACACTCGTTGATTAGAGCTATCAGCTTGTCATACTTATCTTGAATCTCCACTGTTCGGCAATATTCACCCTCCTTTACTTTCTCAATCTTCTTAAAAATATCTTCCCTGAATACACGGATTTCCTCTTCATCTCTCAGGTTCTTCTCTTTTCTTACAACTTTAAAAGGGCGACGTTCTTTAAGCTTGTCCAAATAGATTTCTCCCCTAATCATTCTATAATCTGAGCTAAAATTTATATTCCTTATAACTTCGATGTTCTTAACTAATATAATTTGATTAGTCAGAAAATAGTCAATTTCAAACGTTTGCCCTTTAGGAGAGATCCAAGTCCATTTATTCCGAGGCTTTTTCATAAAATAAGTATTGCCAATGCACAATCGCTGGCTAAATGCTAGATTTATTATCCGGCTCCCTCCTTCATTTCTTTTCCCGAACGAGTTCTTCCCCATTATGCCTTCTTCTCCATCAACTTTTGCTCCTACTCTTCCATTAAAATCGCCCATAACAACTATGCAATGGTTCTTCCTTCTCATATTCTTTAGTGCCCCATCAAGTTCCAAGTAGAATTTATCCTTTTCTGCTTCTGAGGCAGACATTGTAGGAGCATGCAACTGAATAATTGAGAGAGTTTTGCTTCTGCTAACCTTTAGTACAAGAATAGCAATTCTACTATTTATTTCTTTAAATTCTAAAATGTGTTTTTTATATTTACTTGCGACAAGAAAGCCAACTCCGAACTGGCCTTTATCTGAATCAGTGTGCATTAGAATATCTCCACATTCTTGCTCCAGTATTAAATAATTTTTCCTCCTCATTTCTGCCATTCCAATTATATCCCATTTTATAAAACTTACTGCATGCTTGAATTCCTCCAGCCTATCATCACCTAACATTGTGCGTACATTCATTGTGCATATCCGAATCGTTTCTTTATTTTTTCGAGAGTAAGTGTTGTTTAATTGCTAGATGTTTGGTGCCCTTTCAAGTTTATGAGTATCCTTCTGCTGCTCATTTGGTAAATCCTTACTCATTTCTTCTTTACTTTTACTGCTAACCGGATAATATCTCTCCAGACTATTATTTCTCTGTGGTTTTCCTATTTTAATCTGCTTTCTAATATTTATATGAATTCACCTTAAATATTATTATTTTAAAATTAAACAACACTTGAGCAAAAAATTAATATCCTTCCCACCCAAAAAAAGTAGTAAAGTGTAGTAAATGTGCTCAGGGACAGAGGACGGTAATGATTTTGTGTATATAAAATTAAAAATTTTGATATTAAATTTTGAAATTCAGAATTTAATTTTCGTAGCATTATTTTCCTCTCTATTCCATTATTCAGTCCAAAAAGAAAAACAATTAAAAAATCTGGCTGCCTCCATTATATCGCCAAGGGATAATAATGTTAAAACTATTTGAATAATTCTCATAAAGCAAATTTCTTCAAGCAGATTGTTACTATAGTTGGAGCATTTTTCCTTAGGGTATTTGGTTATTTTAGTTCATTTTCATAGTATTTATATTTTATATTGTGATTTTAATTAATACTTTAATATATTGAAAAGGCAAATTCATGTTAAAGACTGTACATTCTGACTTGGGACTAATATAAGCCTCTAATGTGAGGCCAATGGGCACTATTGCTGTCTTCCTTCTTGGTTTTAATTAGCATATTGTGTTCCAAGTATTTTCTACTATATTAAATCATGCACGATGGGAAGTAATGAATAAAAACGCCACAGAAAATTTTGACTTCACATCAGCAAGACCACCCTATATTGAACAACACAGGAAACGGTTGACGTTTTCAATTTTCTCAAAAATGACAATTCCGACGGAAGAATAGGAAGAAATGAGAGAAAATGAGACAAGGGTTAAAGGTGAAATTGAGGAGATGTGTCTAGACGTAAAGAAAAAGGTGGGAAAGGAGAGATAGAGAAATAGAGGAAGAGGGTTTGGGAGCTGAGGCTTAGAGTGTGGAAGGACTACTCTAGAACCGAGACAAAGCACGAGTGTTCTTGAAGGAACAATGAAAGGTCAGCGAACACGCTCTCTCTCCTTCTCTCTCTCTCTCTCTCTCTCTCTCTCTCTCTCTCACACACTCACTCTCATACACACACTCACACACACACACACACACACACACACACACACACACACACACACACACACACACACCACACAACCTATTTCTCCCTCACTATGCGGACCAGACTACTCCTGAACTGCAAACACAGCAGCCCTCAAATATAATTTGTGAAACTGCGAAGGTACATTTTTGTTTTCAATTGAGTTCTTTATTGCTTATTACATTGTTTACAGTAATGCATGTCGTAATATGATACAAAATTAAGGTTTAACTTTATCCTTGTTTAACTTCAGAAGGACGCACAGATACCGTTGAAAGGTGCCTACACAAGCTCCCTTCTGCTTTCTTTCCTAGATCCTTACCTGGATAACGTTTTACTCTCTAATTGAAAATTGTTGTATCTTAATATGAAATTAACAAACTTATAGTAGACCTTAACACGACTTAATTTAAGGTGCCGGAAGATGAACGAAAACAGGTTCGGAACGTCACAAGCATAACAATTTTGGGGAGCAACTACTGCTAGCTACTTCAAGAATCCACTAAACCTTACCCACCATCACTTTCAACTAAGTAATTCGTATACAGTATAGACTACTAACGTTTTTTTTTTTTTTTTTTTTTTTTTTTTTTTTTTGTTTTTTTTTTTTTTTTTTTTTTGTCAAACATGAAGTAGTACATAAACAATATATGTATAGTAGGGTGGTCCAAAATCTAATGGTAAAAACTCAAGTTGAATGTAAAAGCCAAGGGACCCCCCAATTCTTTTCTGTTCCATAAAAGAAGTATGGAGCCAAAATTTCAAAGTAGCCACTGTGAATGGACACTTTTTCAATCGAATCCTTGGCATATTTAGTCCGGATTAGGGCTCTTCTACAAACTTCAGTCAATTCTTCAATTGTGCTATAAATAGCGTTCCTCACAGATTTTTTTTTGCACTTAAAAAAAAGCTAAATCTTAACAAAACGTTTTTTGTTGTAGGAAGGTGATTCTTCTTTGATAAAGGTTCTAAGTCCTTTACACCGATTAAGTAAACACTGGCCGCGTCATTTTGATTGAAATATAGCTTAAACTAAAAATCACACTGTCAAATAATAAACTCAGTTCTTTAATTCAGTTTATATTAATGAATTAACTACAATGATCTTCCTAAGTAAAATTTTGCAGTTTAACAAACCTGAAACAAACAAACCAATAAAAGCTTTCAATACCCGAAAGTAACAAATATTTGAAGTTTTATAACTCCTTTACATTCCAGTACTCTCATGTTGAAAATGATGAAAATGTTTAATATCAAGTGCAATGAAGAGATCAACTACTTTGTTAACTTCTGAGTCCTGAAAAACAAACAAACAAAATCTTTCTAAACTTAAGTGTTTTACAGTTAATAAAAACTAAACGTTGTTGAGCACTACCTTCCATATCTTCTAGAGTGCTAAGATTTTGCATAGATTATTATTTTATTAGATGTTACAAAATGGGAAGGTCCCTAGGTCTCTAAAAAAAAAACTTGAGTTTTTTGGACCACCCTAATGTATAGTGTAATCGTCGGAAACTAAAGTATAGTAGGAACCGAAGTACAATACAATATTACTACTTCCTTTAGAAGTATACAATAATACTAATACTGATCGAGAACTATATTTAAATATGTTTAATGAAGTATGAAAAGGGGATTTAAGGAAATAGGGACCTTCTGGAAGGTGATTATCTCCAGGTTGGTCGGTCCATTAGATTCCCTGCTCGCTGACCTGGAACAATGTAATCTTGGCCAATCACAGTCACCCTTCCAGTCCGATACGTAGTCTTCTATTTATATTTCAGGGAATTTATTCCAGACAGCGGGCCGGCCTTCTGCCTCCGAAAGGGCTACATTTACATTCCAAGGGACGAGAAGGGTGTTCCCTAAAAAGGAATCGTCTTCTTGGCGGTCTATCCAACCCTATTGGATCCTATTGGGACTGTGTATACTTCACAAAGGATAATCTTCCTTGACAAATCCATCCAGAAATACCGGTGTATGCGTCATGCCGGATCCCAGCGTGTAATCCTAACTCGTGTACAGATGTCGACTCGGTGTGCCGACACCAGCTGCGGCGGCTTCAGGGCTCATCCAGCTGCTGTCCAATTACCCACAGATTAACATTATCTCTACCACGATTTCTCTTTCCAGAAAATCAATTTAACACCCATGAAGATAATAAATTTTGAATATTGCTCCTTTTTTTATTCAATTACCATCTTGAAAATAGGATAATGTACTTCAGTTATCTGCATGATTCCCTCGATTTATTTACTTATTAAGTTATTTTTATTACTGAACGGTTCTCGTCCTCGGCAGCCATTTATAATTATATAAGTCCTAAATTCAGCAATTGATGTAATAACATTTTTGTATATATTGCATAATCTCCATAAGTATGTGATGAATAGCCAATATGAAATCTTCTCTCCAAATACCTATTATGGTGGATGTCTATTATACTGTATAATAAAGGTATTACAGGTTATAGCGGTATTGTTGTTTTATAAAGTTTACCACTGATGTCGTGTAAGTTTTATGTGTTATAAGAGCTTCGAAAGGTGACTCGTATGTTTCTATGACCTGGTGTGAGCATGGTTTGCTTCCCAACGGCAGTGTCTTTTAATAATGCCCTGAGCTCTGATATACCATTGTTACATAGATGCTTAAATTTCTAAGTAGAATAATTTTATTTCGAATTTTAGTAGCTCAAGGGAGTGAACACGCAGTTAGGAGAGATTATGGTTTTTTTTTATCGCTTAAGTGGTATATATTCTATCAAAATAGGGTTATGATTTCATATAGGAAAGATAGCCCATGAAAACACAAAGAAAATAAAGAGAGAATTCTATTGCAGATCTCACATATTTCTGCAAAAACTATGGAAGATATATCATTTGTCAAAATCAAAGTCAGATAAAAAGAGGGAAGTGACAAGAGAAAGTGAGAGAGGAAAATAATGGGAAGGAAACATACATAAAGGTAAATTATTCAATGGAAGAAGGGAAACTGCAAGGGAAGAAAGACAGAAAATGCGTCAGAAGAAAGGAAGGCCGTAGACAGTTTTAAGGCGTCAACTTGGATTGTGCAGCAAGGAAATGATACAAGAAGGAAAGACAATAACAGACAGAAAAAACTTAGTTTTGTAGTAACATGAGAGTTAGACATCAAAGTACAGAGAGAGAGAGAGAGAGAGAGAGAGAGAGAGAGAGAGAGAGAGAGAGAGAGAGAGAGAAGAGAATGGTGAGTATGAGACATGGTGATATAAGCAAGACAGAGCGTGGACGAAAGGACGAATATGGTATGGAGAAGAGATTACTGCCATGGTTTTCATAAATTGAAACTAGAAACATTCCTTTTCTCTGTCTGCCATTTCTCGAATGAAAATAAGAAAGAAGGTGAAAGATAATACTTGGTAATGAAGGTTCGTCCTTCGCTGGAAATTAATTTTGCTATAGTTTTTCAATTAGTAAATTCAGCTCATAATTAATGATCCATTCTCTATTCGGTAAAAGCTCTACTCCATTATTCCGATTATTCACTACATTCCCTTAAGATTTTCTACAAAACAAAATAGTGCAATGACTCCATACAACAAGGACTGAACAAAACTTACGGAGCCCTTGAACAGAACCATTAACTTCAACAACTATTGTCCATTCAAATATATACTTTCCAGGCCTAGTTATTAAGTATGTACATATATCGTCGTTACAAATGCAAACTATCGAATGTGAAAACACCACTTTCAAGAGTGAAAATACTTTTATTTATTACTTTGCTTTTGGGCAGTCAAATAGTAGGCAGATTCGACCTTTTGTCAGTGGTTACATCCTCCTTTCACTGTGTGAACTTTGATTCGAGAGTTTGCCATCCATCAGTCCAACAGCAATCAGTAAAGATTTAAAATGAAAAATGCATTTTTTCACATTCGATACTTTGCATTTGTATCGACGATACACACATGTTTACATATAAATATGTGTGTGTGTGTGTATATATATATATATATATATATATATATATATATATATATATACATACATAACAAATAAATAAGTACAGAAATAGTGTTTATTATTGAGGAAAAGTGTTTTAATATAGGAACCAGATGACCGAAGTCCTCTAACAGTTTTTCTGCCTTTTCGAAGCGCTAGTTTCAACAGACCTCTTTTAGCATGCTCAGGTACAAGCCCTCAGGTATTTTGCTATGATAGACTCGTCTAAGAGCAGAACCACCGGTCCGAACCGTCAACCTTGCCTCCTACTTCCGCGATCACATATCGCACTAGTATTTCTAAAGTGATGCAACTCAAAATAAAACTCAACTGATAATGTGTCACTCTTGCCTATGCAGGGGCCTTAGGATTATCACAGGAAGGATGACACAAGTGCCTTCCAGTGTACAAGCTCTGAATCTAGGTACATACAGTTTTATAGGTTGATAAAGGTACAATTACCATGTCTTTCACAGTCATAACTATGACGGTGTAACCGATTTTTGAGTTGTGCCAATTTAGAAATACTAGTGCGATATATTCCCCTCTAATTCCCCAATGCCAGGATCTTTTCTAATTTTAGTGGGATCCTCTCTACGCCTGAGCTCCACTATCAGCTCTCCTTTCGTAGTTTTAGACATTCTTTTAAATTTCCGGGCCTTCTTTATTAGGTTAACGGCTTCAGCCCTTTGCCTTCAAATCTATAAAGACAACAGTACTTTTAGGCCCAAAGTACCCACACTTTTCGCTCAGGGGCATAGAAAGGTCCCCAGATTCATTTCCCTTCATTTGAACAACTGGGCACATTCGAGTTGAATTCGGCCACTGCATCCGGCGCGGTTGACGATTGAGATGGAGACAAAGCAGCATCGGCTACTAGAAATACAGGAGAGCCACTTAGGGTTCCTTTACACCAAGGTTTCTTGTAAGTAAAACATTGTCCTCGTAGATATTTTTTTCGGCGACTAATGCAGGTCTGGAAGTCTTTTTGTTAACCATTGGAATGTTCTTGCCTCGTACTCCCAGCTATCCAGACTAGTTTTTCTACCCATGAATAAATAAAAATAGAGTACCCGAACAAACATATATAAATGAACAAATAAATAAAATAACATGAATACAATGAATTCCGGCTAAGTTATGTACTTTTAGGATCCAATTTAATAATCGAAATGCCATTCTACATATATATTATTGGCTCATCCTTTTCGAGATCTGAGAAGAAATGTAGATATATTTTTCGAATGCCGAAATAAAACAAAGGCGCCGGACTCTATAGGATAAGGAAGGTAATCCTATTGAGAAAGGGCGGAGACGTTGTGGCGCCCTAATGCAGGAACATCCTTCAGGATTAAACTAGGAGGAGAACCAATTTCTAGGATTAGGACCCACATTTATATCCTATAAACGGATCAGGGAATAAACTCGGATAAAGCTGTATTTATGTTTGTAGATAGCTTGCGGAGTTCTCGCTGGAAAATCTAGACTCTAGCAGCGGACGTACTTTTTTCCGTACCACCACGGAGAGTTGTAAAATATAAAGTAATAATAATGCTGGTGCAAAATATATTTTATTGCAACTGAATAGTCCTACATAACCCGACATTAATGATTTATAATGAACACAGACAGCAATGATAAGTTTCAGGAACTTCACGAACAAACAAAGACCTAGCCCAAAAGAATATATATATATATATATATATATATATATATATATATATATATATATATACGAACCACCGTTATATTCGTGACTAGCTGTGACCGCGACTTCATCCGCGTGGATAGTGACTTAAGATTTATTTATTTATTTATAATCAAGACTATCATTACGCAGATAATTCGCTTGATAATTACAAATGTGTTCTTATAATTAAACAGTTGTTACAATAGTGACTTAAGACAGAATTTTTGGATATATAGTTGGTTTTTTTTATAAACACCATCGTATGGGTATTTAAAAAAATCGACTTTACAGTAATGCTTCTCTATATACGATATTAGACTTATAGCCATCGGGGATTTACTTGTAAATTTTTCTAGTCTGCACTTCCTGATTGCGTCATGAGAACAACCTTATAAACGGGGTTCCTCCCTATGGAGGGAGGGAGGATCCGCGCTAAAAATGCTTTGCTTGATAAAATAATTTGAAAAATTCTGGGAGTTCCATATATTTCGGTCGGTACGGACTTCATCAAGAATGAATTAGGCGCGCATTAGTCTACCTTTACAGTTACATTGAGCACCCCTAATGAGAGTGGACCTGCCAAGAACAGGCGGTGCTTTAACAAAGATCATAAATTTAGCTGTAAACTTGAAGGCAGAGAGGATTCTATTTTTGGCTAAAATATTTGTATTGCTAATTCGTTAATTAATATCTTTGTATTACTTACAACGTTCTTCACTAATGATATTACTACAAAGCGGATGATAAGATAAAATAGCAGGTTCTATTAAACAGAGTTATACCGCAGTCTGGTGATTTCGCCGAAGGGTTTTTCAAATAAAGAGTTTGGAGTTTGAAATATAAACGATTTGCAAAGGCAGAAGTAAAGCTCTCTCTTTAGTTTTGAGTTAAATAGTCCTTTAAGTAAGAAAAGGATGAAGGTCCAAGGAGGCAGACTTGGTAGCCATGGTAATTATAGGGGCGAGGATTAGTGCTTCTCGTTAAGGGGTCGTTATGGGGGCAAGAACTCCTCTATAGGCCAAAAACCAAGGGGGGGGGGTCGGATTTTCAGCAGTTCTACCAACCTTAAGAAAAACACATCACTCCCTCTCGAGGGAATATCAAACTAGTTCCATCGTCCTGTTGTCAGAACTGAAGCACGGCTGTCTGCAGTTTACTTTTTGTCATTTCCCACCAATCTGCAGAACCCCTGCAATAACGTGGACATAGTTCGATTCGGTATCATTCTAGTTGGAATATCATTGCCTTCGGCTTTACCTTGACCATCTCGGCAGATTCTATCCACTTACCTAACAAATATCAAAAAGGATTGATCGTCATGTTGACTGATCTTCAGTATTTTTGTGAGATTTTCTCCGCCGCTCACAGCACATTAAGCAGCAAGTAAATAAATGACAAGAAGTTATTAAACCAAATAGTCTGAGTTAATCTTCCAAGTTTTACAAATCGTGCATGGAATAAGATATTTATAGCCCTTCGACATCTAGGCCATTAGCGCCGACATCCAGGATTTAGCGAGGAATTTTCCCAACGAGCCGTGGGATGAGAAAATTCCTGCCACCGGTGGGGATTGAACCCACTATCTCCCGCTTATGAATCTAAGGCGCTAACCACTAGACCACGGGAGACCCCAATGGCATTAGTGGAAACGTTTTAAATACTTGAGAACATTTTAATTTACCTGGATGATATATATAGACTGTTGACTGAATAACTGCAGCATGAAGTGAGTGGTGTTGAATATTTTCAAACAATTAGGGATAAACCTGATTGTCTCCGAATGACAATGAACAGAACATTGAATATAGTCTCAAAACTAGACGACCACTGTTGTAGCATAAATCTCAGGAGGGTTATATCAAGCAGATGGCGCTGTCTGTAGTTGGACAAGGTCTGGTTGCGGTTCTGCTCCGTGCTTTTCTGTAATCCCAGAAAGTCCAGCGAGGTCACGGCTTGTCTTCCTACATCTCTCTGTATCAAGTTTACCCACAATATGCAAAATCCCTCCTCTTGCATTATTTATTTTTTTATATAACGTTCTAATTGACACTCAGACTTTATTGTAACAAATGTTTCCTCAAAACGTCATTGTACGCTTCCGAAAGCGTATATTTAAGAGTGAGTCGAGAGAGAGAGAGAGAGAGAGAGAGAGAGAGAGAGAGAGAGAGAGAGAGAGAGAGAGAGAGAGAGAGAGTGAGAGAGAGAGAGAGATAGTGAGAGAGAGAGAGATAGTGAGAGAGAGAAAGAGAGAGAGTGAGAGAGAGAGAGAGAGAGAGGCTAAGTGTCCCCTCCCCCAAGCTGTTGAAGGTTTAATAAGGGGGTAAATGGTAGCCCTTATTTAATGCCTTCATCAGTTATACGACTTAACCTTCCCCCGAGGTAACCCTAATATATCTTTCTAAAGATATGTGCGCCACCCAGTTCATGTTCCCTCCGCATCTCCATCTCGTCCATTTATCACCAGTCTACGCGGCATTCACCCGCAGAGCAGGAATCTTCCTTTTAATATAAACAGAAAACGCATACAAAAACAAAATCTCATAACGTCATCCTAGATAAACAGACAGTTTTTTTATTCATACAATTTATGTATTTCTACTTAGATGAATATAATTCGGAATATTTTACAAATGTATATGTCACCAGCAAAGTATAGAAGGCAGGCATTCTATATAATGCCTAACCGGCTTAGGCAAGGTATAAAAAGTATGTTTTACAAAATATTGCACACATATTACCAAGGAATTGTGTGAAATTCCTTGGTATTCTATAGAATGACTGTTGCTTATTTGACATGATATAAAATTAAAATGGTTTCTATACACTTTACAAAGGTAATAACTAATAACTCTAAAACGTGGTTAAAGGCTACCTGTTTTAGTATGGCAAACGATTTATTTCATGAAGTTTATTAAAGTGATATCGTTCTTTACATACTTGGAGCTACTTGTTGCAGCAGGACTGATCATTGTGACACATAGAATTGCATTTGCTTTGTTCTTTTACACATTTACACTTTTTACTATAACACTAAGTCTTGCATAAATACTTCATGAAACCTTACCCTTTGGCTGTAGCTACAGTTCAGTACAGTTTCTTGATCGGGAACGTCTTCTTGCTTCGAACTACTTCTGGCATACATAGCCTTGAATAAAGTTTTAAAACTCCAATAGTCGTTCCCAGATTGTAAAAAGCGTCATCAGTTACATTTATGACCTCTGCTAAGATGTTCCTCGAGTCTCCAGGTCCTTCATCGACGTCAGGAATAGGGACACGAACGGGCGCTCCTTCGGGCGGGGGAACTTTTTATCGGAATCGTATTTCATTTTATTTCCCCCCCTTGAACCCTATGCATTTCCTATCGTCAGTTTTTCTGTTTAAAACACAAGGTGCACAATGAGTTTCCTTCATAATCTTACCCACATACAATATGCAGTTGGATACAACATTTCAACCATTTCGTGTCTGTGTCTCTCTTCACAGGCAACAGAACGGTGTAGATCAACAGAATCTTCATCGACTTTTAAAAAATCTTGCCTGTCACACTTTCCCTAAAGCATTTCATAAAATGTCCAGGGAAAGTATGAAATAGGCTTTATTTATTACATTGCCAGCTGGATTTAGGCATTCTATACAATGCCTAGGCATTCTTTACATTGCCTGGCCTTATACTTTCCCGTAACATATGTAACTATGGGATTTCTAAACAAATTAAAAATAAAAGAGAAATGTATTATAAAATGCAAGAGGAATTTTATTTTCAGCCCCTTAAATGCATTGGGTCTTAAATTGTGAAAATACTTCAGTAAGGCCCGCCTACTATGTTCTTGCTTAGAAATATTTCATTTCGACAGTTTGATATTTCCGCTACTATTAAACCGGAAGCCACCAGAGACGAATGGTAGGTAAGAAGCATCCGAGTCGATGAGAATACTCCGAGAAAAGCGTGATGTTACCGGAGTAGAAAATATCATAGAAATACTGAAGATCAGTCAACATGACGATCAATCCTTTTGGATATTTGTTAGGTATGTGGATAGAATCTGCCGAGAAGGTCGAGGTAAAGCCGAAGGCAATGAGATTCAAACTAGAATGACGCTGAATCGAACTATTTCCACATTATTGCAGGGGTTCTGCAGATTGGTGGGAAATGACAAAAAGTAAACTGCAGGTCTGCCCACAGGACGATGGAACTAGTTTGATATTCCCTCGAGAGGGAGTGATGTGTTTTTCTTAAGGTTAGTAGAACTGTTGAAAAGCCGACCCCTCCCCCTTGGTTTTTGGCCTATAGAGGAGTTCTTGCCCCCATAACGACCCCTTAACGAGAAGCACTAATCCTCGCCCCTATAATTACCATGGCTACCAAGTCTGCCTCCTTGGACCTTCATCCTTTTCTAACTTAAAGGACTATTTAACTCAAAACTAAGGAGAGTGCTTTACTTCTGCCCTTGCTAATCCTTTATATTTCAAACTCCAAACTCTTTATTAGAAAAACCTTTCGGCGAAATCACCAGACTGCGGTATAACTCTGTTTAATAGAACCTGCCGTTTTATCTTACCATCCATAATTATTAAATATCGACCTGCTACTGCCTACAATGTATCACAGCGCTGATGTATCTGCCAATCGCCTAAGTTGTAGAGCAGTCATTAAATAAATAAATAAATCTTACTTTGTATTTAATATATAAATAATATTACAAGGTGAATGGTAAGATAAAATAGCAGGTTCTATTAAACAGAATTACACCGCATTCTGGTGATTTCTATTATTAAGATGAAGTAATATTACAATTTTATCTTAACATCCGTTCTTTTATTATTCTTATAACTAATACTACTTGACATTAGCTATTAACGAATAAAAATCTTTTTAAAAAATTATAGTCCCAAATATGTAATTTTCTCTGCTTTCAAGTTCGAAGCTATCAAAGGTAAAGATTGAAATATGAGGCTAAACATGGATACTCGTCCTTCAAAAATCTCATTTAACTATTTTTTTTATATTTCATAATTTGTGTACAGAATATAACTTTTTGTATATATATATTTTTATATGTTGGATAAAAAATAGACATAGCTCAAAGCCTCCTATGAAAGTCTTCAAAGAATTGCAATAAACAAACTATCAAACTCATTCCTTCTCCAACCGATCGTGGATTCAGAACGAGCTCTGAGAGAACTGACATCGACGCGACAGATAGATGAGAATAGCCGGTAGGTACCGTTCCATTTTACCGTACCATTCCTTCTCCAACCGATCGTGGATTCAGAACGAGATCTGAGAGAACTGACATCGACGCGACAGATAGATGAGAATAGCCAGTAGGTACCGTTCCATTTTAACGTGCCATTCCTTCTCCAACCGATCGTGGATTCAGAACGAGCTCTGAGAGAACTGACATCGACGCGACAGATAGATGAGAATAGCCGGTAGGTACCGTTCCATTTTACCGTACCATTCCTTCTCCAACCGATCGTGGATTCAGAACGAGCTCTGAGAGAACTGACATCGGCGCGACAGATAGATGAGAATAGCCGGTAGGTACCGTTCCATTTTACCGTACCATTCCTTCTCCAACCGATCGTGGATTCAGAACGAGCTCTGAGAGAACTGACATCGACGCGACAGATAGATGAGAATAGCCGGTAGGTACCGTTCCATTCCTTCTCTAACCGATCGTGGATTCAGAACGAGCTCTGAGAGAACTGACATCGACGCGACAGATAGATGAGAATAGCCGGTAGGTACCGTTCCATTTTACCGTACCATTCCTTCTCCAACCGATCGTGGATTCAGAACGAGATCTGAGAGAACTGACATCGACGCGACAGATAGATGAGAATAGCCAGTAGGTACCGTTCCATTTTACCGTACCATTCCTTCTCCAACCGATCGTGGATTCAGAACGAGCTCTGAGAGAACTGACATGGACGCGACAGATAGATGAGAATAGCCGGTAGGTACCGTTGCATTTTACCGTACCATTCCTTCTCCAACCGATAGTGGATTCAGAACGAGATCTGAGAGAACTGACATCGACGCGACAGATAGATGAGAATAGCCGGTAGGTACCGTTCCATTTTACCGTACCATTCCTTCTCCAACCGATCGTGGATTCAGAACGAGATCTGAGAGAACTGACATCGACGCGACAGATAGATGAGAATAGCCAGTAGGTACCGTTCCATTTTACCGTACCATTCCTTCTCCAACCGATCGTGGATTCAGAACGAGATCTGAGAGAACTGACATCGACGCGACAGATAGATGAGAATAGCCAGAAGGTACCGTTTCATTTTACCGTACCATTCCTTCTCCAACCGATCGTGGATTCAGAACGAGCTCTGAGAGAACTGACATCGACGCGACAGATAGATGAGAATAGCCGGTAGGTACCGTTCCATTTTACCGTACCATTCCTTCTCCAACCGATCGTGGATTCAGAACGAGCTCTGAGAGAACTGACATCGACGCGACAGATAGATGAGAATAGCCGGTAGGTACCGTTCCATTTTACCGCACCATTCCTTCTCCAACCGATCGTGGATTCAGAACGAGATCTGAGAGAACTGACATCGACGCGACAGATAGATGAGAATAGCCAGTAGATACCGTTCCATTTTACCGTACCATTCCTTCTCCAACCGATCGTGGATTCAGAACGAGCTCTGAGAGAACTGACATCGACGCGACATTGTTCTCATCCTCCAATTGTGATAAAACATATTGCTTGGACAATGCTAATGGCAAAATGGAAAATGAGCTGGCGTGTCCAAGGCCTTGCGTGGACGTACGCGGAAATTACTCATTGGGAGAAAAATGTAAACATCTACAAATGTAATGACTTTCAAACAGAAGGAAGATCTAAGGCGCCACAACCGGAAGCTGACAGTATCCTAAGCGGAAATTACTCCCTCCTCCTCACTTTTCGCTTAGGAAAATACTCTAACGGATTTGTTTTTCACATACAAGCTTCGATTAATGAAAATACTCACTTTACTGGGAAATGCAATTAAAAAAAAACAATTAAAACCTGAGACAAAAACCGTTCAATGAACGATACCAACCCTTTTCCAAATATAAGCACCAATTTCGCAGAATGAGATCAAAAATTGCATCAGTTTTTGTAGGAAATACATATACTAGTTTGTTTAACCGGCTTAGATATATATAACAATATATGGTTTTTCCACTTTCCTCGAGATCGCATTTCTATTTGTGTATATATATATATATATATATATATATATATATATATATATATACGTCGCCTTACTTAAAATAGTGGATATTTAGGTGCAACAATTAGCTGTTACTGACTGCAAATATATAAGGTTGAAAGCTCTCAACGTATCTTCAATACTCTAGTATCTTCAAACCTTTTTGAAAGCAGCTGACCATTATTGTTATTGTTAGATGTCTAGAATAAACAGGCAAAGTTTCTTTCATGAGGAAATAATTCGAAAATATTGATGTTTATGACCATTTGTTACGAAGCTGATTTGTGATATCTCATTTTTATTACATATAGGTTTTCATGCCTGAAGAAATGATTCGAAAAAAGTTCGATGGTCGCGCCAGCTATTAACTAAGCTCAAACGCTAAGTTTTACCGTTTAAGTCGGGCCCGAAGAAATGATTACGCTGATTTCAACGCTACTTCCTAGACTAGGCCAAGACTTCATTTGAGGGTTATTACAGCAGATCTCTGGCCCACTGTCTGCTGGGTCTTCTTGGTAGAGGCAGATGATCGGATAGGGAGAGGACATAAGGATTTATTGCACCAAACTTGTTGTACGGAAATATTGTGGAATTAAGCATTTACAATAGTTATAACAGACACTATATAATTATGTAAGAGAATCTAAGGAGACTGGGATGGATAGTTTTAATTGGATGTTGTTGCAAGTTTTTGCTAACTTGTTGGTTGGTGTTGATTGAGGATTCCTAGTTGGTGGAATCTTCTCCTAGATTCCATTCCGATGAATAATCACAGCAAAATGCATCACCCTGTAGCGCATTGCTGTTTGCTTTAGCTAATAACTTTTGTTGGTATAGTTACTAACTCATTTTGCTGATTAGACAATATTGAGAAGGAAAGTATTCTACAAATCCTTACAATTCGCTTGAGTTTAAATAATCTTCACAAGATAAGCATAAATCTTGCAGAAAGATGAGATCTAGTTCTTAGCGCATTCCAAAGGTATAGGAAAAATTCCTAAATTTGAGTCGTTAAAGTACGTTTATGTGTAAAAGTATATATATATATATATATATATATATATATATATACAGGTATTTTTTAAATAGGTGAAGTGAATTTTCTTTTGACAGCCCGTATATCCCAATTATTAATTGTGTATGTATTGTTGTTCCAGGTTAAAACCGTATTTGCTTTTTTTTTACGAGGTGTCTTCAACATTCATTGGACATGATACAAAACGAGTTTTGGTCAGAGTAATGTAAAAATAACGGTCGGTACGAGCGTATTTATAATTAGATATGGAACGAATGAATGAATAAATGCTTTATTTTGGCACTTGTTCCTTTAACAATACCAAATAAATTTACACGGTAGAATAAATAAATTTAAAAAAAGTCTAACTCTATTTTAAAAAACACACTCTAATTATAAAACCTTAAATAGTAAAATAAAATGTCTGTTTATATTAAAACAAAGAAGGGAGTTTATATGCAGGGATTGTGGAGTTCTGGAGCAAGAAGAGGATTAAGGCCTGGGCGTGTATAAGGGGGGAGGGGCTGCAGTACCCCCCGAATTTTAGATTAGATGGTAAAAATGTGTCATTAAACCCTTAAAAATAAATTAAATATGATCATTTAGTTCATAAAAAATATTTTATTTATATTGCAATAGCTTTTTAGTTGCCTAAAACTATTAAAAGTTGTAAATTGTTAGTATTCCATACTCCAGAAATGGTACCAACCCCCCCCCCCCCCCCGAACTTTTCCCGGCCCCTCCCGAAATCATTTTCCATAAACGCTAATGGATTAAGGAGAGAGGAGCAATGTGAAAGTACGGGGGGGAATAAGAACATAAAACTATATTAAATATTAAAGGAGGAGAGACTGAAAGGAAAATACAAATTACAAATAAATGCAAAGACATAAAAAAGTAAATAAAATAAAACAAATAGTAAAACAAATCAAACGAAACAAATTTAAAAAAACTTTTGAAGATGTATCGGGATACATAAGCATTCTGGTATTAATTCTCGAAAAGCCTCTTCCTGGGAGGATAGGAAAAAAGGAAGGAGGTGGGATTCGAATAGAGGTTAGGAAGGAGAGTAATGGGAAGAGCGAGAGTTCCATAAGGAGGTGGCTCGGGAGATGAAGGAACGGTCGAAGGTGGCTACATTTTATGAAAGCGAGGATATAGGTGCGAGGAACGGGAACGGGTACCACGGGACAGAGGATTGAAACTGGAGGAGGTTGTAGATATAGGAAGGTGATTTGGTAGAAACGGTCAGGTAAAGGAAAGGACCTAGGAAGTATTGTCGATTTGATGGGAACAGCCACTTCAGCTCAGAAATATGGACACCCTGGGTCTATTTTGCTTATTTTTTCAAAAAATCTTTTTTTTTTTGTTAATTGAGCACGATGTGATAAAGATTTGAAGAGATTTTTCAACATTTTTGTAATGAGTGCAACAACTACATTCCTTCAAATATTGACAATATAGGTACTGGCTGCAGCAGAGGAATAGGATGTTTTTGACAAAATCATAACTTCCTTAATATTGCAAAAAAAAAGGTGTTACTGATATCATGACATTCTTAGGGATTTACCGTTTGATAATATTAGGTTCGGAAAATTACATCAGGCATGTGACACCCGTTTTGGTCAACGCATTTCTGAAGCCGTTCCCAGAAATTGGCATCTACTCTTTCCAGTAGGTCTGCATTGATGAGAGTGATTTCATGTTCGATTGACGCCTTCAGTTCTTGCAATTTGTGTGCTTTACTCTTGTAAACATGTGCCTTAATAGATCCCCCATTAAGAAAAATCACATGTGGGTAGGTCAGGGGTGGAGGACGTAAAGCATCACCAAATCTTCAAAAAACCGTGTTTGGGGAACAGGGGACGAATAAGAGCCATCGTTGCCCGAGTTTTGTCTGCCGTGGCACCGTTTTGCTGAAACCATGCCCCATTACGAGCGATTCACATTTTTCTCAATTTGGGAATGAAAAATGTGTGCAACATATTGATGTATCGCTCCGACGTAACGGTAACAGTAGCCCTATTCTCCTGGAAGAAGTAAGGACCGATGATGTCCACCTTCCCAACCACACACCATACAGTTAACTTAGGGCTATGGAGTGGGTTTTCATGAAGAAACCGAGGATTTTGTGCAGCCCAAAACCTGCAGTGTTGTTTTTGACAAAACTGTTAGGTGGAAATGGGTCTCATCACTCATTAGCACCAAGATGTCTTCTTTTTGTTCATAAAGTGCAAGAACAGCCTGAGAACAGTCCGTTTCAAAAACGCCCTATTCCTCTGCCGCACCCTGTATAAAAAATAATCAAACGTTTTCGGTATTAAACCGTTTATTCTCAAGGATCTTTGTAAATTATTCACAGGATTTGGAGACGAATTTTAATGGGATATTATTTGCTTCAAGAGACGTCGAATTGAAAAAAGCGGTACTTTTGTTGTTTAGATGTGGATTAATATTACATGCCCTGGAGATTTTCTTGAACCAAAAAATCTTGTTATTTTTATATGAAGAGATTTTTACTAGGTGAGATTGATATTGGTGATATTTAGAAGATAATGGATTTCGGGAATATCTTGCAACTCTAAGTTCGCAATTACAAGATAATCACTGGAGATTATCAAAAAGCCATAGAAGGCTATATTCTGTAGATCACGAGACACCAATTTGATAATTCGATACCGGGCAAGTGTTTTAGCGGTGCGATTGATAGTTTGTGGAAACCACGCTAAACCACAGATTCGAATTACTTGGTAACTACTCGGGATTTTGACGAAGTAACGAAACTGGATACCAAGCCATGGAGTGTTGGAAATGAAGGGGTGTCATTCCGCGGTTCTCCAGCAAGCCACCAATCCCATGGGCGGAATTTCAAGGAATTCAGGCTTCATTCTTCTTACTACATCTTTCTCCTTATTAATCCGGTCAAGACCTCAAACACTTAATGTACATTTATTTATTTATTGACTGTCTCCATAGAAATGTCGAACTGCAGGAGCTGCGTAATCCTAGCGCTTTTCCATATAATGCTTAACTTGATTTATTAATATACATACATATCGTCGACAATAAACATACGAAGATAAGTCTTCTAACAACGTATAGTAGCCCTAGCTAAAAATTCGTAATTCCTTACGAGTAACGAAATTAGCTCAACAGTAGAGCACTGGAATCTTCTGGAGGACATATGTTCAAAACCTTGTGCGAACACTGAAGAGGATTGGATTGGATTTGGGTTTCAGGGCAAACAACTTTGTGGTTCTCATTGCCCGATTTTTTTTTTTTTTCCTTTAGATTATATTTAGTGTTTAGTATAATTTGTGTAGTAATATGAGAAAAAATGTTGTGATGATGGATTGTTTTACGTTTATTTATTATTTACTATTTGACTATTATTATATCATTATTATTCCATTTTAAATTTCATTTAAGCTATTCTATACACAACCTTACATACTCATATATACACATTATTATCTTCTATTTTCATGAAATTTATTTTTTTATTATTATTTTTTTTTTATATTTTATTTATTTATTTATTTTATTTTTTATTTACTTATTTATTTATTTTTTATTTATTTTTTTTATTTATTTTTTATTTTTCCTTACATGCTATTTCATACACAACCTTACATACTACTATATACATATTATTGTCTACTATTTACATGCAATTTTTTATATATATGCCATTTTATACACAACCTTACATACTACTACGTACATATTATTGTCTACTATTTACATGCAATTTTTTTTTTTTTTTTTTTTTTTTTTATGACATTTTATACACAACCTTACATACTACTATATACATATTATTGTCTACTATTTAGATGCACTTTATTTATTTATTTTTTATTTATTTATTTTTTATTTATTTTTTTTTATTTTTTTTTTTATCAACACTGAAGAGGGGTCTCCCGTGGCCTTAGATTCATAAGCGGGAGATGGGTTTTTTTT
Organism: Gonocerus acuteangulatus; assembly: GCA_946811695.1. Lineage (NCBI taxonomy): Eukaryota > Metazoa > Arthropoda > Insecta > Hemiptera > Coreidae > Gonocerus > Gonocerus acuteangulatus. The sequence goes on from OX328123.1 coordinate 34,867,217, forward strand.
TTTTTTTTTTTTTTTTTTTTTTTTTTTTTAATATGTTTACTTAACATCTGTACAATATTTAAGTACATTGGTTAAGTATGATCAGTATATACAGGATCTTATTTATGATCTCACATAATGAAATTTAAAAAAAAATAAATAAGTAATGATAATAATATGTACAAAAATTAATTACAAATAAATAAATAAAAAGAAAAGAAATATGAGAAAAAAAAGTATATGATTAATAAAGAAAAAAGCAAAACAACAACATAACAATAAATTACTAATGATAAAAAAAAAATAATAATAATAATAATAAAAAATTAATAAAGCGGGAGATAGTGGGTTCGATTCCCACCGGCGCACTGACACACCGGGCAAAATGACTGTTTTACGGCGACAAAAGTCGAAAATGTGATGTCGTCGTAGAAAGTCAATTCACGTGTCAAAACTTGCTCAAGTCTTACAATAAGGAATGCAACCATTGCTAATCTCTTCCACTTCCTCGGTTTAGTCTTGTTCCAACTATGGTCCTTTTAAGTTGTGTTTTAAAAATTGTGTAACAATTTTAAAAATTCTTTTCACAATGGATTTATTACCTAGTGGTATGTTCTTTATAAATATATAATATATATCTAATAACAGAAAGGCACATCGAAGAAAAAAAAATATTAATGAAATTATTACTAGATTGTTCATATTTTGTTGATTACTCAAGTTTGAGTAAGGCTTCAAAAAAAGTTCCACTTCCAAATATTTTTTTTCGATAAGCCTTAAGCTTCTACTTTACTGTCTTGAGACTTTCAGCTCCCCCTTCTTCCCCCATTTAATGGAAATTTAAATTTAGTTTAGGCAGTCAGATAGAAGCTGAAGAATCCGCGGCGCACAGTGGGCGAAAATCACATTTTAGGTGGACAAAATTCAAAAATAAATTTTACAAATCACTTACTAAATACTGTCTAGTATTAGTAGGATTAAGGTAAAATGTAAATATTTACTTTCTTGGATCATGAACGGGTGCGGAAGGGAATATTAATCGGACTCTAAGAAAGGGAACATTTTTCCAGTGTTTATTGCAGTTTTGTTCTTGTAATTACTTTTCAATTTTTTGAACAGAAACTATACATGATTATTTAAATTTCATGTTACCGATGTATATGTAATTAGCCTATTGAAGTGTAGTTTACCACATGATCCACTTCAAGAACTGTCATTAGAAAATGAGGCAGACGATACTGACTCGTCAAAAGAAAATGCTGAAGGATGTAGCAGTATTGAATCAGACGATGATTGATGGATAATTCGTTTTTAGTGCATAATATAATTGTATATATTTGTTATTATTAAAAAAAAAAACAAGTCAGTACAATTACTTTTTTCTTCAAGTTGTTAGTCTATTTTTTGTTATTTATTTTCGAATTATAGCGTATGTATTATTTTTAAGGAATATATGTATTATGTTTATGTAAATAATAGATGTAAAAAGGTACTACTTAAATGTTCCATAGATTTACAAAATGTTTTCCCAATTTTTATCGATTATGTCAAAGAATTTGTGTGTCTAAAACATTTGTTTGTTGGACATACTAAAAACTATGGGTCAACGATTTTTTTAAATATTTTTCCCTATCTCAGTGACCTCAAAAATATTGAAAAACAAAAAAATAATTTTGTCGCCCTAAAAGTGGATTTTTTCCCAGTGTGCGGCGGCAGGAATTTTCTCATCCAACGGCTCGTTGGGAAAATTCCTCGCTGCACCCTGGATGCCGGCGCTAATGGCCTAGTTGTCGAAGCGCCGTACAAATATATATATATATATATATATATATATATATACAGTGACTCACAAAACCGTTGCAATGATAGCTCTTGCTTATAAAATTAGAATCCCCCCTTGTTTGAAATGTGAAACGAATATATATGGCTTGAACACATGTTCATTAATTAGAAATTAACATAATAATAATTTATTTATTTATTAAAGTATATAAATAAATTCTGAAAAATATTGAAAATTGAACTAATTGCAACACTTTTGTGAGTGAATTATAAAACCTTATAATCTAGTACTTTTCATTGCTTCCTTTGGCTTTAATTATTGTCTGAATTCTATTTGAAACACTTTTTACAATGTTGCTTGAAAATTATGACGGGCTGTTGATCTATGTCAATTTTTTTTTTTTTGCTTAGATAATTATTCAATCGAATCTTACGAATTTTCTCACTTGGCCAATTTTGTTTTATATGGCACGAAAATTCTTCAATAATATCTCTATTAGGAGACTGAGGGCCCGATCTAACGAGTTAATTGACTGATTTTAAAACCATTTAACTTATTTTTGGAATATGCTTTGGATCATTTTCCTGTTGAAATATAATATCTTCTTTTTGACATTCAAAACTTGACTAGATGACTCGAAAATGCTTAGATATTCCACAGGGTTCATTTTCCTACCTATTCTGGCAATCCGTCCAACATTTTCAAACATGTAATATAACTTCCATATCATTGCAACGGTTTTGTGAGCGACTGTATATATATATATATATATATATATATATATGTGTGTGTCTGTGTGTGTGTGTGTGTGTGTGTGTTCGCTCTCAAATTGCCAGACGAATGGTCCGATTTTGATGAAATTTGGGGCAAAAATCTTTCGTCGTTAACCAGCATAAACTGTCTACCGTAAGATGCCTTTTGGAGCGAAATTCGCGCGAAAAAAATCGTAACGCTTATGTTTTCGAGTTCTTATACTTGAGGGGTCTCCTTTTATAGGTTTCTTAGCGAAGAAAAACGAATGAAACCAATTTTACAACCGTTTTCGAAAAACATTGAAACACCTACTTTTCCAAACTATTTTTCAGTTTGGGTATTCATAAACGATTAATTCAGTTGGAACTTGTTCCAGACGTTTAATATTCATCTAATCTATTGGTAAATTTTGGTTCCGTTTGGAGTACTGGAAATAAAATATTTCATTAACAGGCATGAAAAGTTTTGGGGTTTTTGTATATTTTCTAAAAAATCTCAAAAACGGTTAGAAAATCGTGGTAAGTTGAAGGTGACTAATCGAAAGCTTACTAAATTCCCTACAAAAAAGGTTTTGATGAAATTTTCGATGGGGCGATGTCAATCGGATAAATAAGGACTTAAAAATTCGCATTTGTTAGTTTTCCTCATTTGAACGGGTTTTTGAATCTGTTTACCTAATGTTTTAACTGATTGTTTCTCATTTTAATTGCATTTAACAGTTAAACGAGTATTTGACTAAAAAAAAAAGGTAAGAAAATGTGAAACATTGTTATAGTGTTTCCAAGAGCGAACGTTGAGAAAGTGGGGGAAGTAGCCAGGATACTGTCAGTTTCCTGATATGGCGCCTTAAATCTATTTCCTCGTGCAGATTTTATTTTATATTTCTCATGGAAGATCAAACCCAACCAATAACTGCCACTTTTCTTTTACTAATAGCACAAGAGATTTGAACGGAACTGCGCTAAGATGATGCAGTTCTTACGAGTCGGACTTTTAGTTTTAAAGAGCTTATCTGAAGGGTGTATCACAAGTTAATGACAATACTCCAGGGGGTAAACTAGACAGAAATGTAGCACAACGCCACCAACCACACATTTCTATCTCACTCCGTTTCGGAAATATGGCCTCCTAAAGGTTCTTTAGGGGAAAACGTGTTTTTTGTAGCACAACTCCAATTTTCTCTGATTTTACACATTTTTTTTTTAAAGATTCATTATAAGTTTCGATATCACTTTTATTTATTTGATGTTTTTTTGCACAAGAATTCCAATTTCATTATAAAACTGAGAGATAATCTCAATTCTGAGCATACCGCTGGAAAGCTGATTAAATTCTACAACTTTTGTGAGATACTTTTATTAATTTTTTTGAATTGATATTACGGTTTCAGTGAGATAATTGTGAGCATGTGTATTAGCCTTAAAGAAAATTTGATGTTGATTTCAAAAAAGTCCGACTCGCAGGAACTGCGTCATCTTAGCGCGGTTCCATTCATATCCCTAGTGTTATTTTGTAGACTTAGAATAGAAACAGTTATTACTTTGTTTGCATCATTCCTAATGTAAACAAATATGAAAAAAAAAAAAAAAAAAAAAAAAAAAAAAACATGACTTTCGGCTAGGGATGAAACTATCCTAAGCAGAAATTACTCTTTCTGCCGTCCCAAGTTTCGGTCTATGAAGACTCTTCTACGAATATATTTCTAATTTACTTAACTTGCAGTGCTAACATATCCATTTTACTTTTAAATGCAATTAAACAAAATAAAATTGTACATGAAAATGAGAAAGTAGTGTTATTTTTTATTGAACTACGGCCACATTCAACCACAAAATATAATTATATTTCTAGTACAGAATTTGGCTGCATGACTTCCTACAGGTAAAGGTAACTGTCAGCTGTCCTAGAATGCTTGATGAGAACAATGAATCTTGATTTATGAAGTGCAATACCAGCCTACCTGAACCGGCCTACTACCTCGACCCGGACTGACTCTACACAGAGAATATTTACGTTTTCAGTTCTGTTACAGGTTCAAAGAATTTGTATTTATTCCCCTGTTTTATTGAGAAATACATCCTCCTCCTAGAAGCAATAACAAAATAACAAGAAATAAAAACAGACAAAAAGAACCGTATAAATTACCGAAATCAATTATCGTTTATCAAACTTCTAAGTTATATGTACTTATTTCTCCGTTTGACATCGCCTAATCAAAACTTTCTTCAGAACCTGTTTTCTAGAGCATTTAGTAAGCTTTCGAATGGAAACCATCCGTTTACCAAGATTCTCAACGGTTTTCGAGATACTAACGAAAGTATAAAAGGTTACCAAAACTTTTCTTGTCTGTTAATAAAATATTTTATTCTAACCCTTCCTTTACTCCAAACGTAACTAAAATTTCAACATATTAGTGTTGATACAATTCGAACGTGCAGAAAATGTTTCAACTGAATCCCATAATTCTAAGTACCAAAATCAAAGACAAAAAGAACAGTTCGAATAAGCGGAATCAATTACTTTAAAGTTTTAAGCACTTATTTCTCCGATTGACATCGCCTAATCAAAACTTTCATCAGAACCATTTTTGAAGAGCATTAAGTGAGCTTTCTAATGGTCATCTTCCGTTTCCAATGATTCTCAACCATTTTCGAGATATTAAGGAAAGTATACAAAGTTACCAAAACGTTTTATGTCTGTTAATAAAATATTTTATTCTAACCCTTCCTAAACTCCAAACGTAACAAAAATTTCAACACATTAGTTTTAATGAAAGTAGAACATGCAGAAAATGTTTCAACTGAATCCCATGATTCTAAGTACCCAAACCAAAAACGGTATTCAAAAACTATTTTTCCAATTTTCTCGAAAACGGTTAAAGCTATCGCCTTGAAAATGGTTTCATTCGTTTTCCTAGCCCAAGAAGCCTATAAAACGAGTACTTACAAGCTTATGAACTCAAAAACGTAAGCGTTACGATTTTTTTTGCGCGAATTTCGCCCCAAACGCCATCTTCCAGTGGGCGGATTCTGCTGGCTAACGAACTTGACCTTTCAAATTAGACGACGGATTTTTGTACCAAATTTCATCACAATCGGACCATTCGTCTTCTATTTAGAGAGCGAACAGACAAATATATATATATATATATATATATATATATATATATATATATATATATAAATAAATATATACATATATATATATATATACAAATTTGAACCACCGTTATTTTCGGTTTCTAGGGGTTCTGAAACGCAAAATTTTCTAGTCGGCACTTCCGGATTGTTTCATTGTATCAACCTTATAAGCGGGGTTCCTCCCTATGGGGGAGGGAGGAACCGCGCTAAAATGTAATTATTCTTTGAAAAAATGTGTACAATCAGAGTAAATTGGAGTTGTACTACAAAATCACGTTTTTTTTTAAAGAACCGTTAGAAGGCCATGTTTCTGGAATGGAGTGAGACAGAAATGTGTGGTTAGTGTTGAACTGCATATTTTGTCTAGTTTCTGAAGGATTATCATTAACTTGCGATACATCCTGTAAAGATTCCCAATTTTGCATCCTCTGAGAAAATTACCAAGACGCGATAAGTTATTTTCGGTGTTAAGTTTCTATATAATATATATAAAAATCATCAGCTATTTCTCGAATTCCACTAGTTTGTTAGGAACGGGTTATTTTAAACACCAAAACAAGACCAAGTTTTTCTCATTACTGATAAATAGTTATTTTGGTAAAATCATTTTATTGCTAAAAATCATAGCCATTAATTGAATCAGGTGTTTATAATAACTCGAAGAGTTTGGCTAAAAGAAAATTCCAGTCGTATGTATCATTCCTACAAAGAAAAACATTGAGGAAGAATAAATTGTTTGAGATAAAGTTTGAAAAAATGTAAGGAATCCTGTGTATATATCAGCTGTATTTTCTTATGCAAACCCCTCCACCTTTTAGGATGAACTCTATTTACATTCTTCCCTCTCCTACAAAATATATTCTCCGAAAAAGCTTCCATATTATTAAGTCCTAATAATAAATAAGCTAAAAAAAAATATTGTATATTTTTTTGTATTTATTATCAACTAGCTGTGCTTGTGACTTCGGCCGGGTAGAATACTTACTTTGGGCAGCGTTCTTTGGATATATCTTTTGGCTAATTTTGGATCCTCGTTTGGGTATTTTAAGAAAATCTACTTTACATTAATGCTTCTCTATACACGATATTACACTTATAGCCATCGGGGAGCAGAGCATAGAGACAGTGCTTACACGTGTCACAGCCACATAATGCTGACCGTGCGAAAAACACCTAATAGATCGACACTCACAACATTTAGCGTCTGACCTGGGGGATTTATTCATTTTAATCGCAAAACATAGGCTATCAAGAAAAGAAATCTCCGATAACACCATAATCGGCGCTAATGGCCACGATTTGTCGATGCGCCGTAAAAAAAAAAAAAAAAAAAAAAAAAAAAAAAAAAAAAAAAAAAAAAAAAAAAAAAAAAAAAAACATAATGTTTATAAGCCGGAACAGTTTTTAAATGTGCGAAGAAATATATTTTTCATCTAAAGTCCCGATACACTGCAAAATTGAATACCATTTTTTAAATCTTTATTGAGAGAAAAAAACTGAACTTTTCTGTAGATTAAACTTTAAAGTCTATTTTCTCAAAACTATGTTTTTCGAATCGGATGATCCGCTAGTGCTTTCAATCTTCACCCGATAAACTTCAAATTTTATAACTGCAAATTCCTAATGATATTTTTTTATAAGGTAAGTAGTGATCTTTCTATCCATTGAATTATTATGACTGATTTTTTTAATAGAATATGCAGAACTGTTCACCATTTTCAAAAAAAATAATATTTCTTAAAAATCGTAAGTACTTCACAAGATTTAAACTTCTTTTTCCAAAATAACTTTGGGCTTTTCTTCTAGATTAAAAATTGTGGCCTGGAGACTATCGCCTGTGAAAAAAGAAGAAAATCTTCTATACTGCCTGTAATCTACTCCATATAATTCTCAAATTTATGTTGACCTTTCCCAATATTTGTTATTGCTTAAATTTTGTTTTATATTCTTGATCATTCCTGTATGGATTTGTTGGTTCTCATGATAATATGACTGCTAGATAGGATTTATATAATTATAAATTTGAAGATGGATTTGTAAGTACGTTATTTATTTAAATTTTAACGTCCATTTGTTATTAACTACGAATTTTAGGACGGGTTATCTATAGGTTACCACCCTTTTCTAGCCAGGATAGGGGTGATGCCTTTTCTTTTTTTCGAAAGAAAAGCCACCACCCCTAGTGGGAATCGAACCCACGACCTTTGGCACGGAGTGTTAAGTGCTCACGCCTTAACCCTCACGGCCATCGGGTCTCCGAAGTAAGTACGTTATACACAAAATAATTGATTTTACTCTAGTATTTTTTTTATATTTATTATGAATCAAAATAATTTTTTATATTTATGTACCATCTGAATGCCCATGCTTCGTCACGGCAGAAGAGTAGTTTTTTCATTGCGTTAAATAACGTATCATAAAAATTAACGCTACTATATTATTTTTTGCAGTTTATTATGGCATGGTTCCCGTCATTCTATATGTTATACATCAATTGATATGCAATCAAAGTATAATTTTTCTTGACACTGGGGCTCTTCGGACGACACACAGCCTCCTCAGCCATCAGCATCCCCAATCAGAACACTTCTTGGTAATGCTCGCAAATATAATGGGTGATTCAAAATGGCATCTGAGAAACACAATTTTTTAAATTTTATCATCCATTTATTGTAGACAACGAATTTTAACCTGTACTGGTATAATTCCTGTTACTGGTAACCTATAGATAACGGGTTAGCTCTAGGTTATCTGTTTGTTGACACTAGTCAGGAGAACCCCAATGTCAAGAAACATTATACTTTGATTACTTATAAACTGATGAATAACTTATAGTATGACGGGAACCGTGCTATTATAAACTGCAAAAAATTATATAGGAGCGTTAATTCTGATGATACATTATCTACCCCGATAAAATAACTACTTATCTGCCGTTACGGGCATTCAGCTGGTTACCAATATAAGGCAAAACGAAAATTTAAAAAATGAATCTTTAGGTAATTTAAAATTTGTATAATCGCATTTCTCCTTCCTGAATTGAGAACTAACTGATAAAAAATACACAATTATAATGACTCAAACAGACATTTTATTTATCACTTGGAAATTATCCATTAAGGTTTATTAATACTAAAAGACACCTTAATGAAATAATAAGATCAAGATATCTTTAAAAGAAGAAGAGGAACAAAAAAAATTCTTGAAGATTTTTATACAATGCCTTTTCAGGTCATTATATCTTTATTTATTCTTATTAAATTTCCCGAGGGGGGAGGGGAGACTAGATATATTTAAGGAAGTAGTATTTTTTCTCCTATGCCGTTGCAGAATAAAATTCTTGTAGGAAGGAGGTTCATTACGGTAAAGGGCCTAAATGAGGTTAGAACGGCTCCCCTGAGATCTAGGCGAAGGGGAAGGGGATCCCGGGTATTAATAATACCAAGGCTGGAATTACCACCATTAAGGAAATGTGAACTGGTTTTGGGAGAATTTATATTTTTCTTCCCTTCAAATTTATGCAATCCTTGCGGAAGTTTAAGAGCCTTATGAAAAAAATTAAAATATAACAGAAAATTTACATAAAATTAATTTACAAAATAGGGGAGGCTGTTCGATATTAGGCTCGTCTAGGCTAAGGATATTCGAGGAGAAAAATTTAATTGAACAAGTTTAATGTGCATATATATATATATATATATATATATATATATATATATATATATATATATATATTCAGAGTCATGATCTTCTACTACCTATATAGTTGTCAAATGCCACTCAATCACTGATTCACTCATCATCGCCCAGCCCAAACCACTCGACAGAAAAATTTGAAATTTTGCATGGACTTCCCTTTGGGATGTAAACACTCGCTAAAAAAGGATTTTTTGATATTCAAATTTTTAACTACTTTTAGAGGGGTTTGAATTTTTAGTTATAAAGAGAGCATGCTCGCCTAGGCGGAATGTATTGCTACGACGATAACGAAGCAGCTGTTACCGTACTGTATCTATTTCAAAGTATTATTTTTAATTGAGATTAATTTCAACCATGATGGCAGTCCTTGAATTACTAGAAATAAACTGTCCTTCATAGAGTTTAAGCTATGAGGGACAAAAACACCATTTTAATTGCGGTTGATTACAACAACAGAGAGTTTACGCTGTACATTCTGAAGGTCCATCCGGGGTAATAAAATCCCGAACCCTAGCACAGCCTCCTCATCCATCAGGATCCCCAGTCAAAGCACTTCTTGGTAATGCTCGAAAATATAATGGGTGTTTCCACATGACATCTTGGAAACATACATTTTTCAATTTTAACGAACATTTATTATTGACAACGAATTTTAACCTGTACTGGTTAAACTACTGTTACAGCTAACCTATAGATAACGGCTTATTTCTACGTTATCTGTTTCTTGACACTGGTCCGGAGCGCCCTTATGTCAAGAAAAATTATACTTTGATTAGTTATCGGTTGATGAATAACTTATGTTATGATGGGAACCGTGATGCAAAAAATTACGTAGCAGTGTCAATTTTGATAATACATTATTTAACGCAATAAAATAACTATTCAGCTAGTGTTTCATAAAAACATGTTGATCTATTAAAGAAGTATTTGAATAAATACATATTTATTATTATTTCAACGCCAACAATAAATTTATTTCTTAAAAAATATATTTAATACAATTAACATGAGCATACAGATCGTAAGATCTCTATCAAAAATATTAAAATGACCGACAATTTTAAATTAATAGAATAATAAAAAATAATAAAAATTACCCGGTAATTTTGGAGAATGCATACCAGCGTATCATGTGTGTAGCCTATCATGTACATAGCCTATCATGAACGTAGCCTATCATGAACGTAGCCTATCATGAACGTCCTCGAGAAAATGTCAAGAAGAAATAAAAGTTGAACTGGTCCACCAACTCACAAAAAACAATTAAAGCAAAGGTCTCTTTCGTGGCATGAGGAAATAAGACACGAGACATTGAAAACGGAAGTTGCTACGTGCCCTCGTCACTTTTAATCTGTTCACTGAAACTTCTTAATCTTAAAATGTGTATTGATTTTATTTTATTTTTAGCGCGGTTACTCCCTATCTCCATTGGGAGAACCCGATTATGAGGTTGACCTCACGACGCAATCCGGAAGTGCCGACTAGAAACTTTCACGTTTCAGACTCTATAGATCACGAAAAATAGGTGGCCCAAATTTGTATATATATCTGTCGTCTAATTTAAAAGGTCAAGTTCGTTAACCAGCAGAATCCGCCCACTAGAAGATAGTGTTTGGGGCGAAATTCGGGCAAAAGAAATCGTAACGCTTACGTTTTTGAGTTTATATGCTTGCAGGTACTTGTTTTATACGTTTCTTGACATAAGAAAACGAATGATACCATTTTTAAGGCGATATCTCTAACAGTTCCTGAGAAAAGTGGAATCAATGTTTTTGTAAGTCATTATTTTTTTGTGTGTACTTGGAATCGCGGGATTCAATTGAAATATTTTCTACAACTTGGAAATTAATCCCAACTAAGATGTTTAAATTTTGGTTATATTTGGAGTTAATGAAGTATGCGAAAAAAATTATTTTATAAATAGACATGAAAAGTTTTCGGATCTTCATACATTTTTCGTAAATATCTCGATAACGGTTGGGAAATATTCGATGGGGCAACGTCAATCAGAGATATAAGCGCTTAAAACTTAAAAAGTGTTGTTTTGAAAGGGTTTTTCTCTTTGTTTATCTCACTTTTTAAATGGTTGTTTCTTGTTTTAAATTGCATTTATCAGTAAAATTAGTATAGTAGTAAAATAAGCTAAGAAACGGTGAAAGGTACTGGTAATAATAAGTATGGAGTGGCTGTGGTAATGAAGATGGCTGTGGCTAATCATGATGACGTATGCATAGTTTGATTTGAATTCTCCTGTCTTATAACCTTCCTCATTGCCTCCAACTGAAGTTATCGTTATTTCTTATTTTATAGAAAGATTTAACCCTTGTCAGAATGGAATTTTATTCGCCATGAAGCACATATTTACAGTTGGTTATAACAGTAAAACGAATTTGCTAATAAAACAAGATACATAAAAGGACAACGAATTTTTGGTTTATAATAGAGCCTTTTCAGCAGTAGTCGAAGAGTAAGTACGTTTTCAGTACATGATTGTATTGACTTATACAGATTAAGAATTATCCGCTTCTGTGTAAGTTGGCTACTGTCAGTTTCCTGTGATTTGTGATGCTAATCTATTCCATCTCTTCGATATGTTACCGTGCTAAGATGACGCAGTTCCTACGAGTCGGACTTTTTATGTTAGTTGTTAATAAATTATTTATGTTATTTGTCGAAAGGCACTGATGTTGAGACCTTCCCTTGAAAGGGAATTGCGAAATAAGCTTTTCGAATCAGTGAAGGTCAGGCTTTTTCATTTTCCAACATGATGGTAAACCTTCACCAACCAGCTCCCAACACTTGTGCAACTATTTAACGTAATTAATATTTTTTACCTAATTTATTAAGCTTCTAGTTCAATGGCAGATTCATTAAACTAGGAGCAAGAGATGTTTCAGAAAGTTTTCAATTCTTCTTATGGATAGCAATCATAAGAACATCAAAAATACAACATTTATTAGCATTATTTGCCAAAACTATTACTGATCTGGGATATTGTAATCTATTATAATGAGATATTGCTCAGTTCGCTATTGTTTGAGGTTATTACAGTTTGACGGTTTATTGATTCTAAACCTAATATAAAACGTAGTAAGTATAAACCACGTTTATTATTGAGCTGTACTAATAATAGCCAAAAGTTTATTGATTCCTAATATTGAAGATCATTAGTAATAATGATGTAGCTATTATTGATACCATTCCTCATGAGAGATAAATATAATAGACGGTAGGTATTACTAGTTGTAGCTATTCCTTATAGAATATATTATTAAGCTTGGCTATTATTGATTGAGGTAATTATTCCCTATTGTAGGCTATTGTAGGTCGAGAGTTTCACGTGCCGGCGATGATATTGTAAACCGATATCACATCATTATATCATGTTTACGTATCACGAATAGAGTCACTAATGAGTCTTCTTTTGATATATCATGTTTTTCTAAACAACAAAATATTATTATTATTAAATTTTAACGTCCAGTTATTATTATTATTATTACGAATTTTAGGACGGGTTATCTGTAGGTTACCACCCTTTTCTAGTCAGGATAGGGCTGATGCCTTTTGTTTTTTCTAAAGAAAAGCCAACAAAATATTTGTGTTTTTTTTTATTATATAGTGTTGCATGTGTATGGTAGGTTAGCCATTTATAAGCGGCAAGCCTGAGATATAGAGGGCAATGTTTTGTTTTTTAGCGCGGTTACTCCCTATCACCATAGGGAAACTTTCACGTTTCAGACCCTATAGATGACGAAAATATAGGTGGTCCAAATTTGTATATATATATATATATATATATATATATATATATATATATATATATAAACACATGCTTGTCTGTTAACGCTCTAGCAAGCTCAAAAATGGCCCGATTTTCATCAAATTTGGTACAAAAACCTGTCTTCTAATTTGAAAGGTCAAGTTCGTTAACCAGCAGAATCCGCCCACGGGAAGGTAGTGTTTGGGGCGAAATTCGCGCAAAAAAATCGTAACGCTTACGTTTTTGAGTTTATATGCTTGCAGGTACTTGTTTTATACGTTCCTTAACATAGCAAAACGAATGAAACCATTTTTAAGGCGATATCTCTAACCGTTCCTGAGAAAAGTGGAATCAATGTATTGTAGTAAAATAAGCTATGAAACGGTGAAAGGTATTGGTAATAAGTTTGGAGTGGCTGTTTTAATTAAGATGGCTGTGGCTAATCATGATGACGTATGCATTGTTTGTTTTGAATTCTCCTATCTATATAACCTTCCTCATAGCCTCCAACTGAAGTTATCGTTACTTCTTATTTTATAGAGAGATTTAACCCACGGCAGAATGGAATTTTATTCGCCATGAAGCACATATTTACAGTTGATTATAACAGTAAAACGAATTTGCTAGTAATACAAGATACTTAAAATGACAACAAATTTTTGGTTGTTTAGAATAGAGCCTTCTCAGCAGTAGTCAAAGAGTAAGTACGTTTTCATTACATAATGGTATTGACTTATACAGATTAAGAATTATCCGCTTCTGGGTAAGTTGGCTACTGTCAGTTTCCTGTGATTTGCGATGCTAATCTATTCCATTTTTTCGAGATGTATGTAACCGCGCTAAGATCATGCAGTTCTTGCGAGTCGGACTCTTTTTAATCCTTATGATTTGGGTGCGATGGGTTCCGAACCTTGTGAGGTTCCATTTTGCTCTTGCGACGTTTTTTAAGTAAACCTTTTTGTCTTCTTTTGTGGCTTCTTTGATTATTGCTGTTTTGGTTCCTGTTCTAGCGTAATTTGTTTGTAGGTCTGCTTGTTCGGTGAGGTGATGGCACCCATTTCGGGAACACACTCAACGAACAAGCAGACCTACAAGGAAATTACGACAGAACAGGAACCGAAACAACAATAATCAAAGAAGCCACAAAAGATGACATTTTGTAAATTTCTTCTTTGTTACGAAGAGAATTTTGTATTTTGTAAAATTAGTAGGAGAGGGTTGATTGTTTCTTCAGGAAAACGAAGTATAAAAATGCCTCAAGGCTGGACACAATATTTAAATTTGACATGCCTCTGACAAATAAAAACAGATGAAACTCTATAAAAGTATTGAAGGGTGAATAAAGCCTTGGTTAGCTCCAAGCATCATATACGTGTAAAACCATACACATTGGAGGACGAGGCGTACATTTTACTCGGAATTAAAGGAACTTTGTACAATACCGATGATTTTCGCGACTTACTAAACGCGAGGACTTGAGTACTTCCTTAGATTAAATATACATTTCAGTTGATTGAAGTGATGTACTCAAAGCCACAAAAGACTCTTGAAGTTCCTTTAAGAGCAGGAGAGGTAGGACGCCATATTGTGTGGCTGGAGGGTGGATGCTCGTCTTTAGCAATGGATGTCTTCTTAAAATCATCCTCTTCGCACATTCATTGTCAAATTTCGAACTATGGAGTCCTAAAAGCCACGAGATAGTCAAACTTCTTCTCCCGAGCCTGTATCCTCAAACATTGACCATGCTATAGTGAAGTCCTCTATTTGATGCAAATAGAAGTATTGTTATCCCGATTAGAACATCTGGGAGTGGGCTAAGCTAAAATTCAGTGCCATATGGAGGAACGTAACTTATTATTACAAAAAGGATATAGAGTGATACAAAACTGTACGAGATTAAGCATCGATAAAATGAAAGATTATTGCACATTGAAGAAGCTACATAGGATTCAGGGGGACCCGCTCAGGAAACCTGGCGTGAACTATATCCCTTTTTTCGAATTTTTGGGAGTTGATAAATCTTTCATACCATCCAGCTCATTCTGGCTCTCCCTATTGGGATGACTGAATAATTGAGAGAAAACTCTATTCCGAGCACATAACTGTATTTATCTAAAGAGAACTTTTCGAATCGCCACGGATAATGCAGTGTGTATATGAAATAAACTGGGATTGCGTAGGTTCACATTGGGACATTAGATACGGCTCTACCGCTTTATAAGTTGGAAATACACCATTCATTGGTTCTCTCGTCCGTTTTCAATCATTCCTCGACCTAAGGGAATTTGGGCCTTACGGAACATTACTACAGCTCTTATTGACATATTCTAAAATGCATGTATCCTCCCAGATCCACCAATACTGAGGTGAATTTCTTCATGAAAGTGGAATCAGACTTGGTTGATAAGAAAAACTGTCCTTATCAAAGACTTCGCATTGAAGACGACGCGTCTTATGTTCCCAAAAAACATAAAGAACAGTTGCAAAAAAAAAAGTCTATATTTTTCCCCCTGGACCAAGGAAAAAACCTTTCCTTCCTGGACTATAGTATCTTCAGCAAGAAAGAAAGTCCAGAGTGCATCTGTTATTGAGTTGGGATGTTGAGAGGAGCCTAACTTTTGTGGAAATATCTTTAACACTTGAACTAATAATATTTTAGGTACCCTAAAATCAAAAATTCCCTTTACATTATTTTAATATTAAAAATATCAATTGCATTTGTGAAGAATGTTTAAACAATATCAGAGTGATACGTGAAGTACTGTCTCAGTTACATCACCTAGGTTAGAAATTGATATTGCGTGTTTCAGGATCTCCTAAAAACCTAAAGCGTCAATTCAAAAACATTTTAATAACGATTAAAAATTCCTCACACCTCCCGAGTTGATCGATGTTTAGTCTGTGAAATATTTTTGAAAGCTTGAGTGTATTAAGTTAGAAATATTTTTATAAAAATCAAATATGTAAAGCATTTCGTTATGACATTGCAACAATTTGATAAATGCTAATTTTATTTACTAAAACCTCAATTACGGAATTATTATGCAAAAACTATCAAACTTCGGTTAACTGCGAATCAATTTTAACATTTCCGAATAATTAAACATTATAGAAAATATTAAAATATTTTTGATTCCTCGGGAAGGTCACACACATGAATACTTTCGGAGTTATGAGCGAAAGAAGTAGCGTCCCCCCTCTCCTCAACATCCTATACCTACGTTTTAGAGGGGTTCCTCCCTCCTTCCATAGGGAGGAACCCCGCTTATAAGGTTGACCTCAGGACATTTTATGTATAACGGAGTTGCTTCTCTCCATACTGTAATTGTTCGCCGGATTTCTCACCAGCTTCCGCAGGACATCATCACATCCCTACATGATGGTTGACGAAGGAAATTCCTTTTTAACCAAACGTTTAATCTCCAGCGAAGACAATGAAAACAGAATATATATATATATATATATATATATATATATATATATATATATATATATATATATACAAGGTGTTCAAAACTCGATTGACACCCCCTTTTTTTCCACAATTTTTGAAATTTAAAAACGAAACTTGGTGGGTCCTAACTTGGTCGAATGAACTTTCATTGGACCTAATGCACGACCTCTCAACTTTCTCCAGTTCTTCTCCAGACACCCTAACTCTGGAATCTCCAATGGAAAGGGGTTATTTTTATGACGGATTATTGTAGAGAATTGAATTTTATCTCGATTTTATATACGTCATTTTTTCGCTAAAGCGCACCAATGAGTAACAAATCGCCAAAAACCGATAAAATCCTTGTTTTTTGTCACTTTTCTTCCAATAACGTAGAATGCATGCCCGTAATGAAAAAAGTAGTTGATATAAACGTTGTAGAGGATTAAATTTACTTTCCAAAAAGTACCTTTAATTGCCTAAAATGTTATAAAAATGGAGCAAAACACACTTATGTTTTTGAAGTTTTCAGAAACGTTTTTTATCAACGTGATCTACGCTTTAGTAAAACTTAATAAACATTTCCTAAACTATTTTTGCTCCACCTAGTTTTGGATTTAAGAACGTTTGAAGAAAAAACCAAATTCAATTACTTTATAAAGGCATTAAAATAATAATTTTAAAGCAATAGAACTCACCTAATGATTACAATTTCGCAGTAATTATTTTTGTGTTGGACGAATTTATTTTTGTTTTAGTTTTTATGACGCCTTGACATCTAGGCCATTAGTGCCGCCATCCAGAGTGCAGCGAGAAATTTTCCCAAAGAGCCGTGAGATAAGAAAATTCCTACCGCCGCTCCATTGGAGATTCCAGAGTTAGGGTGTCTGGAGTAGAACTGGAGAAAGTTGAGAGGTCGTCCGTTAAGTCCAATGAAAGTTCATTCGACCACGTTAAGAAAGACCCACCAAGTTTCGTTTTTAAATTTCAAAAATTGTGGAAAAATCGAGTTTTGAACACCCTGTATATATATTCTGTTTTCATTTTCTCGCTGGAGATTAAACGTTTGGCTATATATACACACATATATATATATATATATATATATATATATATATATATATATATATATATATATAGGGGAAGGTGTGTACCTCTGACCACATTGCACCTTTGACCACTGAGGCTGTAGCGGCTTGTAGCAACATTTTATAAATTTTGGTGTAATTAGTGTTTACCTCCTTCACTAGAGGGCTTTTATAACCTACTTTGGATTATTCAAGTCAAAGAGGATTCTTGCAAAAAATACTTATCCATTCCTATTATAAAAATGTAAGTTATTTATTGATGACGTTTTGCCTCATCATATTTTTTGTATTATGTATTTTTAGATGGAAATCATTTGACAAAGTAGCTATTACAAAAAGAAACATGGTGTAGCTTTTGAAATTGATTTATCTCAACCCTAAAATTTTTAGTATGCTTTTTAATGTGCACTCCCAGGGTGTTGTACCTCTGACCACGACTAGGTGTAGTTCCTTTGACCAGGTCAAAGGTACAACACACCTGAGTAATTTTTTCATAATTCAACTTTTATGTTCTTCTGCTACATATTTTTAAAAAGTACTTAATATTGGTTGCTTCAATTGTTCAAAGAATTTAAAAAATAATAAATGAATAAGTTCAAACTGACTTTATCAATCCTCAGTGTAGCAGTTCAAACCTATCGCCCCTTATTGTTCCACTTGAAGTTGTAAGACCTCATCGAAAAGCGCATGCAAGGAAAATGTCAAATAGAGGCCGGCCTAAAGGGAACGGCTTTGTATCCTGACCACCAGCACCACGCTAAACGTAAGACACAACATACAAATAAACCCCTTCCAATAACATAAATACATAATACAAAAATGGTAAATGAAAAGAAAATTATTCTAATGACAATTCAGATTCTGATACTGACACGGAAATTTCTTCAGGAGAAAGTGACGTTGATTCGTCTGATAAATGTCGTGAGTTATGTCGATGACCTGTAACAATTTGGAAAACATGATTTGGAAAAAGGAAATTTTATACTTGTTAAAAATAAAAGACTATTACATATTTAGTCGCATAGATCTGTGGTATTAAATGTCCAATGTCTAAGATCCGATATTTGAAAAAACAAAATTTAAGTGACAAGTTTACGAGAGAAGATGTCAATTTGTATGATATTGATGTTGAAGACATTGTGGCTAAACTTCCATACCCTACTGTTGATAATGGATCTGCTTGACAGTTAAAACGTTTATTGATTGGACAGGATTTTTCACCATATTAAGCATAACATAATATCAATAATAGCTTTTTTATTATGCTTACATCCTTGTCCTGTATTTATTAAACTTACAATTAATTACAATATTACTGAATACAATTTTTTCTTTGCACTGCTGTGTTGTTTTTAGGTAGTCAGAGGTACAAAACCCCATGGTCAAAGGTACAACTACATGTCGTACCTTTGACCACTGTAAGATTGTTTTTTAAAAATTAATAAAAAATATTAAATGTAAAGCTAGAACCTTGAAAAAATTAAATATGATAAGCAATAGAATGCGAATTACAATAAAATAAAAAAAATGAATTTAGCTTTAATATTCAAGCCAAAAAAAATTCAGTTTTGCAAAGTGGTCAAAGGTACAACACCTTCCCCTATATATATATATATATATATATATATATATATATATATATATATATATGTATATATATATATATATATATATATATATATATATATATATATATATATAGGGGAAGGTTTTGTACCATTCTTTTTTATCCTAGTAGGCATGGGGCCATTAAAGCAGTCTTCCCTTTTTTTATACTACTTTATTTATTGGGCCCGACATGTTTCGTGCGTCTTTTCTTCGCACCTCTTCAGGGGCACTTCTTGCAAGGAAGTCCTCTCGTTCCCAAGTACTCCCTCTGGAGTCCGTCTTATTACTCAATTGAGTAATAAGCCGGATTATTATTACTCAATTGAGTAATGAGCCGGACTCCAGTGGGAGTACTTGGGAACGAGAGGACTTCCTTGCAAGAAATGCCCCTGAAGAGGTGCGAAGAAAAGAAGCACGAAACATGTCGGGCCCAATAAATAAAGTAGTATAAAAATAGGGAAGACTGCTTTAATGACCCCATGCCTACTAGGATAAAAAATAATTTGGATATTTTGGGTCATCTATAAGAATAAATAATATATATATATATATATATATATATATATATATATATATATATATATGTAGAGAGAGTACATGGTAACGAGAGGACATTCTAGCAAGAAGTGCCCCTGATGAGGTGCGAAAAAAAATATGCACGAAACATGTCGAGCTAAATAAAGTAGTAGGAAGACAAGATGACTCTTTAACGACCCCATGCCTCCTAACAACAAAAAGAATTTATATATTTTGGGTCATCTACAAGAATAAATAATATATATATATATATATATATATATATATATATATAGAATTAGATAATTAGAATTTAATTATCTTGAACAGTTTTTGAGCAATTTCTTCTTATTCAATAAAAAATATTTCTACGTTAAAAAAAAAAAAAAAAAAAAAAAAAAAAAAAAAAAAAAAAAAAAATTGACATAACTCCTTTTCCCTTTTTGTTGGAAATGATGTCCAGTATCACCTCCTAGAGTGTAGCTTCTGAGACCTGAATCAACCTGTATATCTCTTGCTACATGCCGGCATGTAGAAGGAGATTAAGTTACCCTGTATATATGTATGTATAAATCCAAACGCTTATACATGTCTTTCGTGCTTATCTCATATCAACCTCTAAATTGGAAATTGCTCAGGAGCTGAAATTGGACGTGAGAGTTTTGTCTAATATATTCATTCTATTATTAAGAAAGGCGTAAGGATCTATTAACTATAAATGGACTAATTCTAATCCTTTATCTAGCCGCAGATCAATATATCCTAATCAACACAAATTTATTTCAAGGAACCTCGAGTTTTTGTGTATTGACGAATTCCCTAGTCGATAATACGAAGGATAGTCCTGGATGTTTCTTAATATGCAGTGAAAAGAAATTCATAATAATATTTCTAACACGTAAGAAGCAACATGGGTATGACATGTAATTGGATCGGTGACCACCAGAGGAAACCTCGTGCCATTGGCATTATTAACAAGGGAGGAGCCAAAATATATCCTGGCAGTGCTAATCCAGAATGTGACGGGGCGCGGTGCGCAGTAAAATGGTGACGTGGTGAGAAAAAACAAACGAAAGTGTCCAATCCCGTTTGAACTAACATTATTTTATACCTAACTAGCTGTTACCCGGGGTGCCGTGCTTCACCTACTTTCTGCATCTAGAAAGGCCAAAATAAATTAGAAACCAAATGAGTAATATTAAAATGTTATAACACAAATCTGTAACTGTTCGGGTTCACAGTTTCGAACCCGTGACCTCCGAACTGGGAGTCTTAGACGATTTTAACCTAGCCTATGACACTCCCCGTATCCTACCTGTGTGCCAAGTTTCGTACAAATCGGTCAAACGGTGTGGATTTGTATAAGGAACAGACAAACAGATGGACAAACAAACAGACACGTGATTTTTATATATATAGATTACTTGAAGAATACTGCTCTAATATTGCTTTTCAATTCTATTTCTATTTCTGATTCCAATCATATTTTTCATAACGATCGTTTTCTCACCGCGTAGAAATCTCACAGTTTTTAGTGACAAGTAAAACAATATTTTATACGCCTTATTTTATTCCTGACAAAATGGTTTTATCCAGAATGTCTCATGCATATATGTAGGTATTAAAAGAAATTTATTGTTTGCCAAAACGTACCATGAACTTGGTACATTCAGGTTGTGAAGATATTTGTAATGAAACTGAAGTAACCATAGTTTCTTTGGATTAGGGAAAATAAAGCGGTGCTTAGCTATGGTCTCCACACAGTTATACCTAAAAGTAGATGAATTGGAGTTCCTGACCTATACATTTCATCACCGTTCTCGACCGTATTCGTGCACATTCTAACAAAATGCATGTGGAAATTAGTGAAGCGGTTATTTTTTTTATTTTTTTTTTTTTACGGCGCATCTACAACTTGGCCATTAGCGCCGGTGAAGCGGTTATTTTACAAAATTATCGACTTTATCGTTATTATTTTCTGCAGAGTTGTTGAAGATTTTGTGCCAGCAAATAACTGAACATTAACGTTGAGAACCCCATCTATTATCTCCTGTGAAACTGCTAAATTTATTCGATATAAGCACAAATTTTAATGAAGTGGAATTCGTCGAGAAGAGTTAACATTGTTCTGTTTTTGTTAATTTCTTCGAATCAGCACCCAAAACTGATACCGAAATGAGAAAGATTCAAGTATCTACAGGTTTTGTTTTCCCAGAATCACCCGATTTTGGGTACGAGATACTTGAATCTTTCTGATTTTGATATCATTTTTGAATTATTTGTTTGTGATGAATCGAGTGAGACCAATAACGATTCAATCGATTAATTTTGTTTTTGTAATTTTTGTGCATCGGCTGCTGAGGCCATTAGCATACAGAATATTTTTTTTTTTTCAGTAACAAAATTGTTAACCGACTTTATTGTTTAAGATTTGTAGTTTTAAAGCAATGTTTTTTTGTTTTTTTTTTTCTTTTTCATTATTACACCGAGCAGAAGGAAAGTCATGAAAAGACTTGAATTATTACATTTAAATTATTTAGGCGCGTGAAAAGATATGGTTATTAACGAAATTCCCGAAGAATGATTTATTTTCTTCTTTTTTTTTTTTTTTTTTTTTTAAATTAATAAAACTTCCTTTACATGTGTCTAAGTTCCTAGTATTTTTTATTTGTTTTTTCAAGGCACATCGAAAACGAGGATATATACTATGGTAAACCCATAGTATTTAGTTTTCTAATTTCTTGTTATATATGCTGGATACTTACTTGGTAAGGAACGGCAGAGAGTGAGATTCAGCCAGTATTACTGCAGGTCTGCCAACAGGACGATGGAACTAGTTTGATATTCCCTCGAGAGGGAGTGATGTGTTTTTCTTAAGGTTGGTAGAACTGCAGAAAAGCCGACCCCCTCCCCCTTGGTTTTTGGCCTATAGAGGAGTTCTTGCCCCCATAACGACCCCTTAACGAGAAGCACTAATCCTCGCCCCTATAATTACCATGGCTACCAAGTCTGCCTCCTTGGACCTTCATACTTTTCTAACTTAAAGGACTATTTAACTCAAAACTAAAGAGAGAGCTTTACTTCTGCCTTTGCTAGTCGTTTATATTTCAAACTCTTTATTAAAAAAAAAAAAAAACCTCCCACCAAAATCACCAGACTGCGGTATAACTCTGTTTAGTGGAATCTTCTATTTCATTTTACTTACCATCCGCTTTCTATTATTATCAATGGCGAAGAACAATAACCAGTACGCACATAATAAACAACGTACTAAGAATAAAAATATTTCAGCTACAAAAATAAAATGCTCTCCACTAAAATCCACTCGAGTTGCGGGTGCTCTGCGTAGGATGAAGTGTACACAAATGCCAGCCAAATACATTATTGGTCAGGGTGAATTAAAATTGACATCGTAAGATTTTCTTCTGATTTGTCATCATTATCCGTTCTTCAGCCGCTCTCTAGACTTTCTTTTCCTTATAAGGACTGTTATCAATACTTTAGACCCTTTAATCCATCCTGACCTTTCCTTTCCGATGAAACCCCGATACTCAGGGATACCTGGCTACTACTAACAACCTAACGAATCAAAAGAATGAGTAAATATCGCTCAGATGATGACAGAGAATAATTTACAACAGCCACTACAGCATGTTCGTGGGACTGGCTGCTATCCTCCTTCTGAATGATGCAGAACCGTCAGCCGCACGCAGTGATGAATAATAAAGGGCGTTCCTTAAACCTATAAAGTTTAGAGCTTCTGATAGAAATAACCATTTCTACGAATGGAATTATCTTTATTTTGAAGCTTACAAGTTCCAATCGGAAGTAAATACTATCTTAGACAGTAGCTTAAACATTGCTACAGTTTATATGAGAAAGAACGCTGAAATCAGTGGGCCGTTAGTGGCCTTATCTTTCAACAGTTGAAATTGGAAAAACAATATAAACAGTGCTAGCCTCATCTTTGCAGCAATTATATGGTAAATAATACTTAAACCAGTGGTGATAGGCTCATCTTTGCAATAGTTTGTAAGGGGAAGAGCACTGAAACCTGAGGTGTTAGCCTCATCTTTCCAACAGTTTATATGGTGAACAACAGTGGAGACCGTAGTGGTAGCCCCTTCCTTACAAAAGTTGATACGTGGACGAACACTGAAACCTGTGGGGGTGGCCTCATTCCAGCAGTTAATGTGGGATAGAACACTGGAATCAGTGGGCCAGTTGTAGCCTTATCTTTCAACACTTTGTATGGGAAAGACTATATGCCTAAGTGCGTTGAGGGACAAGCCTCAACCCTTTCTTTCAGGTGGTCATTGTCAAGCTTGGTTTCTGGCCTTCCTCGCTCCTCGTTGTCAAGGTCAAAATTTCCACTTCAAACCTGGGAAACCACCGGTAAACAGTTTGTTCACCGCGTTGTCCAGCAGCGCTATGGCCTTAAATTCATAACGAAAAATAATACGGATTTGAGTTAATAATTTAAGTTTTGTTCTCAGAGGATCGTTCTCACAACACGGTACGCAAGTTACTGATTAAATAATAGGAATAAAAGAGCTTTAATTCTATACGAATAACAATGATGTTTGTAAATAATGAAATAAAAAAGGAAAAGGATTAAATCGCAAAGTAAACAAAACTGACATTTCATACGGTACAGCCTGATAGTAATCGAGATGCAAATGTATTTTACCTATTCTAAACAATTAACTCCCTGGTTTAGCAGCGTAATCATTATATCACCTGATTGTTTTAAAACATTTTTCTAATGAGAGATAATATTCTAAAATATGTTAACATTTTGTTTTTTGTTAGTAAAACGAAATTCTGAATATATTCCATTTTATTAGGGGTTGAATGAAGCAATCAGAAGAGCGAGAGTAGATCAATAACCTGACGAGACTAGGCATAGGCCACAGCTGTGAAAGTGCTATGTTAGGGAAGTGGGGGCAGTTTACGGCAGAGTGAAGCACCAGCTTCGGTCTTATGAGCCCTCAAGGGGCGGCCATCTCCTAGCCCGTAGCTCAGCTCGAGTAGAATGCGGAATTACACATAAAAAGACCCCGAGAGATATAAACATTGCCGTCAGCGAAATAATGAGGAACTCGCAATGCCTTGAGTTTTCTAATTAGTAAGCAGAGATGTAGCTGGTATGGATGTGTCCGTTCGTAATTGAATTGTTGAATTATGTTTCTTAGACTTATTAAATACAAAATATGGTGTTTTGATTTTGGCCCTCAAGAAGAAGAGAAGACAATCAATCCCAGAACTGTGTCCAGACAGACATTGCCGGTGCCCACCAATCCAAATCCAAGGGGGCTAAATCTAAAGGGGACAGATATTGTAAAGGCATCAATTTCTTGACCAACTATCAGAGCTATGCTCCGGCTCCTTAGTCATCTTCTTTACTCATTATAAACTTGGATTCCCAAAGACGATCTGAGGCACGGTATTCGACTCCCGAGTTGCGACGCTTTAAGATAAAATTAAAATAGTGTGGTCATTGCTATGCACCGACTACCTATTTCCCTTCTTTTTTTTAGGGTATCCATTGAAAACTGAATGTCCCTAAAAACAATCTGAGGCACCAACTCCGACCACAAGCGACAACGCTAGAAGAAATCGTCTTTCAATGAGTTTAAAATTCAGGTCCTCCAGAACATGAGCCGAGTGCTGTACCACTGCACCCAACTCACCTCACTAGATCTAATTACCCCCCCCCCCCTCTATTTCAACGTCTCATAAATAACGATCAGGCAATTAGTTCAAGCACCGTTTTCTCCGCCTGGGTTGGTCCTATAAAAACTCTCGCCTCACCCTTTTTATAGGAATTATTTTAGGCTTTCGCCTTCCGATTTACACGATTCCCAACCTTTATAAAGACATTTAAGTAAATAAATGTAATCTAAAAAATACTAATGTCTCTTCATAATACTCTCTTCATTCCGCAAGTAACCAAAATTGATGCATCCATGTTTTCGCGAATATAAATAATACAAAAAAAGGGTTTTAATTCGATCCACCACGCCAACATGCCTTTATGAAATTGTAACTGGAAACAAATTAAAGCGAACTCGTAACTTCTACTCTCGTTTGAGATAAAAATGTTTATTTCAAGGACCTATTTTTCAACGATAATTCAAGGAATTATTTTATTTTGAGTACTGCTAAACGGACTATTTATCTAAGTTAAAAAAAGAATATAGATCATTTACGAAAATATCCAAAACATTTTATCGTGCAGTTCAATTGATCAAGCGCGAACTTCTGAGAGGGAAATATTGCCTACGGTTCCCACAATTTGACAATTGCCATTTCAATGAAAAAGAATATAAACTGATCATAAGTAAAGATGGAATGGTTGGGATTCGGCTAAATAAACCTCAATATGATTTTGTTTTAAAAAAATCTATATTTCGGACGTTTCGGCTACTCATTGGTAGCCTTCGTCAGCTAAAATGACAATAAAAAGAAATTAATACAAAAACAAAAAAAAATATAATTGTTATAGGTAACAGAACTATAGATACATTTAACTTATAAAAGAACACATCGTCTTAAATTCTTAGAATGAGTAGAACGAAAAAGTAAATAGGTACAATAATTGATTTTAATAGTAATTAGTAACATTAATTGATTTTGCAATGTTACTAATTACTATTAAAATCAATTATTGTACATATTTACTTTTTCATTCTACTCATTCTAAGAATTTAAGACGATGTGTTCTTTTATAAGTTAATTGTATCTATAGTTCTGTTACCTATCACAATTATATTTTTTTTTGTTTTTGTATTAATTTCTTTTTTTTTGTCATTTTAGCTGACGAAGGCTACCAATGAGTAGCCGAAACGTCCGAAATATTGATTTTTTTAAAACAAAATCATATTGAGGTTTATTTAGCCGAATCCCAACCATTCCATCTTTACTTATCACCTCGACGGCTAACTATCTAATCATCATGATAAACGGATCATGTCTCGTCTGGGATCAGGGAAGGGTTCGAGTGAACAGGCAAGGAAGATAGTGTTTTATTATTACCAATGCTTAACCAAAGCTGTGATTGAAACAATTTAAACTAGAGTGAAAACTTCCCAGTGTTGGTTATAAAAAAGGGAATTTTCCATTCTATCTTCACAGGCTATAGAGGCGTATATCTTTGAAAAATAATGATCAACCCTGCGATTCAGGTACGAGCTTGGTAGTGGATGTAAATTCGAATAGTGAATGTACCACGAGGAACAGCACAGCTGGCGAGATGCCAACCTGCCCAGAACGGGTACCTACTTCCCCCGACAGGTAGCGCCACTAATCACCAGATTCAATGAGACAGCAGTGATGCCAACCACACAACTCTCAGGTGTTCCCTTTAAATTTATCGGGCGTGTCCTGCATTTCCGGGCGGAACTATATAATACACAGCCTTCTCAGCGTCCGCATTATGTTCAAAACATTTCCTGAGAAACAAGATTTCATTATGACTATTTTGAAGTGTCAAATATGTAATTAATAAGAAATTCATATAGATATACACATTTTCTTTCGCTAAAAATGTGCAGTTCATTCTTTATAGACCGAGAGCTGGCAACGCACTTTTCATGAAGTGTTTTATGCACCCTGAAATTTTGCTATAATGTACCTCTTAGGTAGATAAGAAGGTAAATATGTGTTTCCTGGACATACCTTGGAACACCAGGTACTGCGCATAGGGGAAAGGTGCAAAACAATATTGCCCATAAGTAGAGTTTTATTCAGAAGCCAACTATTATTAATGAAAAAAATAGCAAATTAAGGCAATTTTCAAATTAATAATAAATAAGGCAGGCACTTTTAAGGGGGCTAAAATGATTATAATAAAAAAAAAACTAAGTACCTAGTTTTTATTTTTAATATTAAATGAAGTGCTTTATTCGCGCTGCGATTTAAACAGCGTCTTCAGTAAACATATTTGAAAATAATTACAAAAGGGCAGACACTTTTGTGGGGTATAATTATCAGGAAACATAAAAATAAATGTTGAATATGATACACTGCAATACACTGCGCGTAACCGTAAGAGTGAATGACAGCACCGCGCAGTTGTGGTTATTCTCTGCGCTCTCATTGGTTCTTGCTCATATGATCTTGTACAGCTGTTCCGGTTTAAATGGCAGCGCGAATAAAACTCTCATTTAATATTAGAGTAAAAGCAATTCAGTTTTTTTTTTTTTGTTTTTTTTTTTTTTACGTGTTATACCCCTTAAAAGTGCCTGCCATATTTATTAATCATTGTAAAATTGTCTTAATTTTACATTAAAGATAGTTGGTTTCTGATTAAAACTGTATTTTTCGGAAATATTGTTTTGCACCATTCCCCTATGCGCAGTACCTGGTGTTCCAAGGTATGTCCAGGAAACACATACATACCTTCTTATCTACCTACGAGGTATATTATAGCAAAATTTCAAGGTGCATAAAACACTTCATGAAAAGTGCGTGGCCAGCTCTCGGACCATTATTTACATAATTTAAGTTCGAAATATCTAATCTATTATTTAAAAATTATAGCTGTTGTATAATCATCGGTTATAAACCCTTTTCGTTTTACTTTTTTCCTAGAAAGCACTGAAAACAACCCTAGAAATGATTTCATGCGATTCTCTACGCCATACTCTCTAGTAATAATGTTCCCCGAAGCCTCTGAAAGCAAAACAGTTAACCTTTCCGAAGTACGGGATCTGTTGCTATACAGGTACATAATATTTTTCAATCGAAAACATTTAAGGCCTCTCGTCCACTGGAACCGAAAAGCTGCGAAATGAATCCGTCCGAATTCGGACGAAAACGCGCGAACAATCCAAACACGAGGCTCCATCATGGACCCATTGGGTCCGTATCGTTCGTCCGTTTTCGTCCGAAGTTGTGCGAGGTGCGAACCGATCCCATTCTGCTGGGATTTAGTTGCGAACGAGTGCGAAAAGTCATGGTTAAAAATGGACTGTAAGTACGAGCCATCAAGTCTACTGCGAATTCGGACGAACACTGAGGCAATGGACGAGAGGCATTCGCAGACGAACGCCGATCGTCCAAATTCGTTGCTTCGCAGTTCGCAGATTTCCGGTTCCAGTGGGCGATAGGCCTAACCCACACATTTCCATGAAGAATAATTTCTTTCAGCATTAGGACAGAATTATCTTGAGCAAAAACGTAATACGTTGGTACTAATACCAAAAATGTAATCATTTAGTATTATAACGTAGAAATAAATGCTGTAATTCTATGGAACCCTTATTTAGAGATGCAGAACTGCACCGCGAAATGAGGCAGAATTGGAGTTGCCAAAAAAAGCAATTTATCCTTGAGCGAGCACTGAATGCAAACCATTGCATTAGTGAAATATATGTTTGTAACATCTTTACTAAAAATATACTCCTAGAATCCTTCCTAACAAGGAAGGCATTCGGTTGACAACTGGAGACACCTTAGGCGTGAGCAAGTAACATGTATCAAATTACATAATAAAGTTGCATTGTAGATTGTGATATTTTCTAAACAAAATAAATTAATAAGAATTCATAAAAAAAAAAAAAAAAATATATATACAAGTACTAAAGCCTCGAAATATATAAAACTCTAATAAGTACTAAGGTGATATTACCCACACCAGCCGTATGGACACTCATTTTATTACCCTTAGTAGTAAGCTAGTATTGATAATAATGCATTTGACTATAATTCTGAAAATACAATATATCAACGGTTCTGCAGGTGCACTAATAATTATATACTTCCTAAATTCCAATAAGGGAAATATCTAAAGTAATTGTAGACGTTTCCTCAAAAATGGTGAAGTTGCATTTTACGATGAGCAGCCGTACCTCAACAGAAAACTAACTGTATCCTAATGACTCTCCCCGCCTTTTCAATGTTTGCCTTAGGAAAACACTATAAACAATACGTTTCTTATTTCCTTACGTTGTTTTACTGAAATGCCCATTTTATTTATAAATCCCATTAAACAAATAAAAATAACCAATTAAAAAGTGAGTTAAACAGAGTCAAAAACCCGTTCAAAAGTACAAAACTAACACTTTCGAAGTTTTAAGCACTTTTTTCTCGAAAATTGGCTCGGAACCATTTTTATAGAGAACTAGCTGTTACCCAGTGTCCCATGCTACTCCTATGTCTATACCCAGTTCCGAAAATCGGTCCAACGATGTGAATTTGTTTTAGTTCATACTTTTGTTTTAGTTGATAATGTTACAGGCAGAGGCCAGCACAACAGCACTTCACCTAACAGCCGACAGAGTCCAGTAGTAATCGATACAAAATGGCCGTCACAAGATGCTTACGTTTTTTAGTTCATATGCTTGAAGGTACTTGTTTTATAGGTTTCTTAACATTGGAAAACGAATGAAACCATTTTTAAGGCGATATCTGTAACCATTTTTGAGAAAAGAGGAACAAATGTTTTTGTAAGTCATTATTTTTTTGTGAGTACTTAGAATCGCGGGATTCAATTGAAATATTTTCTACATATTGGAAATTCATCTCAACTAAGATGTTTAAATTTTGGTTATATTTAGAGTTAAGGAAGTATGCGAACAAAAATATTTGCTTAATAGACAACAAATTTTCGGATATTCGTAAATTTTTCGTAAATATCTCAAAAACGGTTGGTAAACCGTGGTAAGTGGAAGGTGACCATTTGAATGCTTGCTAAGTTCTCTACAAAAAAAGGGGCAATGTAAATCAGAGATACAAACGCTTAAAACTTAAAAAGTTATTATTTTGTTCTTTTGAACCTGTTTTTGTCTTTGTTTAACTCACTTTTTAATCGGTTGTTTTTGTTTTAAATTTCAGTTATCAGTAAAATTAGTATTTTAGTCAAATAAGCCAAGACACTATAAAAGGTATTGGTAATAAGTTTCGAGTGGCTGTGTTAATCAAGATGGCTGTGGCTAACCATGATGGCGTATACATAGGTTTGTTTTGAATTCTCCTATCTATATAACTTTCCTCATACTGCTACAACTGAAGTTATCATTATTTCTCATTTTATAGAAAGATTTAACCCACGAGAGAATGGACTTTTATTTGCCATGAAGCACATATTTACAGTTCATTATAACAGTGAAACGAATTTGCTAGTAAAACAAGAAATTTAAAATGACAACGAATTTTTAGTTGTTTGCAATAGAGCCTTCTGAGCAGTAGTCGAAGAGTAAGTACGTCTTCAGTACATAATTGTATTGACTTTACAGTCTTCCTCAACAATGAAGATTAAGAATTATCCGCTTCTGTGTAAGTTGGCTACCGTCAGTTTCCTGTTATTTGTGATGCCTAATCTATTCGATTTCTTCGAGATGCACGGAACCGCGCTAAGATGACGCAGCTCCTGCGAGTCGGACTTTTTTTCTACTTTAGTAAACCTTTAAGAAGAGTACCTGCAAGCGCTGAATGTAACGTAACCTCTAAGAAGTCTAGTAAGAAAAATATCTAAATAATTCCTTCGCCGTGCAACACATAATAAAAATATCAAAATTTGCAGAATGTCTGGAATGTTTTATTGATTAATAAGCTATATCTTCGCTGACATATTGTGCCTTCAGTTGATAGGCTAGTTGGTGAAGGCTAATAGCTATCAAGCCTGAAGAGGAGGCAGTGAAGCGGCACTAGATTGGAGGAGGGAGAGAGGGAGAGAGAGTGAGAGAGAGAGAGAGAGAGAGAGAGAGAGAGAGAGATAGAGAGAGAGAGAGAGAGAGAGAGAGAGAGAGAGAGTAGAACCTAGATCTACTTGGAGAGCTAGGCACGTAGAAGCCCATCCATAACCTACTGTTTGCTCTGCCTAACCTTTGCTCCCCATCCACCATACCCCCCGTCCATCCACTATATCCACCCTTTCCTCGTCCATTTCTTCCAATATAGAGCGTCTTTTATCCCTTCCAGGATAATTGGTCCGTAATAGATACAGTTGTAATTTTCTTCCGTAAATATTCTTCCGAGAAGCAATCTCACAGGTAGGGCATAACGACTGTACAGTCAGTCTCTAGAGGATCCCTAGCCACGAGGGAATAACAGAAGAAGGGGACACAAATTCATCAAACAAACATGGATACAACCCTTTAGTCTTCCAAACACCTAATTAATGCTGCCGTCCAACTCCTTGCCGAACCAAACACACAAGAAAGCTAACAGTGGTAAGAAATGGCCTCCTGCCGTCAACCACCAATAGGGCAACCGCCGTTGCCTATTTCCGACTTGTGCCTGGCTCAGCTACAC
Organism: Gonocerus acuteangulatus; assembly: GCA_946811695.1. Taxonomy (NCBI): domain Eukaryota; kingdom Metazoa; phylum Arthropoda; class Insecta; order Hemiptera; family Coreidae; genus Gonocerus; species Gonocerus acuteangulatus. Next base: position 34,899,237 of record OX328123.1, read on the forward strand.
ATCTTTGGCTAGTTTGAAGACCATGGAACGACCACATCACTATCTGGCCCAAGGTCCACCAGGGTCTAATCTACAACAGGTAACAAAACGCATCAAGGCTACAAGGAGATACAACAAAATCGGTTCATTAAGAGTTGTGTTTCAACCGCACTAGAATTATTATTGTCCCCTTACCTGCTGTAATTTTGGTTTTCTTGCAACTAAACTCAACCTTTAAAAATAGAACTGTGTTAGGAGAACAAAGTGAAATAGGTACAATAATATTGGGAGTTCACATTGGACCAGAATTATTAATATACATGTGTATCATAAAATATAAATACTTTAAATTGGAGAAATTGTAGGTTGCGGGATGTGGAATGTTCCACGGAAAAGAATTACTCCGTAGAGATTGGTAGAGCACCCTTCCGAGACTGCAGCTGAATTTGGTCAGAAGCTCTATTATTTATAAGTCTTGCTCTCGATACAGACAGATATTGCAATAGGGAGGTAATCGAAGGTGCAGAATCAAATTACAACCTAAGAAGTACATCATGGGGTCTCCTGTGGTCTAGGGGCTAGCGCATAAGATTCATAAGCGGGAGATGGTGGGTTCGATTCCTACCGGCGGCATGAATTTTCTCATCTCATGGCTCGTTGGGAAAATTCCTCGCTGCACCCTCGATGTCGGCGCTAATGGCCCAGATGTCGATGCGCCGTAGAAAAAAAAATAGCCAGACTGAACTATATTCTGGGACCGAAGAGTGCTGTTTGTTACAATGCAATCAGAGATAATAGATTGGAATTAAGCAGTTTTGGGGATGACAAAAGAATAATAACGCAGAACACAGGAGCTCTGCAGAGCCATCGTAGATCCTGAGATATCCTGCAGACCTGGCTGATATTTCAGGGCTGGAATAGATGCGGGTATGGGGAGAGACCCGTTTCCGGCTCATCCAATAACCAACCCTACAGCTGCTGTTATTTTAATTGGAAAGCGCCACGGTTTTTTTATTGTTTTTGCTTCTTTTCAGAATCATTTTTTCACTCCATTGAGCGGAATTTATTAACAGACATTCGCCCGGACCATTTTAATTCCGGGGAAAAGTAATGGGAGTTTGATATGGACACCGCGCTCCCACAACGAGAAGTAGGGCTGAGTTGTAACATTCGTGTTTTCATTTTGAAATAGTTTTCCTTTGTCTAACAATAAAATGATTATTGCAGCACTCATTTATTCAAATGCAATTATTATACAACTCTACACAACGTATTACATTCCATATCCCCCCAAACAAATACGACAAAGAAACCTAGTCTATCATCTGATCCCCATAGCTGCTGATCAGATGAATTTAATAAATAAATGATGAAATGTGTATTAGGGCTCATAGAATTAGAAGCGAAACCCTTATTTTGTTTTTAAAGAACATAAAATTAATTTTGTAATAATAAAACGAAGATGGATAGTCGTTGAGGTGACAAGAAATCATGGAACGATTGGGAATCGGCTAAGAAACGTAAAATTTGCCAGAAATCCATATTTCGAACTTTCAACTTGCTCTTTGGCAACCTGCCAGGAGCAGGGATAACGGGATAGTAAACGTATTATAAACGTATATTTCGTTTTAGGGTTCTCAGAAATCGTGGATTGATAATAGTTCCACAATTACCTAAACTAGGTTATGTAAATTTTGGTATACATTTGTAAAGGTTATTTCCGCTTTCAGCGAATTATGGCTATTACGCCGTCCAAAATATCGCTTATTTATTATATATCATTTCATCAGATTTTATAATTTGCTAACCATTAAATAAATTTCAGTTTACTCCGAAAATAGAAAATCTCAAGATTTCGTACACTATACGTACCAAATCACAAAAGGAATGAACGTTTTATGCTCTTTATGCGAAGATGACGCGGTTAATTCGGGCGCTTTTTCAGGTACTTTGGGGCTGGTAATTGATTGAAATAAGTTACAGATCTTCGGAATAGCAACAGACGGGAAGTACCAACGGTATAAACCAATTCGATTTATCACCGAAAAAGAGAAGGATATAACAAGCATAATATAACAAAAACAAATTAAAAGTGGGAGTGATAAGGAGAAAGATACCAAGAGTATGAAAAAGAGTAAAAGGGCGATTATAAGAAAGATTTAACTTAAAAGAAAAAATATATCAAAGTTATCTTCGGGTTCGGTATAAAACAATTTTTTCTCTGTAATATTCAGAATTTGAAAGTAAGGCAAGACCATTTGTTTGCAGCGTAACGGTAAAATTGGCAATTTTCTGGTCGGACTGTTTTTAGGGCTGGCCTTCGCCCTTTCTAATAATACCAGAGGGAAATTAAAAGAAAACAATGCCTGCCCCCTCACATATTCTTCTTTCCCCTTGGCGTTTTTACCGATCACTAGATCTGCTGCTAAGTCATGAGATTAACGCGTATTTTTCCACTCAGAGAGGTACAGAAAGTGAAATGAAATAAAATAAAATAACACATTACTCTGTGTTTTTTTGTCGTTAATGCGCAAGTACGCTGTGATTCCCGAGGATTTCAATATCCCTAGTATCTGTGCTAGATATATTTTCCTTAGAGATCAGCTGTTGATTTCTAATTATTTTTCTTATGAACTTTTCTACCGTTAGAGCTGCTGCTTCTATAAAATGATCTATTTTAGAACGCTAAATAAAAACTAGTATTTCATATATTATTTTTGATGAAGGTTGTTTTTTTTTTTTCATTTTTAGAAAACTGTTTTAAAGCCCAAATATTTTATGAGCCAAAGAGATATGCTTGTGGGCCATTCATAAGGGGAGTAAGGGGCCATTCAGTGGTGGAGTCAATGATTTGGCCCATTTTATCGTAAGAAAAAAATAATAATATTTTCCTGTCTGCAAGAGACTACAAATTTGTAAGCGAAAAATTTACATGACGTTTGAAATATCAGTGTCTCCCCTTGAGAAAATTCGATGTTTACGTCCTTGGGCTCTTTGAAAAGAAGAGGCTCTTTCTAACCAAATGATACTTGAAAGAATTGGCCCACAAAATAAAAATCAAATTAAAACATTTTTGCATATAACGTTAGTGTCACAACTCATAGCATTTTTTTTTTTTTTTTAAATGAACTTATTTCTTTAATGAACAACCTTTTAAATGTAGGTATTGGAATATTTTGGCAAAATAATGACTTATATAGAGTGTTGTATGTAAAACAATTTTTGATTTAAAAACAGGCGTCCGAAAATAAAAATAAAAATGTACTTTCAATTTCGCTAAGCCAACACCCACAAATTTTGTTAATGATTCAAACATCCGACCATATTTCAAAGAAAATTTTACTGATTCAAACCGAAATTGAAGGGTCGATAAATCCTCCACAGGTACTCATTTACGTCCAACCGAGTTATTTCTAAGTGTTCTGGAACACGTGCAGTTCGATTTTTAAACATGCTAGTGTGAAATATTACCTTATTTTCTAATGTAAAAGTATTATAAGAGAACAAATCAGCAATTACAGAATATCTTAGATAGATATTATATAGATGGGAGGTCCGGAAACATGGGAGTTGTGTTGCAATCGTAGCTTGTAGAGAGTTGATTATCAGTAAGCTAACCGGTGTTCCCGCCGTAATCGCAGGTTGGCCAACCTTCCATATCAAGATTCTCTGTTATCGATAGCCTCCCCTTAGCAGCCATCCTCCGTCGCCTACAGGTCCTGTTGAGATAATGGATGAAACATTTAGAAACATTGAATTAACTAGTATATGATATGATATGTAATGCGGCAGCGAAATTAAAACATAAATGTTATTTTTGTAAATTGGTTTTTATTTTTGTTCGTTAAAGCTGCGTAACTTTGGCGATGTTGTCTTCTACTGATGTAATAATGTTGCGATTCAGTCCCAGCACAAAGTTAATTGCCACGCTCAACGATCTTTTTTAAATTCAATGTTTTAAGATTTTAAGTTTAAATGATATTTATAAGAGCTTCGTTATGCAGCTTATCATGGTTATGGCGCCAACTAAACGTTGTTTGCAAGGCCATTGACGCAAAGCATGTTTAGGTCGTTTTTGTCGTCTTCCAGTACATGCTATAACACGATACTTCTCGAAACCTGAATTGAAACAATTACTTACAATTGAGACCACATCATTTCCTATCGTTGCTCTGGGTCAATCAAGAATTCCATTATCATTCCTCCCTTGACCCAGTACTGGCATCCTGGAAGTGGAGGACATCGCTACGAATAGCAGCAGCAATTAAAAGAGGAACCTTGTCTCTTACTAATTGCTCTGATGACAGAAGCAGTGCTGATGTCAGCACGTTGCTGTAAACACTCCATCAACGAGATTAGTTCTAATGAGGATGCAAGGGAGTAACTAGCCCATCTACACATGACGTCATAAACACCAGTTCCTCGGGGCATCGCCTCAAGCACTAACCATCGACCAATATACCTATTGCTCTGTCTGGTGAACATCTTCCAAGTTTATGAGGCAATAAACTGGATTGAGAAAACTCAAGATCTTTTTTTTTTTTTTTTCTCTATAAAATCTGTATTAGAATTGGACACTGCTTACTGACTCATGGATATCTCATGCAAAATACAGATAGACCAAGATGCAGACATTGCGAAGAGGATCTTACAGTGACACACATACTGATAGACTGTAGACTGAGAGACAACTTACAAATACCACACAGCATACTTGACTTATTATCACCGGGTAGCCCTTACGTCAACACTATACTCCAACATTTAAAGACAAAAATCTGTTTGTCTGGGCCTCAAAATCACCAATAAGTAATAGGGCAACAATTTATATATTTAATCTTAATTTATATATTTAATCTTTATTTATATATTTAATCTTAATTTCAGTCTTAAAATCAACAAAAAACTTTATATAGACATTTGTCCAAAACAAAAGGATTTATATTATTTATTTCTAGGCGCTTATTTTTATTTATTTTATGTTTTTTTTTATTATCTCTTGATTATTATTCCGTCTTTCATTTTATTATATATATATATATATATATATATATATATATATATATATATATAGAGAGAGAGAGAGAGAGAGAGAGAGAGAGAGAGAGAGGTTTTTTTTTTGTTTTTTTTTTTTGTTTATTTTATTATTATTATTTATTTTTTCGGACTGGAACTGATTTTTAATGTTGTTAACCTGTGAAAAGAGACCATCGCCAAAGTTGCGACACTCAAACCAATAAATAAATATAGAAACTATATTAAATTATGCAGAATGTATTTTTATTCTAATGTATGTTATGAGCAGCTGTTTCAAGTATTAATTTTGTAATTAACTTCCTTCCAGAGTTTTGTGTATTCAGGGTACTATACTACGTAATAAAAACACAAAGGTTCACATTTTGATCTATTGATCTTGATGAGTTTCGCGAACCTACGTTTGGCGTAAGAATTCAATTCAAACATAGTACAGAGTAACACCCACCCCCCTTCCAATAGACCGATTTAGTTCATTTTTCACTACACTTCTTTCTTATTAGAAAGCCAGGACGTATAAACAGTTTCGTAACAATACACCAGAAATTACGCCTGGTATAAGGAAATTAGTAATTTCTGTCCGGAGTAACCCCCCCTTCTAAGCAACCGATTTAGTTTACTTTTACAACCAATTTTTCTCTTCAGTTGACCACAACGAATACCGAGTTTAGTTGAAATATAACAAAAATTACGGCTGGTATTGACTAATAACTACTTTGGCTCCGGAGTAAACCCCCCCTCCAGATGGACCGATTTATTTGGTTAACGAACTCGTTCAATCGTTTGATGGGGGAATACGATATACCATGTTTCGTGACGAAAAAACGAAAACTCTGGCCAGTATTTTGTTAGCGGACGTATATATATATATATATATATATATATATATATATATACAAATTTTAACTGGGGTCATTTTCGGTGTCTACTAGGTAGGATTGATAAAGATTCAAAGAAATTCTTCAAAAATTCCGTTATGTGTGCAACCTCAATAGCTACATTCCTTCGGAGGAAAGTGCTAATATATATATATATATATATATATATATATATATATTTATATATATATATATATATATATATATATATATATATTTATATATATATACATTTTAACTGGGGTCATTTTCGATGTCTACTAGGTAGGATCGATAAAGATTCGAAGACATTTTTCAAACATTCCGTCATGAATGCAACCTCAATACTTACTTTCCTTCGGAGGAAAGTGCTAAATTTTGTATTGACGAATTAATATATCTCCACTGACGGAAGAAGTAAGAAGGAATTGATGGTTGAAGGAGGTTGAGATGCCTGAAAGGCACATTTGTTCGTTGGTGGAAATGGAAGAGGTCTTATAACCACCTAGGCACACAATGCATAAATCACATACATTTCTGACAGCAATTCTTTATCCGTTCAATCCAGCAGAGCACCTGCTGTTGACGCCTAGTTCTAAACCAATGTGGAACACGTCAGCCGGGTATTACTCAGCCAGGATCTAAAATAAATTACGCTAATATACCTGCATAAATAATTCTTCCATCTCCTGAGAGTCTGCGATCAATTTGCAGATCAGCCATACCGCGTTGATTGCAAACCTCACCATCAACTTATTTATGAGGTTATAATTGCCCTAATGCGATTCTGAGGAAAATAGAAAAAAAGACACTGATCTCAGAGTGACGCTACCAGAAGCTGAAAAACAAAGTCCTTCTCGCAGGAACTGCATCATCTTAGCGCGGTTCCGTTCATATCCCTAGTCTAATTTTGAAAGATTAAAATAGAAGCAGTTATTATTTTGGTTCCACCAGTCTTTTTTTTTAATTAATTATTATAATGGCGTGTCAACCCTTAAGGTCACTAATGCCATTCCTGTGAGTAGTAAAGTCTTGAAAGGTCATGATTTACAATCTTACCTGGATGGGTCGGCTACACTAGAAACGGACCCGCTAGTGGCAAGGTCTATGAATCTTGGAAATCTATATTTCTAACAATAAATTGTTTTTGTTATTTTACTTAACCAGTTTTATTGTTAAATACATTATACATAAAATATTAAACGTAACAAAAATTTCAACATATTAGTTTTAATGAAAGTAGAACATGCAGAAAATGTTTCAACTGAATCCCATGATTCTAAGTACCCAAACCAAAAATGGTATTCAAAAACTATTTTTTTTAAGCACTCATTTCTCCGATGAATCGATAATTGCTTCAGAATTATTAGCATTTAGTAAGCTTTCGAATGGTAAGGATCCGCTTATGAAGATTTCAAACCGTTTTCGAGATATAAGGAAAATAATTTAAAAAAATAAAATTAAGGAAAATATACAAAGTACCCAAAACTTTTTAAGGGTGTCCAGAGAGCGATCAAACACACACACACACACATATATATATATATATATATATATATATATATATATATATGTATATATATTTATATATATATACCAATTTGAAACACCGTTATTTTCGGTCTCTCAGGGGTTCTTAAACGCAAACTTTTTTGTCGGGACTTCTGGATTGCGTCATGAGGCCTCCATTTGGAGGGCGGGGTCCTCCATATGGAGAGAGGGAGGAACCGCGCTAAAATTATCTCTTTACGTCTAACTTGCCTGGAATTTAATTTGCTTAGCCTGATTGCCAACAACAAGGTTTGACTATTAAAACAATCAAACCTTACTCAATTCCTTCTCCCCAACCGGAGACCTGAACGTCAGGTCCGCCTCGAGAGCCACCAATCAGTTGCCCGTATTCTGCCACGAGGAGGCGCACACAGTGCCCAAGTTCACTTAGAATACATAAAAACAAATACGTATGGATATTCTTAATTAGTTAAATTATGTACACATATATACAATATTATTTTTTTTTTTTTTTTTTTTTTTTTTTTTTTTTTTTTTTTTAACCGCGCATTTACATCTAGGTCATTAGTTCCGACATCCAGGGTGCAGCGAGGAATTTTCCCAGCGAGCCAATCTAGTGGTTACAGAAGGATCAAGAACAAGTTCTCAAAATTGAGTAGATACCACTCCCTAATAAAGCCTATATAGAATAATATGCCAAATAAAGCCAATCTAGTGGATACAGAAGGATCAAGAACAAGTTCTCAAAATTGAGTAGATACCACTGCCTAATGAAGCCTATATAGAATAATATGCCTAATAAAGCCAATCTAGTGGATTCAGAAGTATCAAGAACAAGTTCTCAAAATTGAGTAGATACCACTGCCTAATGAAGCCTATATAGAAGAATATGCCTAATAAAGTCAATAGAGTAAATACAAATTGAACAAGAGCAAGTCTTGAGGAAATCTTTTTTTCTTCTATTTAAATACTTTTATCAATATTTAGTCAATAACCCTGTGTTTTTTAATCGCTAATTTATGAATCGGTTCATAACTAAACAGTCGTTATAATTGGTTAGTATATATCCAGTGTTTAAAAATATTGATTGCTTATTGATGAATCGGTTCACAACCAAATAGTCTTTATGAATATTTAATAAATATCTAATACGGAATCACCTGCAACTTTTGATCGCTAATTTATGGATTGTCTCATAACTAAATATTCGTTAATAATAGTCGTACAAAGAAAACTGTTGATTGCTAATTTATGTATATGTTGACAACTAATTAATCTTTATCAATATTTATAATATAATTTATGTTATGTTATGTCTGAATCTAGGTCAGTTTAAGAAATTTTAGTGAACGAAATCTTAAAGTTGCTCTACCTACTCTTGCAAGGCTTTGTATTTGTGTCGGCAGATACCTGGGTTATATTACCCTACAAGGGTTACTTCTCTTGAGGATTAACTCCTAGCAGGTAAATTTCTAGTAAACCCTCTGTTTGTTTGGGACTGAACCGACTGTCTATTCGTTCATAGTATCTAACCGTTGTAAAGTTTATTTTCTACATTTAGGAATTAATATACATATGTAGACTAAATCATAGCAATTGTCTACCTTCGCTGTCGGTGATCTTAACAATGTAGACTCGCTAATGTTACCTGACCTTAGATAAATCGTAATTACAATTTGCTGCGACAACACGACATTTTATCAGAATTCCCTGTCTAATAAAGCCTATGAAGAATAATATGTCTAATAAAGCCTATCTAGTTGATAAAGAAGGACTAAGAACAAGTCTTCAAGATTAAGTAGTATCTCCTGCCTTATAAAGCCTATATAGAATAATACGGCTAATAAAGCCGTATAAAGATTCATATAATTACTCAACAATAGATTCTAATTTAAAAACAGCTATTTTCGATAACTACCTGTTCTAAAACGTTAAATCATTTATTAGGCACTTCGGATTACGTCATTGGGTCGACGTCAGAAGCGTGTTTCCTATCTGTGAAGTGAAGCAGGAAACAAGCTAAAAACAGCAACCAATTAAAATGTGAGGTAAATAGAGGAAAAACGCCGTTCGTGGTGGTAGACAATCTTACAAGGCATTTCGCTCAGAAATACCCGAAATATTGTTTCTAATTTTACGTATCCTATTTTATTGCCAAATAGATTTATATTCTATAATCAATAAAAAAAACAAAAAAACTACTAGCAATAAAGAACTAAGGGTAATACATGAAAATAGGGAATACCAAGAACAATTCTAAAATACGAAATCAAAACCAGTACTGTAATCTAGATATTCATACGGCATCTTCGAATTCTAACAAACAAAATAATGCTTTTAATTATACATATCCTGTTTAATGAAAAATACATTAGACTACTATAAGCAAGTACAAAAATAACGAGCAGTGAAAAAAAAACTTCGGGAAACACATAAATAGATCCGTTTAAATAAAGGAAACTAACTAAGTTTTAAGCACTTATTTCTCCTAATGTGACGACCCCATCAAACATTTCTGTAAAACATTTTTTGTAGAGAATTTAGTAAGCTTTCGAACTGTTACATTTCAATTGCCACGATCTCCTAACCCTTTTCGAGATATTAAGGAATAAAATACGAAGGGGGCCTAATAGATATTCATAAGGGATCTGAGAACCCCAAGATACCGCAAAAATAAAATATTCTAATTATACGTATCCTGTTTTATTGGCAAATACATTTGACTACTACCTATAAGCAATTGCAAACAATAGGGAATATGCCAAAGAACTCGGATTAGGAGCCTCGACAGTTTCAAGACATTTGAAGGAAATCGGCAAATCCAAAACTGACATTTCATACGCTACAGCTTCTTATTTTAATTAATCTATTTTATTGTCAAATACATTATCCAACTATAAGCAATGTAAAAATAGGAATAAAAACAGACAAAAAGAACTGTTCGAATAAACGAAATCAATTACTTCAAATTTTAAGCACTTATTTCTCCGATTGACATCGCTTATTCAAAACTTTCTTTAGAACCTTTCTTGTAGACCATTTAGTAAGCTTTCGAATGGTAACCTTTCGCTTCCCAAGATTTTCAACCGTTTTCGAGATATTAAGAAATTATACGAAGTTCCCAAAACTTTTCATTATTTCTGACAACAGAAAATTGGTCTCATTTTACCTATCCTGTTTTACACACACATACATTTTCCTTACAAATACAACATAAGAAATTAAAAAAATAAAAAGCAATAAAAAACCAAGGGAAAGAGACAAAAATTACAAAAAGAACGACAAAAACCCGTTCATAAGAACAAAACAGACGTATTTGAAGTTTTAAGCACTTATTTCTCCGATTGACATAACCTAATCAAAAATAGTTTTAGAATCATTTTTGTAGAGAATTTAGTAAGCTTTCAAATAGTTTTTATCCACTTTCCACGATTTCCCAACCGTGTTCGAGATATTAATGAAAGTATACGAAGTTCCCAAAACTTTTCATGTCTGTTCATTAAATATTTTATTCTAACCCTTCCTTAACTCCAAACGTAACATAACTTTCAACATATTAGTTTTAATGAAAGTAGAACATGCAGATAATGTTTCAACTGAATCCCGTGATTCTAAGTACCCAAACCAAAAACGGTATTCAAAAACTATTTTTCCAATTTTCTCGAAAACGGTTAAAGCTATCGCCTTGAAAATGGTTTCATTCGTTTTCCTTGCCCAAGAAGCCTATAAAAAGAGTACTTACAAGCTTATGAACTCAAAAACGTAAGCGTTACGATTTTTTTTGCGCGAATTTCGCCCCAAACGCCATCTTCCAGTGGGCGGATTTTGCTGGTTAACGAACTTGACCTTTCAAATTGGACGACAGATTTTTGTACCAAATTTCATCAAAATCGGACCATTCGTCTTCTATTTAGAGAGCGAACAGACAAATATATATATATATATATATATATATATATATATATATATATATATATATATATATATAAATATATACATATATATATATATACAAATTTGAACCACCGTTATTTTCGGTTTCTAGGGGTTCTGAAACGCAAAATTTTCTAGTCGGCACTTTCGGATTGTTTCATTGTATCAACCTTATAAGCGGGGTTCCTCCCTATGGGGGAGGGAGGAACCGCGCTAAAAATGGCAGACTCTTTACCTATCGAAAGGAACACTTCGGGTTTGACCTCTAGACTGAGAAGATCACTGGCTCTTATCGACAAGTCGTACAAAGTGGCTACATAGAACTAAAACAGACTGGGAAGAAAGTAGACACGAGGATAGGAGAACAGTCTATAAGATACAGTAACAAAATATTCCGCTGTAACTAGACACGTTGACCAAAATCTTAGCTAACACTACAAGGAAGGCGGATCAGAGATGCTGTCCAAATATTCAAGCAACCGAGACTCTTATCCGATGCGTTTATGGAGAGAATGGCTGAGGGAAGACAAGCACGCCCCTTGTAGAAAGATGAAGAACTTCCTAATCGCCTTTAAATAGACTCTACCCTTATTGAACAAAAGCTAGCGTAGAATAAGGTTTAGTCTTAAATCCAGCTCCAGGTTTAATTTCGTTGGGCCTGGAGCTCTCTATGTAAAAAATAAATCTTTTGGGAGGGTGGGGGTAAAAAAATGAACAAAAGTAACAGCCAACACCGCCAATATGAAAAACGCCATCTGTTAGGTTATTGAAGATGTATTAATAACTAGGTTTTATAAAACAAGAAATTACGAAACAAAGCCACTCATAAAACAATGGACAGGAGTGTAAGAATGCTGGATGAAATTTCTGCACATAATGTTAACAATACAAAATATACCGCTGCACAGTGGGCAAAAATCCACTTTTAGGGCGACAAAATTATTTTTTTATTTTTATTTTTTTTGTTTTTCAATATTTTTGAGGTCACTGAGATAGGGGAAAATATTTAAAAAAATCGGTTACCCATAGTTTTAGCGCGGTTCCTCCCTCCCCCATTGGGAGGATCCCCGCGTATAAGGTTGATCTCATGAAACAATACGGAAGTGCCGACTAGAAAATTTCGCGTTTCAGAACCCCTAGAGACCGAAAATAACGGTGGTTAAAATTTGTATATATATATATATATATATATATATTTATTTATTTATATATATATATATATATATATATATATATATATATATATATATATATATATATATTTGTCTGTTCTCGGATTTATGGGCTCCCTAATGGTCCGATTTTGATGAAATTTGGTACAAAAATCTGTCGTCCAATTTGAAAGGTCAAGTTCGTTAACCAGCAAAATCGTTTGGGGCGAAATTCGCGCAAAAAAAAATCGTAACGCTTACGTTTTTGAGGGGGCGAGGTTAGCTCAGTGGTAGAGCACTCGACTAATGAACTGGAGGACCAGGTTCAAAACCCGAGCGCGCACTAAAGATTTTTTCTTCCAGTGCTGCCGTTCGAGGGTTGTATTTGGGGTCCCAGATCGTCCCTAGGCTCACCCAGCCTTTAATTAATTTAATTAATAATGGGTACCTTGGGTGCTAATGACTCTAGCAGTCGAAGCAGCCAAGGGGAAAATCAGGCGGCCGGAGCATAGTATTGACCACACTATCTCCCTAGTGTGCCGTATGGTCAAGAATCAGATACCTCTACAGTATCTGCCCCTCTGGGCCCTTGTGGCCTGTTACGGGACTGATTTTTTTTTTTTTTTTTTTTTTTTTTTTTTTACGTTTTTGAGTTCATACGCTTGTAAGTACTCTTTTTATAGGCTTCTTGGGCTAGGAAAACGAATGAAACCATTTTCAAGGCGATAGCTTTAACCGTTTTCGAGAAAATTGGAAAAATAGTTTTTGAATACCGCTTTTTGGTTTGGGTACTTAGAATCACGGGATTAAGTTGAAACATTATCTGCATGTTCTACTTTCATTAAAACTAATATGTTGAAAGTTTTGTTACGTTTGGAGTTAAGGAAGAGTTAGAATAAAATATTTTATGAACAGACATGAAAAGTTTTGGGAACTTCGTATACTTTCATTAATATCTCGAAGGCGGTTGGGAAATCGTGGTAAGTGGATAGAAACTATTTGAAAGCTTACTAAATGCTCTACAAAAAAGGTTCTGATAACATTTTTTATTAGGCGATGTCAATCGGAGAAATAAGTGTTTAAAACTTTAAAGTAATTGATTTCGTTTATTCTAACGGATCTTTTTGTCTGTTTTATTCATTGTTATTTTTAAATTGCTTATAGTCAGATAATGTATTTGACAATAAAAAAGATTAAGTAAAATAAGAAGATCACTTTATTGTTAAAAATGTAGCGTTCAGAGAGAGATCCCAAGGCTTTCCAAATGCCTCTGAGCGGAGGCCTTTCTGGCCGACTTACTTACTTAGAATCATGGAATTCAGTTGAAACATTTTTTGTATGTTGGAATTTTATCAAAACTAATGTGTTAAACTTTTGGTTACGTTTGGAGTTAAGGAAGGGTTAGAATAAAATATTTTATTAACAGACAAAAAGTTTTGGGAACTTAATATCTCGGCCTTAATATCTCGAAAAAGGTTGAGAATCTTGGTAAACGGAAGATTACCATTCGAAAGCTTACTAAATGCTCTAGAAAAAAGGTTCTGAAGAAAGTTTTGATTAGGCGATGTCAAACGGAGTCATAAGTACATAAAACTTAGAAGTTTGATGAACGATAATTGATTTCGTTTATTTGAACGGTTCATTTTGTCTGTTTTTATTTCTTGTTATTTTGTTATTGCTTCTAGTAGGAGGATGTATTTCTCAATAAAACAGGGGAATAAATACAAATTCTCTGAACCTGTAACAGAAGTGAAAACGTAAATATTCTCCGTGTAGAGTCAGACATCTGTCCGGGTTGAGGTAGTCGGCAAACTGCAGGTAGGCTTGTAGGCTTTTATTGCACTTCATAAATCAAGATTCATTGTTCTCATCAAGCATTCTAGGACAGGTGACAGTTACCTTTACCTGTATGAAGCCATGCAGCCAAATGCGATACTAGAAATATAATTATATTTTGTGGTTGTATGTGGCCATAGTTCATTAAAAAATAACACTACTTTCTCATTTTCTTGTATAATTTTATTTTGTTTGCATTTAAAAGTAAAATGGAAATGTTAGTACTGCAAGTTAAGTAAATTAGAAATATATTTGTAGAAGAGTCTTCGTAGACCGAAACTTGGGACGGCGGAAAGAGTAATTTCCGCTTAGGATAGTTTCACACCCCTAGCCGAAAATCTTTTTTTTTTTTTTTTTTTTTTTTTTTTTTTTTTTTTTTTTTTCTTTTTTTTTTAATATTTGTTTACATTAGGAATGATCTAAACAAAGTAATAACTGTTTCTATTCTAAGACTACAAAATAACACAAGGGATATGAACGCGGACTTGTTTAGTATATCCAACAAACAAATGTTTTAGGCACACAAATTCTTTGACATAATAGATTAAAATTGGGAAAAAATTTTGTAAATCTATGGAACATTTAAGTAGTACCTTTTTACATCTATTATTTACATAAACATAATACATATATTCATAAAAAATAATACATACGCTATAATTCGAAAATAAATAACAAAAATAGACTAACAACTTGAAGAAAAAAGTAATTGTACTGACTTGTTTTTTTGTTTTTTTAATAATAACAAATATATACAATTATATTATGCACTAAAAACGAATTATCCATCAATCATCGTCTGATTCTATACTGCTACATCCTTCAGCATTTTCTTTTGACGAGTCAGTATCGTCTGCCTCATTTTCTAATGACAGTTCTTGAAGTGGATCATGTGGTAAACTACACTTCAATAGGCTAATTACATATACATCTGTAACATGAAATTTAAATAAACACGTATACTTTCTGTTCAAAAAATGGAAAAGTAATTAAAAGAACAAAACTGCAATAAACACTGGAAAAATGTTCCCTTTGTTAGAGTCCGATTAATATTTGCTTCCGCGCCCGTTCATGATCCAAGAAAGTAAATATTTACATTTTACCTTAATCCTACTAATACTAGACATTATTTAGTAAGTGATTTGTAAAATTTTTTTTTTTAATTTTGTCCACCTAAAATGTGATTTTCGCCCACTGTGCGCCGCGGATTCTTTATCTTCTATCTGACTGCCTAAACTAAATTTAAATTTGCATTAAAAGGGGGAAGAAGGGGGAGCTGAAAGTCTCAAGACAGTAAAGTAGAAGCTTAAGGCTTATCGAAAAAAATATTTGGAAGTGGAACTTTGTGGAACTTTTTTTCAAACCTTACTCAAACTTGAGTAATCAAAAAAATATGAACAATCTAGTAATAATTTCATTAATATTTTTTTTTATTCGATATGCCTTTTTGTTATTAGATATATATTATATATTTATAAAGAACATACCACTAGGTAATAAATCCATTGTGAAAAGAATTTTTAAAATTTTTACACAATTTTTAAAACACAACTTAAAAGGACCATAGTTGGAACAAGACTAAACCGAGGAAGTGGAAGAGACTAGCAATGGTTGCATTCCTTATTGTTTTAACCAGGTTTGGGTTAAAAAAGATAAAAAAGTTGTTCTGTTTTTAATGAATAGAAGACTTGAGCACGTTTTGACACGTGAATTGACTTTCTACGACGACATCACATTTTCGACTTTTGTCGCCGTAAAACAGTCATTTTGCCCAGTGTGCGCTGGTGTGAAAAGTCAAACTAGTAACACAATTATCTTTTTTAAGGAAGAAGAAAAATCAATCAGAATAAAATAATTTAGCAACAATTGTGATGGAAGACACATGAAAACCTGATTTATTCTCCCTATAAAGAATCATACTTTTTCTCTTTCTACCAGGGCTACTCAGATTGCAGTGGCCTAGAGATCTCCTACCATAAAAGAGAAATTAAGAAAGAAAAAAAACGGGAGTGGCCTAATAGCTTCCTTCCCTTTGGTGCATCAATTTCTATTGTTAAAGGGATTCTCTTAGACTCAATCGATTGCAATCGATTGAGCTCCATGGAGCTCGCAAGATATAGGAGGAGGATTTTGGTGTGTCAATAGCAATTTAGAGTCTCATCTGTTCTTCTTATTACAAAATCAATGAGCGCATAAAATTTAATTTTCAATAATGAAATAATATCTCATGAGTGCTACAAGATTTTTTTTCATTAACACACTCAAGACATACCAGATTCCACAGAACGCAATGCAATGTTACGGGACTTCAGATCTCATACAAATCTAGTATTATGTTCCTGAAACCATGATAATCTGAGAGATCTCGGATATTGCAAGTCATACCCAAAGATCACTATTGCACCCTTCCATAAAAGGGAACCTAAGCACGCATAGAGATGGGTGCTGGTATAACAAAACTAGGCACTAGAGAATGTTATACTACGGATATCCGTATCCAAGGGTAGAAATCCACTTATCGACCACTGGCTATTCCACAAAATCTCAAGACGCTAGTATATCGGTTTGAATCGAGCTTAGAAGCTAAATCTGTTAATTGGAGTTTGTGGCTTGCTTCGGAAGAAAATTGATTCAGCTGTTCATTAAAATCTATACATATAATAAAATTCTAACGGATCGCAGTCTGTACATGGAAGATATATAAAAAAAAATAATATTGGGAGCATTTATTAACGCAATAGTACCCAAAACAATGTTTTTTGTCTGTTTGTCTGAGCGCACAAATCTCAAAAACGGCTTATCCGATTAAGTTGCGGTTTTCACTAATATATTTTGGTAAGCTTCATTTAACATTTAGTGCTTGTTTCATATCAATACGTTCATAAATAAAAAAGTTATGCCAATGTAAAGAATCACGTCAAACAACTCACGAACTATCGTTAACACTACACACGGAAACAATAAGTATTTCCCTAGGAAATGATTGAACGAGTTCGTTAACCAGCAAAATTGGTTCATCTGGAGAGGGAGGGGGGTTACCTCCAGACACAAAGTAGTTATTCTCCCATACCGGCCGTAATTATTGTTGTATTGCAACGAAACTCGGGATTCATTGTGAACATATTAACAGAAAAATATGCTGTAAAAATAAACTAAATCGGTTCATTAGGAGGAGGGTTTACACTCGACCCAAATTACCATTTTGCCACTATGAGCCGTAATGTATCTGTACATATAATAAAAACCATAACGGATCGCTGTCTGTACATGGAAGATATGAGGGAAAACAAATATGTTTAAAATTTTTGCCAGTATTTCTGTTGTCAATCAGACACTCTATACACACTAGGGTTTAACAATCCCTAAGGGATCAGCTTAGTGGCTCTTGTCACGTTTTAGCAATCCTAGCAGCCTGTATGCTTGATCCCCAATGGCTAATCGTCTAATATCATTCATAGAGAAGCGAGAGGCGTTACGTTAAAGTAGATTTTTTTTTTTAAATGTCCATACTAAGGTGTTTATAATTCAAAATAAACCAAAAGTAGATCCAAAAATGCTGCCCTAAGTCACTATACACGAGGACGAATTCGCGGGCACAGCTAATATAAAATGTAGTCATTGTTATTATCTGTTAAAAGCTCAGATTCTTTGGAAAATTGCATAAATATAAAAGAGCAAACTGTAAGGGTTTCTGTTGTATTTATATAGGTCAGTTAATCATCAGTAATTCGGCGTTATCTCACCACTTTCTTGAGTAATATGCGTAGTTATGCAGCTCCTCTGACCGACGTCCTGAGAGAGACGTTTTATATTATAAGGATCATTCCTCAACCACACCAATATGTAGTAGCTGTACACTATCCAGTAACACACTATGACATACTACCACCCCCTTAATGGGGAGATTCTCTCAGGTAGAGGAGTTAGTACCCGAAGATAGCAGGCTACTTAGCATGTTGGCTGGATTCCAGCAACTATCTGGAGAATAGCTGAGGTTGCTAACTCCAAACCCTCCATTCCAGGGGGCGATAACGTACATCAGTGGGGGCCTATTGCAAAACCACGCCTAATAGTGGATGGTAGAGCTTTATGTGGCTAAGGTCTCATCTATCTAGGTCGTACATTAGCTGGCTAATTTTTAACTAGCTAAGGTTAAGTTAGCTTAAGCAGAATTAGCTGGGTCCTATACCTAATATTTAATTTAGATAGAACGATTATATGTTGGTAAATATAAACAGACAATTTGGCTATAGTGTTTAGTTTTTAACTTTAACTCTAGTCTGCTCTCATGGGCCGAAAACTCAATTCCCGATTACGATGGAAATATTCTCGACGGTCAGCCATTTGCCAAGGAGCAAAAGGATAGGTAAAGCAATGAGAAGATGGCTTTCAGAGGTCAGGCAAGGAAGTGAGCCTTTATCAATACTTAGCCAATGCTAAGACTAAAGACGTTTTGACTATAAGCTAGTAAAGAATATTTTAGGTTAGTGATAAGAAAATACAGTGAGAATTTTCACCGTTCATTTTCTGCTCTGGGAATAAATGGTCATGTATTTTTCCTTCAACTAAACCATATATTATTTACATCGTTTTTAGCCTTAGCATTGGCTAAGTATTGATAAATATCATATACTATCTCCCTTGCCTGTCTTCTCGCAGGCCAAAAATTTCGCGTTGTGTGATTTTCAATGAAATGGGAATTCACAAATGGCGTTACTATCTATAGCATACCACTCATATGCGTGAGTCCTTCTGCACCGCAAGCACTGTTGACTACAAAATATTATTCTATTATTCCATCGATACTAAGTTATATTCACCTGTGACTGTTAAATTCGTGATTAAAACAGTTACACGGTTTTCTTATAACTAATTTAAGCACGATGATTTCCAATGACAAGGTTCAGAAGACATCCGTGTCTCTGTTTGATCTCCAATGACACACCAGCAATCGACAACAATAATAAAATTACAGAAAATATTTCAAAGTAAAAATATGAAAGAGCTGAGGAAGGAGACTGTAAGTAAGTAATGTAAAGGAGGATAGGATTGGAGAGATAGATTTGGCGCGAAAATCGCGTGGGAAATGGAGACTAGTGATAGGGAAATGGCACAGATCGCGCCTCGATATGCGATTTGTTAAGGGAATGCGGCCTTCCCCCACTCCTCCCACCTTACCCTCTTCCTCGACCCACATATATTACGCCTTACTCCTCCAGCAATGTGTTAAATTACCCAAGGATTTCTGGTAAATTCCTTCCTCCTTCTACCTACATTTCCGCAGGAAAAATATTGTAAGCGCACGGATTCCCTTACACATCCTCTTCTCCTCTTCCTATCAATTGTTAGACTGCCAACCAATATCAATACGTTTCATAAATTACAAGTTTGTTTTAGTTTTTCATCCTCCCTCCAATTTATTTACAGAAACCTTAACTAGAGAGCTCCAGGCCCAGCAGATTGGAACCTGCAGCCAGGCTTAAATCTATCTTGTCCTACCAGAAGTGGTTGTAAAGAGGACAAAGGGGATACAAATAACACGTTCATAAATATATATATATATATATATATATATATATACAGCAAGAGAGATTTAATACTAACATACATATATATGTGTGTATATATATATACACATATATATATATGTATATATATATATATATATGTATATATTGCTGGCGCTTAGATTAGATTAGGCGCTCTTATCTAATCTAAGCGCCAGCAAACGCATATTGTTTTTCTAGCTATGTATTTTTTTATGTTTTTTTTTTAATATTTTTTTTCATATATATAAAAAAAAATAAAAAAAAAAAAATATATATAGGGTGATTCAGGACTAAGTAGCCAAACTCTAGGAGGCCTGTAGACATAATTTCCAGCAAAAAAGTACATTTGAAGTATGGTCCGATTCCGGAAGGAAAAGGAGCTATGTCCAATTTTCTGGGTTTTTTTAACGTATTCATGTTTTTTAATGAATAAGAAAGGATTGCTCAAAAGCTATTGAAGATAATTAAATTCGAATTATGCTTCATTAAATAGATAAAATTTCCTTTAAAAAAACCGTAATTTAATTCACTAGAAACATTATTCAAAGATACTTTCTGGACGTCCAATAACGCACTTCTGTTTTTTTCTATGAATCAGATTTTAGATTTATTAGCTTTAACATTTATTTTCTTTTACTTTATTCATTATAAAGGATTAGCTGTTTCTGATAAAATAATTAAACATACTAATAATAACTGTGCTGATATATTTCATCTGTACAGATTGTCCTATAAGATCGTAGTTCAAGTTATAGTAGACTTAAAAAGCAACAAAAAGGTTCATGTAGACTCTTTTTGCAAGCAGAATAGAAGGAAATTGTTGTATTGATTTTTTTTTTTTTGTGACGATTTTTCTTCATCAAAAAGTAATTAAATAAAGAATAGATTCTTATTTCACAACCATAAAGTAGAATGAATATTTTTAATCCCTCTTATGCTCGTTGCCTTTATATCGCTTAATTTATTGTCTGTCTAGAAGCATTTGTTCTCCTACCATTTAATTATTTTCGATTTATATTAGCCTTCGTTATTTTGCGCGGGCTGTTTTATTCGTTAGGGTTTTTACCATTAATAAATGATTGTTCATTATGATATACCAGTCAATTCAAAATACAAATACCTAAGGAGCTTACCTTATTAACCTTTATATTTCGAGTAGAAGAAAATAACGCTGGTAAATATGTATACCACCAACCTAAAAGAAAAAATAATATTAATTACTGAAAGCATATTAATGAAGATATAATTAACAAGAGTAGTTTTGTAATTATAGGCTTAGAGCAACTACGACAGGCAATGCCTTCTTTTGTTCCTCACTACAAAAAAATTTATTTTCTTCATTGTTTAAGAATAACTGCTCTAAATGTATATCTTTATTTATTAATATAATGTTTGTGTTACATTGTCATGCCCGTGGGAGTATTGACCAATGGCATTTTAGAGTTTAATGGCCTCGGAGCTGACAGTCAGAGCAGAGGGTAATACGCAGTAAGAAGGGGTATGATGGGTTTTCGTTGCACAACCTCCTCGGCGCCCACATCTCGTCATGGCTGGGACGGTTCTCGTCAAGAGACCGAATCATTTTGTTCCCCATAATAAATTCTCATATAAATTCTAGATAACGATAAATGTTTTTTTCCCGATAACGACGGGTGTTATTAGGAAATATTCCATTTTCATTACAGAAAGCTTCCTCTATTTCAAAAAAAGTCCGACTCGCAGGAACTGCATCATCAAAGCGCGGTTACGTTCTTATTCCTAGTCTAATTTGTAAAGATTAAAATAGAAACAGTTATTACTTTGGTTCGACTTTTCTTGAAAAGGTTTTATGCATGGGTCGGCGACCCCAGAAAGGCCGCCGCATAGAGGCACAATCTCTGTTGGAATCTCTCTCTTGAAAAGCTATTTTTCTAACAATAAATTATTTTTCTTATTTTACTTAATCTGTTTTATTGTCAAATAAATTTTTCAACTATAAGCAATTAAAAAATAACAAGGAATAAAAACAGACAAAAAGAACCGTTCGAATAAACGAAATAAATTACTTTAAAGTTTTAAGCACTTATTTCTCCGATTGACATCGCCTAATCAAAACTTTCTTCAGAATCATTTTTCTAGAGCATTTAGTAAGCTTTCGAATGGTAACCTTCCGCTTACCAAGATTCTCAATCGTTTTCGAGATATTAAGGAAAGTATAAGAAGTTCCCAAAGAAAAACATTTTATTCTATCCCTTCCTTAACTTCAAACGTAATCAAAATTTCAACATATTAATTTTGATGAAATTCAAACATGCAGAAAATGTTTCAACTGAATCCCATGATTCTAAGTACCCAAACCAAAAACGTTATTCTAGAAATATTTTTTCAATTTTCTCGAAAACGGTTAAAGCGTCATTCGTTTTCCTAGGCCAGGAAGCATATAACATAAGTACTCGCACGCATATGAAGTAAGCGGAACGATTTTTTCGCGCGACATTAGCTCCAAAATCCATGTTCCGGTGGGCGGATTCTGCTGGTTAACGAGCTTGACCTTTCAAATTAGAAGAAAGATTTTTGTACCAAATTTCATCAAAATCGGACCATTCGTCTGGGAGCTAGAGAGCGAACAGACAAATATATATATAAATTTGAACCACCGTCGTTTTCGGTCTCTAGGGGTTCTGAAACGCAAAATTTTCTTGTCGGCACTTCCGGATTGTTTCATGAGATCAACCTTATAAGCGGGTTCCTCCCTATAAAGGAAGGGAGGAACCGCGCTAAAAGTCCCTAGTGGATGTAGTTTTAACCTAGCAACTTCTTCCAAGAGATGTTCAATGGATCATGTACGTGCTTCTGAATTCTTGGCAATCATAAATACGGCAGCTGAGCAGCAGCCTATCAATCACTTAACCCAGTATATCTTTAAAACGTACTCTAATAACACTGTTCTGCAAAAAAAAAAAAAAAAAACTTTTCTCCCCTCCCTTGAACAATTTTGCGTGTTTCTCATGTTTTCAGGTGTGCTGAGTCCGAATCTGAACTCAGAAAAATTCTATCACCCTCTGATTTTGAGAGAAAAGAGGAGAAACTTGGAAAAAATGAAAAATTGTATTTGAAAATTATTGTATTTATTATAACAGATTTTTTTTCCTTTTTCAACGGTAAAATATAATTAATTGAATCCTGCATGCTATCAGGTATAATACTAGATATGACACAACTCAAAAAATATACACACATCGTCAATGAGTATTTTTTTTTCTTTTGTACTCTTCCTCCTCTGTCTCCCGCTGCAGTGTCCAGCAGTAATCCGCCAGCATCTTCTCATTCCATTTGCCAGTATATCTTTTTTCCATTCTGGATATGTCTTGGTGGAATCGTTCTCCATGTTCGTCCAAAACTGCACCCAAATTTGGGGCGAAAAAGTCTAGGTGACCATGCAGGAAATCTATTTTTAAGGACATATTGCATCCCAATGTTTTATATGAAGTAAGCAGTTCTTGGACTATTTTTCGGTAGTCTCTAGATTTTTCGTTTCCCAAAAACTTAGCACATACCTCTCGAAAAGCAATCCAAGCCTTTTTCTCAGTAGTATTTAACTTTGCTTCAAAAGTGAGGTCCTTGAGTAGATGTCGAAATCCCTGCCTCAAGATCAAAAACTGAAAAAACACTTTTAGCCATATTTCTTCAACCACTTGTAATATTCCCATCAAATTTTTTTTCGTTCAAATATACTTCATTGCGCTCAAAATCATCGGGCTTTTGAATTTTTTTCACTATTTTTTGATGCCAAAACAAAATAGTCAAATTTACTAAAAACTCACATTTTTGGATAAAAAACTAGAATTTCTCAAGAAACTGTGCGTGATAGACAGAATCTGACTTCAAATTCGTGTTCAGCACATTTGAAATTAGTAAGAAAGCATGTTTTGGTTTGAAGGAGGATTTTCGTGCAGAACAGTGTAATCGAATAAAATTAAAATTTCATTATCCTTAGTAAACTTTAGGTCCTTGAGAGCATGAGTGGAGAATTGTACCAATTAAGCCACACTTTTCTTTTCTTTTTTACAGGGCTTCGGCATCCAGGTCCTTAGGTTACCATCCTTCAAAAATATCCATTTCGGAGAAGGTATCTTCTTCAGCGAGCCCAAACATCAAAAGTCTCATCCACCTACAGGTGGAAAATTAAACCGCATCACCTAAGTTAAAAATCGGTCATAATATCCATCCTACCAAGGGAACCCCGCCCCATTTCTAATATTTCTTATGGCTAGGCAATTACAGCCTAGCGAACCACACAGCCTGCCTGTGAGCCTACATGTAGCCACCACTTCAAAACATTCATAATGGAGCGAGGTTTATTAAATTAAAAGAACGATCCACAAAAAAGATCGGGAAGTTCAGATCGATCTTCCAGTCTAAGAAGATCGATCTACGATTTGGATTGATTTCACGATTACTCACAATTATCTACGAAATTCGTATTTCATTTCGAATCGATTCACATGGACACGCGAGAATTATCTATCACTACTACGTATCGACCTAAATAAGTCGATTAGAATGCATAAAAATATATCTGTAACCTAAACGTAGAAACATTTAAGGTTATTTTTAATCAAAAATAATATGTAATGAAACTACTACGGTTACATCATATTAGAATATATGGGTATTATTACATATATAAGTTTATGAAATGATAACTCAGTACAGTATGAAACCTTACTATTATTAGATATATTGCCTTATTTGCTCTAGTTGGAGAAACGGAACGTTGTACAATGTCATTGTTGTATTAAAACTCTGCTTTTGGACATAGGACACTGTCCTGTAAATTCCTTCTTCAGTTAAATAATAGAAATGAGATTGATAAGGTAGTGAGTGTCAGGGTTCGGTCGTTATTTCTTAATAAAACTACATTTTACATGTGGAAATGGTTTTGTTGTTGCCAACGTTTTGACTTGAAATTCGAACCTTCAACAGGGCTGTAAAAACAAGCAAGAGAGATTTAATACTAACACACATATATATATATATATATATATATATATATATATATATATATATATGCGGGCGAGGTTAGCTCAGTGGTAGAGTACTGGACTAATAAGCTGGAGGCCTGAGTTCAAATCCCGAGCAAGCACTAAAGATTTTTTCTTCTAGTGTCTTCGTTCATGGGTTGAATTCGGCCTCCCTGACCGTCCCTAGGCTAACCGAGCCTTTAATTAATTTAATAATGGGTACCTTGGTTGGTGCTAATGACTCTAGTAGTCGAAGCAGCCAAGGGGAAAATCAGGCGGCCGGAGCATAGTACTGACCACACTATCTCCCTAGTGTTCCGTATGGTCATGAATCTGATACCTCTATACTATCTGCCCCTCAGGGCCCTCGTGGCCTGTTACGGGACTGATTTTTATATATATATATATATATATATATATATATATATATATATATATATATATATATATATATTGCTGGCGCTTTGATTAGATTAGGCGCTCTAATCTAATCTAAGCGCCAGCAATAGCATATTTTTTTTCTAGCTATGTATTATGTTTTTTAAATATTTCTTTCATATATATATATATATATATATATATATATATATATATATATATATATATATATATATAAATTAGTCATTATTTATTGGCCAAACTGTGGAAACCCATTGTCCAGTCCGATTATTTCGCAGCAATAAAAAGTAACTGAAAAAAATTATTTGAAAAGTTCTTCATGTGAGAGATATTTCACATTTCGTGTTTTCCAAATTGGTATTGATTTATCATTTTTTATCTCCGTGATGTATTTGGCACTCATGTTTTGACTAGACATTTTGAGGGGATAACTCAAAAACATTTCAGGATAGTTAAATAATTCTAATCCAAAATTTACACAAAATTTGAAATATTTTCGAATAAAATTTCAAATAACACTTAAAAACAAAAACTACAACATTGCGGGGGGATACAGTTTACTCCTCAGTTCGGCCACAACATTTTGTGGACAGACAAGGCCACATTCGCACGAGATGGGACACGTAATAATCCTAATTCGCATAATTGGTCTCATCCAAATCCTTGCGGTACGGAATTTTGGTTGACCTATTGCATTGAAAGACGTCCCGCTCTCTCACGGGATAGATTCGTCGTTCTTATGGATTTCTGTCCACTGTCTAAGTTTACAAAGGTCGAATAGCAATTTCCGCAATTTTTCATGGTGAAAAAATGTTTTAGTTGGCCAGCCTTCATGATTCTCGGGCATCCCTTCTGGCTAATTTCACTAAAGGCAGGAAGCAGCCTTGAGCGGAGATAATACAAAGCTTTCTATTGGAGAAATGCATACTTTATTGCCTCGATTATAGAGGAGGTGCAGGAATTGCTGGGAAATGATTGGTTGAGGCTATCTCCTCTATCCTTTGATGCTTCCTAATTGGCTAGTGTGGTCAGCCAATGAGCGACCTCACTCCCTTCCATCCTCCATATTTTACTGACCGAAAGGAAGTGACCTTCTGGTCGGTTTCCATAATAACCGTACAGATGGGGGCCTCATTATAACCTCAATTACATTGCGAACGACCTTTACATTGTTAAAAAAAAGAATCAAAAATAAAGTGGAAGAGCACAAAAATAGTGTTTCTTATTAAGGTACTACGCACAGTTGTTCGACTTGTTATCAATACTTTGTTATTTTTGTTTTAATATGGTGAAATTAATTTTCTTATTCTTTGTTAATTGCTTTAATGTTCATGATGTTATTTTTATGTAATTTTCAAAATTGTACACTTCAATTGCACATTGTAATATTGAAATTAAAGGAGAAAATCGCTTTGTTGCGAAGCTCCTAAAACAAAAATAAAATAATAAGCGATGAAACCTCAATAACTACAATCAGTCGGAAAGCGCTTATAATAAAATGGAGCCAACGGCCAAAGCCACGTTGAATGCACCGGTTCCCATAGATCACCGAAGATAAGGAACGCCGGGCGTGGCCAGTACCTGAATGCGTGAACGACCACGTGCCATTGGCATTATAAAAGGATGGCAACCTGTAGACAGCCTGGCGTTAATACCCAAATTGTTGATACGCCATTAAACACAAAAAAAAATAAATAAAAATAAAATGGATCATGGTAAATAGAAAGGAACCAATCGCCTTATTTTGAAAACATTAAGTGTTATTTACTTTCAGCTATTTAGTCGTCAGAAATTTTATTCTAAATAGAAACAGCATGAAAATAGTTGGTAAAATATTGTATAGTTTGACAATAATACCAAACAGGTGAAGAATAACCCTTCAAAAATTTTTTCAAACTTTACATTTATTCCTCCATCACAACGTTTCGGACACACAGGTCCATCCTCAGGCAATCATGTCCTGTTCATTACTATAGTTACATTAAAACAGTCATGCAATAAATAAACATGATTCCTGTAAGGAACCAAGTCAAATTACACCTACATCAATTAAACACTCATTATCACAGCTTGAATTGATGTAGGTGTAATTTGACTTGGTTCCTTACAGGAATCATGTTTATTTATTGCATGACTGTTTTAATGTAACTATAGTAATGAACAGGACATGATTGCCTGAGGATGGACCTGTGTGTCCGAAACGTTGTGATGGAGGAATAAATGTAAAGTTTGAAAAAATTTTTGAAGGGTTATTCTTCACCTGTTTGGTATTATTAATTAATACCCTTCATTTAGTAATCGTAAGTATAGTTTGACGATAAAATATTTGAAAAAGAATAATTAAGTGAATCTCTAAGATATTGCAACTTAAAGAGCAATTTTCTCAGAATGTTCATACTGTCGCTTGGTTCGTTTCTGATTAACATAGTCCAAATATGATGTTAAAATATACAAACTTATTATACCACCATATTAAGGAGTTCGTCAGATTATGGGCATTCGTGCATGAAACGTAATAAATCTCTGTTTACCATGCGTACATCCCGAAAATCCATGCATTCTATATTTCCCAGCCATAACAGTCTAGCCGGGCACCAGTTTGGCTTCCGTTCCCCACGGTACAACAGGGTCTTCTTCTTGTAGATCGCATTTCCTAATCTCGAAAGCGAAAGATTATTGCACATCAGCCTTTCTGGATGTTGCTCAAGCTTTCGATAAGGCACAATGGCCTTCTTTTTGAGGTCAGAACCCTTGTTCCCAGTACTCTATACTTCATTCTACCATCCTAGTTGTCCAACCGGAACTTCCGCGTCTTTCAACGGAAGTACCGGATCAGGATATCATCCTGTAGAAGCGAGAATCCCAAAAAGCATTTCTAAACTTCTGGGACCTGTTCTCTACATTATTTATACATCTGATGGCCCGACAAGCCACTAACCCCTCCTGGCAACCTATGCAAATGATAAAGCTGTTCTCACAGCTTGCTAAAGTCCGTCGTTGCGTCAGTAAATATTAACTTAACAAAATCGAGAAATGTTACAAAACATTTCGAATGTGAGTGAAGGCAAATAAACTACTAATGCTACTCTTCCCACACATTGCCATCTGGAGAAAGTTCTATATCTTCCTGTGCACTTGCTCGCTCGACTTACCCACCAATATCATAAAATTGAGTTGAACAACTGTAGAGTCTTTTAAACTGCAAATCACATTTCAGTTCTGTAGGCTAACTAATCCTCTACAAGTTATCCTTCCTAATACCACCTCCAATATTTTTCCTAATACCACCTTCTATATCCTTGCTAATACCACCTTCTATATCCTTGCTAATACCACCTTCTATATCCTTTCTAATACTACCTCCAATATTTTTCCTAATACCACCTTCTATATCCTTGCTAATACCACCTTCTATATCCTTGCTAATACCACCTTCTATATCCTTCCTAATACCAACTCCAATATTTTTCCTAATACCACTTTCTATATCCTTGCCAATACCACCTTCTATATCCTTGCTAATACCACCTTCTATATCCTTCCAAATACTACCTCCAATATTTTTCCTAATACCACCTTCTATATCCTTCCTAATAACACCTTCTATATCCTTCCTAATACTACCTCCAATATCTTTCCTAATACCACCTTCTATATCCTTGCTAATACCACCTTCTATATCCTTGCTAATACCACCTTCTATATCCTTTCTAATACTACCTCCAATATTTTTCCTAATACCACCTTCTATATCCTTGCTAATACCACCTTCTATATCCTTGCTAATACCACCTTCTATATCCTTTCTAATACTACCTCCAATATTTTTCCTAATACCACCTTCTATATCCTTGCTAATACCACCTTCTATATCCTTGCTAATACCACCTTCTATATCCTTCCTAATACCAACTCCAATATTTTTCCTAATACCACTTTCTATATCCTTGCCAATACCACCTTCTATATCCTTGCTAATACCACCTTCTATATCCTTCCAAATACTACCTCCAATATTTTTCCTAATACCACCTTCTATAACCTTCCTAATAACACCTTCTATATCCTTCCTAATACTACCTCCAATATCTTTCCTAATAGTACCTTCTATATCCTTCCTAATACCACTTTCTATATCCTTCCTAATACCACCTTCTATATCCTTGCTAATGCCACCTTCTATATCCTACCTAATACCACCTCCAATATTTTTCCTAATATCACCTTCTATATCCTTCCTTATAGTACTATCTATATAGGGCGCTAATGGCCAAGATTTGTCGATGCGCCGTAAACAAAAAAAAAAAAAAAAAAAAAAACTATCTATATCCTTCCTAATAGTACTTTCTATATCCTTCTTAATAGTACATTCTATATCCTTCCTAATAGTACCACCTACAGCCTTCCTAATATCACCTTCTGTATCCTTCCTAATAGTACTTTCTATATCCTTCCTAATAGTACTTTCTGTATCCTTCCTAATAGTACTTTCTGTATCCTTCCTAATAGTACTTTCTATATCCTTCCTAATACTAACCTTCTACATCCTTCCTAATAGTACTTTTATATCCTTCCTAAAACCAAACTTCTTTTTCCTCCTAATACCACCTTGTATATTCTTCGCAATACTACCTTCAATATCCTTGATAATACTACCTTGTTCAGTTGTAATCTCACAAAAAAAAGTGATTACAGATGTAATCACAAAAATAGGGTGATTACTAGAGGCCGGATTTTTAGGATAAAACAAGCATCCAATTACGTTTTTGCTACAGCCATAATAGGTTTTATTGAAAAATCCATTTTAGGTTTTTTTAGGCGATAAAAATGTTTGAATAGGTTCAAAAATAGGTCTTTTTAGGTTTTATTTAAATCCCCATTTTAGGTTTTTTAGGTGATAAAAATGATTCAATAGATTCAAAAAATAAGTTAAACCTATTATAATTTATCATTAATAATTGCGATTTATTTATCATTGATAAATTAATATGCCTATACATAGTGACATAAAAATAAACAACAAATAATCTTATTTTATAGAATTGTATATTAAGAAGGAAAAAAAAGATGAGCAAATAAAACGGAAAAAGAAGAATAAGTAGTCCGAATATTCAATAAAATATTTTATTTAAAAAAACAAAGTGAATGCAATTTATATAAATAAAATACATTTTAGAAATAAAGAAATATTTAAAAAAATGAAAAACAAATTAAATTATTTAATGAAACCTACATTAATAACAAAAATAAATAAGAACTTAAAACAAAACAATCAAAATAAATATCTAAAGGACATTTTAAGTTTCTCTAGTTTCAACTTCTAAAGAAAATGAGGAAGAATGGAACTGCCTATAGAAAGGTACTTAACTATGTTAGAAACCAAATAATTAAATCTTGGAAAAATTTAAAAGGAAAAATAAGAAAACTAAAATTGGTACAGGGGAGTAAACTCCCATATAGGTGCCCAGGTTTTCGACGGTGAAATTCTTTCTGTTGCCTTAGAGAACCGTCTTAAAAGCGGAGAAAGATAAGGATACACCGGTTTACATGACAAGATATAGGAGGGTATTTTATCGCATCTTTTAGCTCCAGTGTTGACGATTCAAATGAGATTTTAAGGGAAGTGACACTCCTTGTAAAATTTCCCTGAACGTCTCAAGATGCGGGGGTATTGGTAAAAGTTTTCAACTAGCAATAATCGCACCTCAGTAGACCTTCATTGGTTACGATATTGCCTCTGCGCAAGGTTACGTCTCAAGATGCTATGGACCCGGGAGGAAATGAGTTCATTGAATTCTATTTTCTATTTTAAATATTAGGTCTGTTTAGGTCAATACATCGCTATTTAGGTAATTTTAGGTCATATCACCCTGAATAGGTTTTTTTAGGTTCTTCCAAATTTGCATGAATGTTACTACAATACGCGAATCGTATAAAAAACGATCAATATCATGTTCAGGAGAAAGAAAAAAAATAGGTGAAAACCTAAGAATCCGGTCCCTAGTGATCACAGTTGTAATCACAGAAAAAAATGCGATTACAGTTTTATCAAAAATGTGATTAAAGTGTAATCGTAATCAAACTTGTAAATGCGATTAAAATCATAATCGTATTGACATCTCGAAAGCCTACGATCATAATCGTAATCGCAATTATGATTATGATTATGCCCAACACTGATCAGCTGTACGGTAATAAACCGACTGGGACTTCAAACTAAACCAGGAATAACCTTTAATTTCCAAAAGGGAATAAAATCTAACCCGCGGGATACCTGGACTCCATGCTGAGCATGACACCCATAACGATTGACTATCATAATAAATGATTCATAAAGTAACCTGAATCCTAGGGAGTGATTAAATAACCTAGAAAATGATTCGAAAAGATAAAATATTAATCTAAATATGAATGAGGATGTGGTGTATCCGAGCTAAGAAGCAGCCTAACGCTCATGCCCCCCCCCCACCACTGAAAGCGGACTTCTGAATACAAAGAAGGGAAGAAAATGAAGGCAACTAACGGAGGACATTGTAGGAAAGTTAATATCCGTGGCTAACTCTCCCAAATTAACAAACTTACAACAGCCAATTTACAACTTTCCAGCTACCAAAGAACTTAACCACTTCATGACATTTAACTATTTCAAAAATCATAATAGACCCACCTTAAATATAAATTCATACCGTTAATATACACAATTAATTCATGAAATTCCACCCTCTACAATAAGTACAGTAATATTAAAAAAGCATTCGTTCTCTTCTGAATTGTATGTTCATTGAGGGCGTTGTCTTTTATAACATATTAACTGCAAAAAGAAAATCACTATTCAAGTAGCTAATGGTGTATAAAATGCATTTTAGAATTTTCTCTAACCTTCATCGATCCTATATTGAGTATTAAAATTAAAATAAATAATTTTCTGCTAAATACTATTTCAAAATCAACAATCAATTTAAAGGATGAGGGTAGCCACTTGTAAATAGCCCGAAGGGAATAAGCTGTAAAAAAAAAAAAAAAAAACAAAAAAAAAAACATATATTCGTTTCTTTGAACTTTTTTTTCCTTTGTTTCTTCCCTTATATATATATATATATATATATATATATATATATATATATATATATATATATATATATATATATATATATATAAGGGAAGAAACAAAGGAAAAAAGTTCAAAGAAACGAAACCAACAATTTCGAGGACTTGTCAAACGCGCAAGAACTTAATTCCAATGGACACATTGACGCGATGTTATTTGTACGTCACCGAGTCAAGCGCTTGTTTTACCAAATTTAATTTATCCCTTCAAAAATTACGTGGCCAATTTAGAGGTCTGATAATCAAATATTTAATACTTACCTGATAATAAAATGTCTGATAATCAAATATTTAATACTTCTTTAACTCCAAATGTAAGAAAAATTTGAATATTTTAGTTTAGAATAGGTAATGTCAAACGTCTAAAAAATGTTTCATTGAATCCGATGTTTTTGAGAAACCACACAGGAAATTAGTAAGGAAAACTGATTTTATCCACTTTTAAACATTTTTGCATATATCGTGTAAAAATGGTCTCATTCGAATTTTGAATTCGAAGTCAACTGGGCAACAACATAAGCGCGACTATGTTCCGATGGAGGGATTCTGCTGGTCTTACGAACTTGACCTCTTAAATCAGACAAATGTGTTTTTTATCATTAACATTAAAATTATACACGGGTGTCACCTGTAGACCCATTCTAAAAGTCGGAAAGGACGCAAAAAATCGGTTTCAACTAAAAAAATAAGAAAAAAATGTGTTTTTTTCTGTGTAAAGAGAAGGGATATTTTCCAACACTATGGAGGTATTACGTGTCTATAGCGAAGATAAGAATGTGCAGGGCGTGCTTTGGAATAGGCGAAGCGGTAGCAGATGACAACTAGTAACCACGTGCTTTTAAAAGACGGCTGGGAATATCCCTGACTTTTTCAGCTCCGCCTTCTACAAAATTATTCAGCTTGAAACGGGCCTTATCGCTGATTAAATGGATAGATAAGGAATAATATTTCTCTGTTTCTATACTCCCGCGCCAGTACCTGGCTCTCTTTCCGGATTTCGCGACACTTATTCCTCTTATGAAACTACAAATAATAAGGTACCTCTCGGCGCTAATCTCCATAGATTTCCAAGTCCAATAAAAAAACTACAAGCTATATTTGCTAGTAGATTTTGAAGTCTATGGTCCGGAAAAAAATAAAATAATGTATATTGGGCGAATATCTCCATTTTATAAATAGCTACATTCTCTCGGAATTTGCTAAAACTAATCCATAGTTGGTTTCTATAACTACTA
This sequence comes from Gonocerus acuteangulatus, assembly GCA_946811695.1. Classification (NCBI taxonomy): domain Eukaryota; kingdom Metazoa; phylum Arthropoda; class Insecta; order Hemiptera; family Coreidae; genus Gonocerus; species Gonocerus acuteangulatus. The sequence continues at coordinate 34,932,832 of OX328123.1, forward strand.
AAATTAGTGGAACTTAGTTATGTTTCTCAAAGTACCTGTTATTTTCTCATGATTTATGTGTCAAATGTAAAGCATTATTATTGTAAGTATATTTTATACATATTTATTGCTACTTCTATTGGAACCGAGCTACATACGTGTACATAAGTTGTAAAAAAAAAAACAGTTTTATAATCATCATATCATGTAAATGTTCAGGAGACATATTTAATATTTATTTTCCTGTATTATTTTTACATCTACATTCCGAATCCAATATTCACGGTAAAGTATATTATTATTTATTTTCTGATTAAGAGAAAATTGCACAACAATGGCTTCAACCTCCGTCATTAGAAGCAGAACCAAAGATAAAATTTTTACCATAGGCTATCCGGCTCACCTGATAACCGGAAAAGCTTGGATTCCAACAAAACACGAGAAAGATGATATTACTAAATTAGAGAAACTCCAGAGTGGAGAAATGTTCAAAAGCATATGAATAAAAGATAAAGCTGCTAAAATATACAAAGTCCGTCACGCAGGAGCTGCACAACTAAGCACTTTCCTCCGAATTTGGGTAGTGTAGACTGCTTTCCAGAACAATTTGCTTAAAATATCCTACATAAATAAAATAAAAACATGAATAGTTCTCTTTTAAATTTGTAATGAGTAACTGATCAATTATTAATTTGCTTCCAGAGTTATGCTTACACATGGTACCTATTACACTACGTAATAAATACAAAAAACCTCATATTATCGTATTTTGATCTAACGCAGGAACAGGATACAGTCACTCTAGTGATAGAGAGCGCTCCTTGCGGCGGCTTTGTGAACCTACGTTTGGCGGGCTTTTCTATTGAAATATATTACAAATTAAACCCCCGCTTTCCGATTGACCGATTCAGCACATTTTTACAACACTTCTTTCTCATGAGTTACCCACGACGTATACCGCTTTCGTTACAATACAGCAGAAATTACGACCGGTATGAGTATATTAGGAATTTGGGTCCGGAGTAAACCCCCCCCCTTCTAATGAACCGATTTAGTTTATTTTTACAAACATATTTACCTGTAGATTACCACTACGAATACCGAGTTTCGTCGAAATATACCAAAAATCACGGCTGGTAGTGGCGAATTGGTATTGTGGGTCCGGAGTAAACCCCCCCCCCCTCCTAATGAACCGATTTAGTTTATTTTTACAACACATATTTACCTGTGGATTACCACTACGAATACCGAGTTTCGTCGAAATATACCAAAAATCACGGCTGGTAGTGGCGAATTGGTATTGTGGGTCCGGAGTAAACCCCCCCCTTCTAATGAACCGATTTAGTTCATTTGTATATCTCACTTTTCTCTCTATATTACCACTACGAATACCATGTTTCGTTGAAATATAACAAATATTACGGCTGACATAGTCCAATTAGTGTTTTGGGTTCGGGGTAAACCCCCCCTTCCGGTGGACCGACTCGTTCAATCGTTTGCTAATTGAATGCTATATACCAAGTTTCGTGACGAAAAAACTAAAAGTCTGGCTGCTAGCGTGTTAACAGACACACACACACACACATATATATATATATATATATATATATATATATATATATATATATATATATATATATAGATATAAATTTTAACGGGGGTCATTTTCGGTGTCTACTCGGTAGGATCGATAAAGATTTGAAGAAATTTTTCAAAAATTCCGTCATGAGTCCAACCTCAAGACCTTCGGAGGAAAGTGCTAAAATGAAAGAGTTCGCCTGAAAGGTAGATGTTATTTTTGATAACGCCTATTAAGATACAAATGACACGATGTCATTAAAAGAAGACAAGGCGTTTCTTTTGAACAAAGAAAGAAGGATCGGCCAGGCTCTATGCTTGGAGTATGATCTGAATTTAGTTCGAGCTGAAGAAAGGAAAACGCAGAAGGACCTTGCGAAATTGAACAATCAAATTCAAGCGGAATGTTTATTTTAGGTTGGTAAGTTTTTTGTTTTTTTTTTATTTTAGCTTGAATATTAATTATTTGCTAGGTAGGTTTACATCTCCTGGTTTTCATCGCTTATTTCTTCAGAGGCCAACAACCTACTAACTATTCTCATAATTAATTTGGTATTTTCCTTTCCCTACTTTTGTTCATAGAGATTGATGATGAAGATGAGTTTGAGGACAGTAATGAAGAGGAAAACATATGTGAAACACAAATTGCGCTTCAAGGAAGTCCCGGGCCGCCGAAAAACCCTGACAACCATTTTAAGTGATGGATCAAGCCTCTTAAACTTGTGTGGAACTGGCGCACCTACAAGAATCGAAGGCAAGGTTTTAAAATTTAAATGATTTCGCCTAAAAATGAAAAGGGTCTAAAGCTGACGTTTCCAAATGTAACTTAAGATTTGCAAATTGTCTCATTTGGGATCCAGCAATAAAAGGAAACAAATGTGACCTGTGGAATTGAACCCCTACTGCTCTGTCAGAGATAACTAGGCTACGGTAACAAACCTGTGGATTTGAACCCCTACTGCTCTGTCAGAGAGAACTAGGCTACGGTAACAAACCTGTGGAATTGAACCCCTACTGCTCTGTCAAAGATAACTAGGCTACGGTAACAAACCTGTGGAATTGAACCCCTACTGCTCTGTCAGAGATAACTAGGCTACGGTAACAAACCTGTGGAATTGAACCCCTACTGCTCTGTCAGAGAGAACTAGGCTACGGTAACAAACTTGTGGAATTGAACCCCTACTGCTCTGTCAGAGATAACTAGGCTACGGTAACAAACCTGTGGAATTGAACCCCTACTGCTCTGTCAGAGAGAACTAGGCTACGGTAACAAACCTGTGGAATTGAACCCCTACTGCTCTGTCAAAGATAACTAGGCTACGGTAACAAACCTGTGGAATTGAACCCCTACTGCTCTGTCAGAGATAACTAGGCTACGGTAACAAACCTGTGGAATTGAACCCCTACTGCTCTGTCAGAGAGAACTAGGCTACGGTAACAAACTTGTGGAATTGAACCCCTACTGCTCTGTCAGAGATAACTAGGCTACGGTAACAAACCTGTGGAATTGAACCCCTACTGCTCTGTCAGAGATAACTAGGCTACGGTAACAAACCTGTGGAATTGAACCCCTACTGCTCTGTCAGAGATAACTAGGCTACGGTAACAAACCTGTGGAATTGAACCCCTACTGCTCTGTCAGAGATAACTAGGCTACGGTAACAAACCTGTGGAATTGAACCCCTACTGCTCTGTCAGAGATAACTAGGCTACGGTAACAAACCTGTGGAATTGAACCCCTACTGCTCTGTCAGAGACAACTAGGCTACGGTAACAAACCTGTGGAATTGAACCCCTTCTGCTCTGTCAGAGATAACTAGGCTACGGTAACAAACCTGTGGAATTGAACCCCTACTGCTCTGTCAGAGATAACTAGGCTACGGTAACAAACCTGTGGAATTGAACCCCTACTGCTCTGTCAGAGATAACTAGGCTACGGTAACAAACCTGTGGAATTGAACCCCTACTGCTCTGTCAGAGATAACTAGGCTACGGTAACAAACCTGTGGAATTGAACCCCTACTGCTCTGTCAGAGATAACTAGGCTACGGTAACAAACTAGCGTGATGATTATTTGTTTTATTTTTGGCCAGTATAGGATTTGGATTTGTTTTTGACGAGGGCAATAAACAGTATAGTCCTTACACCCTTTGTTTGTGTTCTATAGATCAGTGGGGTAAAAATAATTAGCTAAATTCAATAGAAATTGGCTGAATAATTGTAATGAATAGTACTCAATCCTTTACTTCGCTTGTTCTATAATTGTATGTCTTAATATACTAATTCCTTATAGTTATTAAGTTGTTCCCTGTAGCCTAATTTTGCGTATATTACATATCTATACACACTAACATACATATATATTTACACTCTATTTACAGTTTTCCTTACACGTTTTTTTTTCCTTACACGGTCAGCAGTTATTTGCATTATTTATCTTTTTTTCCACCCAAATGTATACAATATAAACTATATAAATAATATACAGTATACATACATATTTACAGGCTATTTACATTTTTTTTTATCTCTTTTTTTATCTTTTCTCTCTCTCTCTCTCTTTTTTTCCCCCAAATTTATACAATATAAACTATATAAAATATAAAGAATATACAATATATACAGTATACATATATATTTACAGGCTATTTACATTGTTTTTTTCTCTTTTTTTGTTTGGCCAATATATATTTTGCTATTCCCAGAAGAAAGTCCTTATTTACGTCACCATATGTGTCGTATTTTGGTGCCTAAGGTTCCCGGGAGCCTCACACATTCGCCAAGTCTATGATAGGAAGACATGTAGCCTTATGAAGGCTATGGAAGCAGAGGCAGCCTCCCAGCTGTATCGAATTAACCAGAGTGACATATTCAAATAGCCTACAGCCCAGGCCGTGGTATTATGTAATATTCATGGCTGGTCGACAGTGCTGCCATCTTCCAGCTAGATATTAATTCATCCTTCCGACTCGTCCTTTCCGCTCTTCTTCAGATCCTACCAGAAGACAACTACTTAGCATTCCCATTATCAGCAAGCTCTAGGCCTCCTCTTCCGCTCCGGTTGGGTTTCAGCACACTCAACGCTTCCTCTTGAATCTTTATTATCCAAAGAAATTAAATTATTGTATTTCTCTATTTTCAGCGCGCAACTAAAAAAATCTCGCCGCACCGGTTCCACTGATGACAGACATGTAAAAATGTCCTCCTTAACTGTATATATATAAATACAGTGGAGTCTCGCTTATACGAAACTCAGTTATACGAAACATTCAGTTATACGAAGAATTTCTCGTTCCCATGCGAAACACCAATCCTATGTAATGCATTATTCACTTGTGCGATGTTCAGTTATACGCAATATCCATTTATACGAAAGCTAATTTGTTCCCCTGGTGTAAATACTATTCAGTTATACGAAGAGACAACAGCTTTTCCAGGAAATCTTTACAGAGTTACCAGTGACTTATCCCCAACAACCTCTCTTTCACTCATCTCAGTTCTTCCTTGTGATTCTAGTAATCCAGCCGTGTTCTATCCACTCTATCTTGTGTGATTTCCTTCGTTTCCGATCTAATAACAAGGCACGTAGCAGTGATTCGTCCCCCCCCCTCCACCCTGTCGTTTTTCAGTTCTCTATACACGAGTGCCAACGGCCATTGCCACGTTGAATGCACCGGTTCTCGTAGATCACCAAAGTTAAGCAACGTCGGGCGTGGTCAGTGCCTGAATGGGTGACCGACAACGTGCCGTTGGTATTATAAAAGGGTGGCAACCTGTAGATAGCCCGGCGTTCATAGCCAAATTGTTGATATGCCGTTAAACACACACACACACACAATTTTGTGATATGAAACTTGAAAATATAATTTACAACGTTATCTAACAACAAAACATCTACAAACAATTCCAGTGTGACTTTTTTATGAAGAATTTATTTTATTTTAAAATAGCCGCGAAACATAGTACTATTCAGATGAACGAAATATTCACTTATACAAAACATTTTCCGTTCCCCTCACATTCGTGAGACTCCACTGTATATATTTACATGTCATATATATATATATATATATATATATATATATATATATATATATATATATACTGGGTGTCCCAGTCTTAAACCGACGTATATCGGCTTGGAATCGAAAAACTAAGTCAAAAAGTCCTTTGGCGATTTTCTCGTTTTCGAGAAAAACGGAAAAAACTTGTTTTTTTTACTAATCCCGATATATCGCTTAAACGAAGCGTTGTACGAAAAAACACCTCAAAACGAAAGTTGTAGCTTGTTAAATTATCTTTAAGATAAGAGCAAGTTCTGCGTGAATATTTATTTATTTATTAATTTATTTAACCCATTGGATGGACATTTTGTTCCATAGAGAGTTAGACATTTTTTTAGACGAACCGTCTGCGCGTGGAACGCAAAAACTCTAAAAAATTAGAATTTATTTTACACAATTCTTCCGTAAAGGAATAAGTAAAAATTTGTCAAAAAAAATCTAATTTCTGTATAAATTAGTATCCAATCTAAATTGAACGCCTCAAATAGACGATAAATTAACGAACAATAATATTTGTATCTACCTGATGTTTTGAATTGAAAAAATTGTTTCATCTAAAAAAACAAAGATAGAATAAAATAATAATAAAGCATTTAGCGGAACAAAATTTCTATTTTTTGCTCTATTTTTTATAGTTATTTAAATTTTTCTTAGCCGAGAATCAATTTTAACATTTCTGGAACATTATAGAAAATTGCATTACGAATCTTTTGACGTGAGCTCGGACCACCATCCCCAGATTCAGATGAATACTTACGGAGTTGTGAGTAAAAGAAACAACCCACCTGATGTACCCAAGTATGGAAACTGCATCCCGCCAACTTTCAAAATTTTAATTTTATCTAGCCAAGTATCCTCACTGGTTTGCTAGCTTTGAGTCCTTCGCCACTAACCAGCTAGTAACCCTTGTGTATGAGTTTGTCGCCAATGTTGCGATGCTCAACAATCATAGAAATAATAAATAAATAACCCTTGTGTTTGGTGTGTGTCTACTTTCACCACATTACTCCTCTTAGGAAAATACATCACCCACGTGGGCTTTTCAACGTTTTTTGGAGCACAGTTTTATAATTATACTCCGCTTGCCATTTCATTTTCAGCACATTCAAGTGTAATATACAGAAATAAACTAATATATGTGGAAGTAAATAAGAATTCCATACAGTCGTATAACATGACAACATTGCCTATACATACATGCTTAGTTGCCTTATACATAAGGTACAATTTGTCTAATGAACACCCTAAAAGTCGTCCAATTTGCTCATCTAAGAAGATGGTAAATCTAAAAAAAGGAAAAAAAAAGCGGAGTGCCTTTAGTGATTTCAATTAGCGTTGCCTCGCCCCAGAGAAAAGGACCGACCGAAATAAGGCCGGACTCCTGGGGATAGCTCCAATTACCTCCAAACCTACCTTCCACGAGGAATACCCCACCACTCCTGACAATCCACTACTCCCGTAGGTACTGCCAATCTAGAGGTTCTAGCATAAAAAGCCAGGGCTTTGTAAACTATACAGGACGGAGGTTAGTGCATGTATCATTGCTAAACAATCTGCTAACATAACCTATAATATTTGGAAAATGAACAATAATAGTTTTTCTCTTTCATATTTCTTTTGAACAACTTACCCAAATATTTTTGTTGCAGTAGCGATGACTAAACTGAAAAAAAAAGTTACTAAAAAGTGCCACAAAAAAGTGTCCGCTAGCGTTCGCGCTGGCGGGGTGGCCATGTAAGAAAGCATATTTATGTTCCTGAATTTGAGCAGAAGGCTCGAAACAAATTTTTTACTTCATTTTCTTCTTGAGTAAGCCCCAACGGACTTTTTGAATTCCCGAATGAATGAAAAGATCCATAGTGAGGCTTACTTATGAAAGGGATTTAAAAATATTTTTTCAAATTTTCATCGATCCTACCAAATAGACTCCAAAATTTAGCACTGTTAAAGTTATATATATATGGCGTGCACACTTTTTGTTTTTTCTCCACGAAGCTTCGTATACAAAGTTTTCAAGTAAATGTTACAGCATAATTTTATGTTTGTAGGATAAAAACGAACAAACTAAAACAGTTCTTAAGAGATCTTTTTCCCATTGACAGGGGAAGGAGCTGAATTTCTTCTGTATTCCAGAGACTTGTGAATTTAATTTTTGTAGAGCTTTTGTTATTAGTATTTCGTCAGCCAATTACATAGCCAGTCATGTAATAAAATAAATTTCAAAGAGACAACCCTAAAGTGGCAAAGTTCCTTTAAAACATCGCATTAAAATCATGTCACATGCTCCAAGTCATCGTGATGATTACTTCAGCTTTGGCGTTCAGGCTAAAGCCTCGTGCGCCTCTGCGAGAGAATTAAAGACACTGCCCTCTACTCACCTTGTTTTTGGGATGGATTCATCTTCTATGCCTACAGCCACAAATAGAATTTGCCTAACTATCACATCAAAAGCACTTAAACTTCTGATGAAACGATGTCTAAAATAATTAGGCAAGATGAGAATAGGAACGAACAGAAAAGGCGTCTGTACGTTTAACAGAGCCTAACTTGAAATTAGATTGTCTGGTGGCTAAGTGCCACTTAGTCAGCCCTTCTCCCTGCGCCCTAATCCTATTCGTGCTAAGACTACTTGAGAAATGATATACCATCCCGTCAAGGTTGCGAGGATCTGCTGGGGAGGGTGTCCATGTCATCCAAAGTTAATTTTGGGTTATTATTGCATATTTTGCTCTATAGCCCTCATGATTCAATCTGGATTCCAGTTCCATAGACTGTAGGGTTTCCTCCTATCTGTTACGTAAGATAACAAAGCCTACGTGTTTCAACAACAAAAAATTAAGCAGATACCAAACGGTAATTCCAGTACATAATTATCGGTTGACAAGTAATCAAAGTATGATGTTTCTTGACATTGGGGCGCTCTGGACTTCCCAGTACATATTTAGAACATCAAAGGGATCGTGAGCAGACATAAACTACTTGTTCTTCCAAAATAGAACACGGACCATTGGATTTTGGGTTTGACTGAAAACGGAATCCCCTAGGCAATGGATCCACAACAAAAACATTCTCTACAAAGTTCGCTGTAGTTACTCAGTTCCGTCCAAACCTTCATTAGAACAAGCAAAAGACTGAATACCTCCGAAAAGTGAGACAAAAAGCAAAACATTGTTACATAAACGTCGAGTAGAAAAGTGAATCGACTCACCAGATTGGTTTCCATAATTAAATCTGGCCTGTTGATCTCGGACTTGTGGATCCTTCAGTAAGTAGTTCTTCAGACGCTATGGTACCTGAATCTACGGGATATTGGAGTCGAAACCCCAATGTCTCTTCTTAGGATTAAATATGCAGAATTCGATTGATAAGAAATCTAAAAAGATATGCAAAAATAAGATTTTAAGGCATGGCAAAAAATTGGTTCCAACAAATACTTTTTGTTCATGTTGTTCTACTTAATGTATGAAGCGCACACGAGCTTATTCCAAGAAGGCATCTATCATTGGGTTCTACAGTCACGGAAAAACTATCCCTGAGCCGGATTTATGAACCCAATTCTTCAACCATTGTCAGAAGGCTTTCTGTTTAATTGAAAGTATCCATTTACACAAAATTATGCCCGATGTTTGTGAGAAGTGAACTGCACCATTACCTCTACAAAGTCCACATTTGTCAGAGTTGTTGACATTCTTCAAAACGTGACATCGACAGGATCTCGTTGCTATTACTTGATCTTGGATGGCTATTACAAACCCCTCTGGTTCGGGGAATAGCCTTCCAGAAGTCAACCACGCTACCTACCATGAGAGTACTACATCCGGATCAAATAACCGACTACGGTATCGCCCGTGTAATGCTTTCTTTAGCCACGTGCCGAGGCGATCCGATTCTGTCGTAATTTCCGGCCAGTTGCTTGTTTTCAATTTTAAGGCTGTATGAATTATTATTATTATCATTACAGTTCGTTCTATAATCACACGCTCAGTAGAGTTGATCTGTTTGTTTATTTATTGTTACAAGTTTAGTGAATGCCAAGTGATTTATTTTTTTGCATCTGTTTTATCATTTGTTATGCTATTTAATGGAAAAGAAGAAATATATATTTTTCATAAACATTTACTCGGTGGAATAATTTCAATCCCCAGAGTCCGTAATGTAAAAAACCTCCTAAGAGTTTTCAATATTTTTTATTTATTTATTATCAAGACTCTCATAACGCAGATGATTCGCTTGATAATTAAAAATGTGTTCTTATAATTAAACAGTTGTTACAATTTCTTATTGAGATTTCATATAAAGTAAAAACATTAATTTACAATAAAATTTTACAAATTAATATAACAGTTATAAGTATGCACACTATAATATATATATATATATATATATATATATATATATATATATATATATATATTATATACATGTATATATATTAAAACATTACTATATACATTACAGATGTATTTGCAAGTGCACAACACATGCATATACATTGCTTTTATACACTATGTGTAATTCATGTTATACACATGTACATACATACGTATTCATACACTCACGCATATAAATCACGATTAAGTGAAAATAAAATTAATAACAAAAATAACAAATAATTATAATGAAAATTATCTTTTCACCAATGCTACCAGATATCAGAAGTAACTTCAGAGTCTAAAATTAAATCTTTTTGTATAGCTGTGTGTGTTTTAGATGTTGAAAAATAGTGTTTATCGATTGGCTACCCTCATTCAAAAGTTCAGTCATGTCGTGCGGAATTTGTAAGTAATCACGTCTTCTACATTCTGTCAATATGTGTTTAACTGTTAGAGGTAGGTTACATTGTCTGCAAGTAGGTTTTTCAGTATTAGTCATTAAAAACGAGTGTGTGAGTAAAGTATGTCCGATTCTTAAACGACATAAGACGACTTCTTCTCGTCTCACATCCCGTGAGCTTGATGACCAAGCTTCAACTGTATGTTTAATTTCTCTGAGTTTGTTGTCTCGTGTAAGTTGCCAATATCGCTCCCAGTTGTTTAAAGTTTTAGAAAAATTAAAAACCTCCTAAAAGGTTATATATAGGGTGATTCAGGTCTAAGTAGCCAAACTTTAGGAGGTGATTGTAGACATAATTTCCAACAAAAAAGTTCATTTGAAGTGTGGTCCGATTCCGGAAGGAAAAAGAGCTATGTCCTATTTTCTGTTATTTTAATGTAGTCATGTTTTTTAATGATTAAGAAAGGATTGCTCAAAAACTATTCAAGATAATTAAATTTGAATTATGCCATCATAAAATAGATAACATTTCCTTTAAAAAAACAGTAATTTAATTCACTAGAAACATTATTCAAAGATACTTTCTGGACGTCCAATAACGCACTTCTGTTTTTATCAATGAATCGCGAATTATTTCCTCAGCCCCTTAATGGACTAAGGATTCAATACTTACAAAAAACTTCTACGTTAAGTAAGCATTAAATCCATACAAATGAAGTGGAGGTACATTCAGGGATAAATTGAACGATTGGCTCCCTTTAGTAAAAAAAAATGTGGAATGTAGTTTTGTTACATTCAAATATCTTATGTGAAGAAATTAAAAATGGTTCATTTTTTATTGCCCAAACTGTGGGAATACATTTTCCAGCCCAGAAGCAATAAAAAGTAACTGTAAGAAATGATTGGAAAATTTTTACATTTGGGAAATATGTTACATTTTGTGTTTTACAAATTTTCATTGATTTATCTTTTACACGATGTAGTTTGCACTAAACTATTTGCTAATATATTTGAAAATTTGAAATTTTCCTAAATTGCAATTGGACTTTATCAACTTGGACAGTCGATCCATCCGCTGTCTAACAACACTGCTGCTGTTTCCAGGACAGCAATCCATCAGGAACCATGAATCTATGTGCAAGTGGAACGTCTTCCAATGCAATTGGTCGATCGTGTTGAAGGAGGTTTAAACATATGTTGAATTGAACCTGTCGGGAATCGGGATTGGCTGAAGAAGATATTCGTCCGAAATTCCGCACCACATGTTAGCTTGGAGCTTATACTGATTGTGTGATCTTCCCAGTGCATAAGGATTAACATGGGACCAAGTATGCGAATTTGGACTGTTAAATATTCCATTCCGTGTGAATAAGGCTTTGTCTGTCCACAAAATTTTACGGCCGAAGGAGGATTAACATTTTTCTTCCCGCAATT